>CAJQUW010016925.1:0-399017 GCA_907163375.1 Prostheceraeus crozeri | reverse complement strand
CAAAACCAATACAAGATATGAAAAAATGTTATGAAGGTCATTTATCAGCAAAGTCATAAATACAAAAAAAGATTCCTTTCGTCGGGTTGTATATAATCGGGTCAATATATTTGATGATTAAGTACTTTGAATTTAGTAGTTTGAGGCCACCACACACAGCGTTGAACAAAACGGATCCTTGACTTATTCCTGACGTAACGTGAACAACTTCGCTAATAGATGTGTCGACACGAACACTTTGCGTGCTATCAAAAAGATAGGACGACATCAAATTTACAAAATATGGAGGAAAATGACAATCTATAAGACGTTTTAGAATAACTGTATGACCAAGACTGTCGAACGTTTACTTCAAATCGTACGCCTTTATTTGAACTCCTGTCACATCAATGTCATCTAGCATTTTCGTTACTTGTTCATGGATTACGATTGAGGCCGTTGTCGTTGATGAACCACGAATTCCTCCGTGCTGATTGGAGCCAGCAGCAACTGTGAAGTAGTCAGTGAGTTGAGTTGTTATCAACCTTTCCAATATCTTGCCGGGAACAGGTAAGAGACTGATAGGTCTTAGGTCGTGAATAGTTGGTTTCGAAATTTTCGGTACCGGCACTACGTGAGCGTATTTCCAAATGCGTGGAAAAGTATCAACTTGAATGATAATATTAAATAAGTGAGTTAGAGGAGGAGCCAAAACCCTTGCTGCAGCTTTGTAGAGTATAGTAGGCACTTGATCATTACCAAAGGCTTTACCAGGTTTCAGTTTTATCAATTCTTTCTCAACTTCTTCGACGCAAATAATTGGGCGCGTGTCTGTATCAAGGATTGGGAATTTTTGGACAGCACTGTTCTGTGTAAAGGCAGACGCAAATACCCTGTTCATATCATTTACAGCTTCATCCACAGACGAGTAGCTGGCAATAAGTCGATTTACGGCGTCATCCCCTTTCTTATCGCACACGCTGTTAATTATTTGCAACAGTTGCTTGGATGATTTCTTGGCTTTTGAGGCCCATTTTAACTCTGCCTTCTTAATTTCTTCTTTAACCTTATCTCTTAAATGGCAGTACAGGGAAAAGTCTTTGCGTCTGTATGCAGTTCAACGCTGGTTTATTAGACTTTTTATCACAGGTGTAATCCTAGGTTTCTCATTTTCTGACATTTGCACTTGGCTAACGGGTATCGTTTCGAACATACACAGACAAATTATCTCATGCAATATTTCACATTTCTGATCAACTGTATAAATCATTTGATAAAATTCATTCCAATTTACACTTTCCATTGCACGAAGAAAATTCGAAATGTCTGAGGCACGAAGACCAAGAACATTTTTGCATCTCGTGCCACACGTTAAATGATTGACCATGACACTACTTCTGTCAACATGACAATAAATTGTGTTGTGGTCGGAACCACCAACAGGAGGACCTACTGAACACAAGTACATGTTAGCATGAGTTTGACAAACAAGCACTTGGTCTAATATATTTGTTCCTCTTGTGAACTCCTTTACAATGGGAATTAAATCAAGCTTAGATGACAATTCATAAATAGGAAATTTGTTAAAGTCACCAGTTATACAAATATACTGTCCACGTTTACTGTCAATAAACTCGTCAACATTCGAAATGATGAAATTCTCAAATTCTTGCATTAATCCAGCGGTCAAACTTGGAGGTATATACAAGCAAATAAGTAAAATTCTGTAAGTTGGAATGACAGCCCAGATTGACTCAAAGTAAAAAGGATGATTAGGTACGGAAATCTGAATAACATGCATCTTATTCTTATGATACAAACAAACACCTCCTCCAACGCGATTTGATCGGTCTACTCTAAGTACAGAATAAAAGGGTAATCGCATCAAAGAGTTCGAAACAGAATCATTCAACCATGTTTCTGTTATACATAGTATATCAGGTTTGCAATTCATTACAAAGGTCTGTAAATCATCTATCTTCATTAAGATCGATCGAATGTTCGTAACTGCCAAGCTAGGCAAGATATCGTTTCGTTTAGATGAGCTACTTCTACAGATACCGGGGTTATTTGATAAAACACTCTGAAAATTTGTTTCAATAGAGTTACGCAAAACAACACGGCCTCTATATAAAAAACATCTTCTCCATTTTGTCGTCGCTCATGCATTTCTTGCGGAAGTTCTCTTCTACGAGTCTGCTGGAAAGGCGTTAAGTCATGCTTTATGAAAATTTTAGTAGAGTTATTAGAGTTTCCAAGTAGCGACGCACTTTTTAAAGCTTTATTTTTGTACTCAACACTTGTGAAACTCAAAGCTATCGGTCGTTTACCATCGGACCGAGAGTTACCTTTCCCAAGTCGACGATGTTGAGATATAGTTGTATGAGATATCTGAAGTTCATTCAGCATTTCGCTTAATTTGGAAAAATCATGGGCCTTTCTTTCATCAAGTGACCCATCAACTCTCTCAGTGATACCAAAGACAACAACATTAGCCTCCCTGTTCTTTCTCAATTCACATTCTTTCAAAACACTTTGCGTTATGTTATCTTCTACTCGTTTGCAGGTGTCTCGTAAGGATACATTTTCCCTTTCTAGGTCATCAACACGTTTGGTCAGCAATCTAATTTCATCTCTCAAGTGAGCTATTTCACCTTTTAGAGAAGAAATCACTTCATCTTTCGATGCTTCAATAAGAGTCTTAATTTCAGCTAATAGTGAAACCGACTGTGAATTTGACCTTGTCTCTCTTAATCATGCTGGAGTGGGCATGATTTCTGTGCTGTTGGAATAGAGACGTCACACCACGTCGGACCACGTGACAGAAAAAATCAATAATCTGAAAATTTCTGGCGAGAGAGATTGTAGATATTGGTCCCGATAACAGCTGATCGTTAATTAACAGCTGACAATCCCAGCTGATCTACACACGACCTTCAACACTATCACTCGATGAGGCACAGATATCGATGCACTGATAACGAGGCTAAAAATAGATCCGCTAAAGCCACGAAGCTCCGATGCAATGCTTTCAATAGACACTGATATCCAATGAACTGAGATCAAAGCATGGCAACACGTCAACAGGGACCACGTCGAAATCCACCAAAACCACAGGTCGGCGGACCACAAAACCGCGATTTTATGAAAGATGGGTAGGAGACAAATCCAAAGATATAAAATTCGTCCAAACAATACGCTAAAATAAAGACAAACGAGACGAAAACCGTCACTGCTGCGAGAAAAGACAAGAACGCACAACCGCACACGACCGTTGATTCAGAAGTTTCAACGTTTCAAAACAACTTGTTAATAGTTGTATTCTAAGCTGAAAAATTGGGCCAGACCTGAATGTCCTCTATTTCATTCAATATCAGGAATCATCAGCAGACCTAGTTCACATTTATCAACATCATCACTCGGTCAACATGCAGTAATGAAGTAAATCGGTGATACATATACACAACCAAATTTTGATCATTACTCTATAATTGAATATGCATTCAGGTCTGTTTCCACTACGGAGACAGCTCAATATCTAGATACTGTATTAACATTCTAAGCATCATTCACTGATTATTGCTGATAAATTACCGTAGACAGAATGTCAGTACATGCTTATAAGCATCATTTAATTAATATCCGAGGAGGCAATAAACTTAATTAGTTGAATCCATTATCTGCATCGTCCATGGGCTTACTCTCGTATTGTCGCTATCAGTTTGATTATGCAAGTTTGTAAAGCAATGCTTCGTCATTTACGGCATCATAGGGCCCAATAAACCATCTAAAGCGTCAAATTGTCAATATTTTAGATGAAAAATATCAATCTGTTCGACCTTTTTTCTTGCTGAGAATGATCATTTAAGGTCCTCCACATGGTGATAGTAAAATTTTGCTTAACTTCCGAATAATTTGCTCTCACCGAAAATCGGTGAGCCCATTTTGCTGATGATCTCATAAAACACTTGAATATGTAATTATAAATGAAGAGATCGAGAAAGTCTATAAGGATGCTTGCTACCTTTGCATTCAGGCATTAGGTCATATAGCAGAAAGTTTAGATTTTAAATGCCTAACTACAAAACACAAGAAATTGCAGACTTAGGAAGAAGCAATTAATGTCAATATATCGATAGGAATTGGGAGAATTGGGAAAGTATCACTTCACTTCTTTCTTCAATTCATGAACAGTGAATTCCTAGGTCTCAGTTCAGTGATAGAAGCCGGAATATCTCGTTCGCTCAGTTCATGGTTGAAAACCGCGTTCGTTCATTCACTCACTCAAAAGTTCGAATGCACTGCATATGAACCGGCGGCTTATTCATTCGGCATGAAGAGACCGTTTTAATTCCTCCGCTCAGTCATGGAGTTGTTGGAATGAAGTCAGTAATAGCTATGTTCATAGGCTTCTGTTTCGTACTGGGCTGCGTTCTCGAAGAGTCTTGCGGCGACCTCTCAACTTCGCGTCATCGTCAAGCTAGGATGCGATGGCCGATGAGTCGCTGCCACTACCGAGAAATGCAGTGGAGGAGAATCATCTTCACAGATGAATCTCGTTTCCACCTAATGCCTGTGAATGGAAGGATGCGAGTTCGACAATAGGAAGGTGAAGTACTTCACAACGATCTCATTTGTGAGACCAGTCCACAAGCTCCGTTCGTGAAGGTTTTGCCTGGCTCCGTTAATAGACCTATAATTTGGACCCACCAAGTCCAAGCAGCAATGTTTTTGAAACGGACTTCAGGGCATTGCCGAAAGGCGGTGAAGATTTCGTGACTGTACTCGAACAGGAAGTGTCTCTAAATTCAAGAAAGGAAGGAGTTAGAAAATGCGCGGCCATGTTTTGTGGCCAGTTGTATATACAGCAGCATTATACACAACTGATTTGCATACTATCAAGTAATTGTGTTAGTCATTGTATTAATTTCCCCCTCTAGAGAGGCAAGTGCGAACTTGGAAGTTGACTCTTAGTTTCCTTGTTATTCACTTTTCCTCTTCTTTGAACTGAAGTTGCAATACTGAGCAGATTTTTATGCGAGCCCATCCAGCAGAAGACCACGCCATGGCTCGCACCAGCCAGGTTCGCGGCCTGCATTGCTAGCTTGCAGACCACAAAAGCCCGCGCCATTATTTTTTAGTCCGTAGAAGTAGAATTCGACTTTTTGACTTCAGATATGCTTTAAGAAGAGACTATGCTGGGTTGAGCCCATGCGACCATTCTGGTCCTGGTAGATTCACATTTCTAAATGAACTTTTACATGTACAGGCTATTGGCGGGGACTATCTAAGCAGCTACATAAAGCTCAGCCTAAGCATGCTACTGTACGAAATGTTTTTAAAACTTTGTCAGTTGTTAGGGCCTAATTATGATTGAGGGTGTATGATTGAGGTGAACCGAGACAGATACAGTGTCTGTGACAATCATCGACCTAATGCATATGTAATGTAGACCCATGTAGGCTAACAGCATCGGGCTGTTATAGCCCTGTCATAGCCTGTTATAACCGGGCTGCATAGCCCTGTCATAGCCTGTTATAACCGGGCTGCATAGCCCTAATATTTAATTCAGTGGACGCCGCTTATTAGAAACACGGATAATGAAAACACCCAGCTAATGAGAAAAGGCCGGCTTGGTCCAGAATTTTTGCTGTTAAAACTTCAATGTAGACCTCCGCTTATAAAAAAGATCCCTTTATTAAAATCAGAATTTCATTTACATTTTTTTAAAGATTAGCTACCGGTTTGAATGACAGTACATGAACAAGTTCTTTCACAAACTCTCATTGCACGTGTGTAATGACAGAAGAACAAATTTTCGTACTTCGCCTTTTATTAACGCAATAACAATTCAATCTGAAATGATAATACAACGTTTATACAAATGAAAGAAAAAATTACAAAACGTATTTACAAATCACCTTTAACTGTACAGGATAAACCATGGCCACGCAAGAAGAAAATATCTGTCCACCGTTCCACGCAAAGTAAAGTCACGTAGTGAAAGCAAATTGCTGATGATCTGATGTTCACGATGTTCACAATACAATAAACACGGACAAATGAAATGAAGGCAGATCGCACTCACAACACACATCGCACGCATCGAACATAACAATGTAACATGAAAATGACGCAATGATGGCAATGACAATAACGATGACAATAATAACTAACAACAAACGACCAAGACCTACACCCCCGCCTGTGGCAAACACTTAAAAAAATCAAAAAAATAGGAAAAAGTGTGAAGCCAACAAAGAGCATCAGTAACAGTATCGTATTGAAATTATAAAAGAATATGAAAAAATTTCAAAAGGCAGCTAGGGCAAATTACCCAATTCGAAAGCAGAAGATAGAAGACAGACTTTTGTAATAGGTCTAACAAGAAAAGAATAGCGTTTATTTTTTACGTCGTAAACCTTGATCTTGACCGACCTTACCAACCCATCACTACTTGAATATGCCTCTTCAACTATACCCATTTGCCATTTCCCGCGTGCTTGATTTCGTTCGATGAGAAGTACCACATCTCCTTTGTCAATATTTTCTCTCTGTTTGGTCCATTTGTTTCTTTGCATTAACGTTGGAATATAATGTCTCATCCAATTTTCCCAAAATTCGTTAACGAGGGCTTGTACTTGATTCATTTTCTGTAATTTTCCACTGGTCAAAATGAATTGGGGAACTTCAACGTTATTATGTCCGCATAAAAAATGGTTCGGGGAAATTGGCGGTTCATCTAATACTGATGTACTGGATGGATATAAGGGCCGCGAATTAACGAGATTGGCAATTTCTGACAAAAATGTCCTCCAAACTTCCTCACGCTTCTTAGCATAGCCACAAACATCGGCTAAAGTATTCCTGACAGAACGTATCATTCTCTCAAAGCACCATTGTGATGGCTTGCACCAGTAGGTAAAAATTTCCACGTGAATTCACATTTTCGTTGAGCAGCAAATTCTTGAATTTCCTCTTTATTCCAGTTTTGTATCACTTCAGTAAGAAATTTCTGGACTCCCACGAAGTTAGTCCCATTGTCTGATATAAAAATCCCTGCATGACCGCGTATGGTTGAGAATCTACGGAATGCTAGCAAAAAACTTTCGGTTGATGCATCACAAACAAGCTCTAAATGTACAGCGCGTACAGTGAGACAAGAAAAAATGCAACCATATCCGTCTGACGTAGAATTCCTTGCATAGATAACTTTGAGAGGCCCAAAATAATCGATAGCGGTATGATAGAACGTAGGAGTATAAAGTTCAGTTCTTATACTAGGTAGATCAGCCATGAACTGTTCACTGCTTTTACCTCTTAATTTTCTGCACTTGACACATTTTCTAGTGATTTCTTGGCAAAGTTTGCTGCATCTTGTTACCCAAAACTTTCGTCTCATCTCTGCCAGTGTGCGTTTATATCCAGGATGAGTCAGATCTTGATGACATTTCTTTGCCGGCAGCATAGAAAGACGATGTGAGCCATCTAAAATAATTGGGTATTTCTCAGCATACGATATTCCCATGTTGCCCAATCTTCCTTTGGCCCTTATTATGCCGTCATCGTCGAACGGACTTAATGAAACTAAATTCGATTTGTCCAAGGTCCTCTGCGCGTCCAGGAAAATATATTTTTCTGCTGCTTCTAATTCTTTCATAGATAAGAACTTGTTTGACGAAGGTTTCCTTTTGCATGCATCTATGAATTCAAGACCCATCCCATCACATTTCTCAGTCTCTCAAATGTAGAAAATGTAGTATAATCGATAAATCTGGTGGTCTCTTCGCTAGAAAGATCGGAAACTGTATTAACAGACCTTTTCGCTGTCAAAATTCTCCGTTATTTTCATCTCAGCAGCTGGCCATTCCTCCTCACCTAGTGAAAGAAATTGAGGTCCTTTTATCCAATTATCCAAGTCTTTGACACATATTCCTTTCGACAACTTGTCCGCCGGATTCAAAAGACTGGGCACATGTCTCCAAATAGATGGATCAAAAGTCCTCTGAATTTCTCCGACTCAACTTGAGCAAATGGCTTAAACTCTTTTGAATTACTGTGAATCCATGAAATAGCCGTCATACTATCAGTCCAAAGGATAACATTGTCGATCTTATACCGTAATGCTTTTAAAACAGTTTGAGCAAGGCGAGACAACATTGTACAAGCCATAAGTTCATATCGCGGAATCGTTTGAGCTTTGATGGGTGTGACGTTAGCCTTGGCAGCAACAAAGGCACATTCATAAGAGTCATCTTGCAAGGTCCACCTTAAAAATATGCAAGCCCCATAAGCTTTCTCACTTGCGTCAGCAAACCCGTGAAATTGTACACCCTGAGAATCTTGAGGTTTAATACATCTTCGAAATTTGAAATCACTTGCATCACTCAAAACTTTTAAACAAACCAGTATGACCATCTAGATTGACTTTGTCGTCCCATTTTAAGCCCCTTTGCCATAGATCCTGCAAAAATATTTTTGCCCTTATAGAAATTGGAGCGATTAAGCCTAGCGGATCCCAGTGAGACGCAATAAAACCAAATACTTGCCTCTTCGAAGGATTGTCATTCAATGGTTTGGCTCGGTTTATCAAACTAATCACATCCTCGTTTTTATCCCAGTAATATCCCAAAACCGTACAACTATGCTTATCAGTTTGATCGATTGATGAAATATTGCTGTTCCACTTTTTGATCGCAAATCCTCCTTGATTTAAAGCGTTTTCGATACCTTCAAGTATTTCTCTAACTTGACAACTTATTGCCTTGACAACTGATGTGTGGTGTTGAGGGTTTGATCCTGCCAATTGACAGAGTCGCGTAAGTGGCTCGTAGCTCAGTTGGTTAGAGCACAGGTCTAGTTAACCTTGGTCGTAGGTTCTAATCCTACCAGCCGCACATCTTTTGCGTGGCAATTTGATCTATCGTTTATTTAATTTCATTGTTGTTAATTGCAGCAAGTCGTCATTAGATTCTGCAATGTCATCAACGTACCGCCCATTTCTTAATATTTCCTTGATAACTGGTTTATCTGAAACAAAATCTTCGGCAACTTTCAGCAGGACGTAGCCAGCTATATCAGGGCTAGACCGGTCACCAAAAGGTACTCTCGTCATTTGATAAGTCGTTGGCTGCTTACTAAGATCGCAATCCCTCCAGAGAAACCGATGGAACTTTTGATCTTCATAATGAATACTTATCTGATGGAACATTTTTTGGATGTCCCCTGTTACTGCAATCTTCTCTTCCCTAAATCTCATGATCACGTCAATCAATGAATTAGTGTAGTTCGGGCCTTTTAAGTAGTAAATCATTCAGTGATATACCGTTGCATTTTGAGGCAGCATCAAAGACTATTCGGTACGGTGTAGATTCCTTTTCTTCTCTGATTACTACATGATGAGGTAAATACCATCCACTAGACGCGTTGATTTCTTCTTCAGACACTGGTTTAGCAAATCCATCACTAAATAGCTTCTCAATTTGTCCTGTATAGTGCTGCTTGAGCTTTGGATTTCTAAGCAACTGCTTCTCAATATTTTTAAGTCGTTGGAAAGCTACATCGTAATTGTTTGGTAAAGTATTAGAGTCACCCTTCCAAGGCAGTTTCACGCAGTATCGTCCGTCAACATATTCGATGGATTTATTTATTTTTTTTACTGAATAAATCTTCCTTTTCACACTTTTCGCAAACCGGGGATCTAACACCCATACTTTCAGTTTCAAAATATTTCGCAAGAGGCTCTGCATCAATTTGAATGAGGTTTATTGCAGGTGCTGAATTACGTGACTCTCCACCAATAATAACCCAACCTAGTGGTGTCCTTTTTACTAATCTACCTTGATAGTTTTCTACTATCTCCAAATCTTGATGAACAGCGGGGATATCTACTCCCAATAAAAGGTCAACTTTGCCGCCTTCCTGCAAGAATTGATCGGGCTCTATCATAGGAAAACTCTCCAGTACGGTTTTTTCAATAGGTAACATATCTGCACAGATCATAGGGAGCTCATAGCAATCGACAGAGAATCTAGGTTCCCCTTCCGTGATTGAAGAAAATTCAATTGATAACTTCCTTGAATGGCTACTCTCACTGCTACCACCTGCAACAGTAAATTCTATCCTTTCCTTAGGTCGCGACAAACCGACTTTGTTTGCGAAGGACTTCCGGACCAGAGATTGCATGCTCGCACCATCAAGTAATGCATTAGCAACGAACCTATCGCCATGCCTGTTATACACATGTATCTTCACTGTCGGTAAATGTATACGACCTTTGCATACTTTCATCGTATTAATTGACTTTGAATCAGTATCAGTCTTTACCTCATCTACGTTTGATACGTTGCGTATGTCTTCATGTAATAGGAAACTATGCTTGTATTTGCGACCCTTAACGCCGCAAACTTTATTCCGGTAGCAATCTTTTCTCAAATGACCTTTTTTAAGACAGTTGAAACAGGCATTTGCTTCCAGAAGACATGCTTTTCGTTCTTGTATATTCTTCTTGATGAAAATGGGGCATTTCCAAATCGGGTTATTACCACGGCAAAGCCAACATGTCTGTTCACGAGTCTCACTTCTTTGATAACTGAACACTTGAAATCGCTTTTGATCCTTAGACTCCTTAGCCTCGGTAGATGAAAAAACATTCCTCCGTACTTTAGTTTCCTCATCCAACCAACGAGAAAATTCCGCAATCGAGTTTCCTTTCCTAGCTCGTTTGTACAAAACTACATCTTCAGAATCAAGTTTGCTCAACAGTTCATTCAGAACGAATATATTATTTGCCTGTGTATACCTGTCTATCTCTTCCATCTTTTTCAGAAATTCTCGTACTCTATTAGCGAATTGTGAAAATGCATTGAAATCGCCTTTTCTCACTTGTTTCATACTTCGTACATCCTTAAGTAAGCAATCTGCAATACTTTCAACACAACCGTATCTAGCATCCAGGTGATTCCACGCTGCCCCGTAGGTAGAAAACCCATCCAAATCATGCTTAGCTCTACCACTTAGAGCGAGTTTGAGTCTCAGCAAAGCCATTTCATCGGTCTCTGATTCAACCATTTGCTTGAACAAAGCTTTCCAGCTTATGTAATCTCTGATGTTTCCACAAAATTCTGGAATCATGACCCTTTGAAGATTCGAAGACTTTCCTACAGACGACTGATCCAAACTTGATACGTCTACAGGTAAGCGATCTCTATCTTTCATTTCTTTAATGGCCTGCCTCGCACGCACCTTCATGTCTATATACTTTATATCTATATCATCCAAATAATTGTCTGACTCTAAATCTCCCCCTGCTCATCTAATACCGCCTCATGCATCTCTACAACCTTGTTGTAAGCAACAGTTAGGTCATTCAATTCTTCTTCCACGCTAATATTATCCGCCAAACTATATAGCATTACTGCAATATGATTTAGTTTCCTTGTAAACATTCGCTTCGCCGAGCTGTGTGCCTTAATGCCCTGTTCACTCATTTCTAAGTTTATTATGCCTTACTAAACGCGACAACGCCTGCACGAGCACTAAAGTAGACTTAAACCTTAGCTACACGTACACTACTGAGACTTAACTTTGAGCACAGTTGAAAAATTAACTTACAAAAATTATAAAAAATATAAAATGTGGCGTTATAAAGCCCAAATAAGTAGTAAGAGATCAGGTAAGCTTAGCAAATACAAAGAGTGAGTTCTACTCAAAGCAGAAAAATATACGTAATAGAAATTACAAAATATTTATCTGAATAACGTATTGATGTTTGACAATAATGGCTACTGCTTAATGAAATGTTCGTAGACTAAATATTGATGCCAAAAGTTATTCACAAATAGTCTTTGGTTATCTGATAAGTTAACTCACGCAAACTCCTGAGAATCTCACTGCAGGATACTTGACTTGCACCTTGGCACCATATAGACCACCCAATACACGAACTTGAGCTGACTTCAAGAGGAATAACTGCTTGTGGATTTTTCACCAATAATTGACCAATTTTGACTCAAGTCTTGAAATTGAAGTTGAAGATACGCTGCTCGCAGTTGATCCAAGTTAAAGATTGTAATGACAGAAGAACAAATTTTCGTACTTCGCCTTTTATTAACGCAATAACAATTCAATCTGAAATGATAATACAACGTTTATACAAATGAAAGAAAAAATTACAAAACGTATTTACAAATCACCTTTAACTGTACAGGATAAACCACGGCCACGCAAGAAGAAAATGTCTGTTCACCGTTCCACGCAAAGTAAAGTCACGTAGTGAAAGCAAATTGCTGATGATCTGATGTTCACGATGTTCACAATACAATAAACACGGACAAATGAAATGAAGGCAGATCGCACTCACAACACACATCGCACGCATCGAACATAACAATGTAACATGAAAATGACGCAATGATGGCAATGACAATAACGATGACAATAATAACTAACAACAAACGACCAAGACCTACAACGTGTTCGATCATTGTAGGTTAATCCACACATGCTTTATCTCACTGGTGCATCTCGCTCAAACTCCACGTTGCATCTCTCTTCTCCAATAGAAGATGGCACTATGGAAAGCGAAATACGCAACTTTATCCGTCGGAAAACTCTAACATAGCTTGCAATCGAACAGTGTTTCAAGTGTTCTAGAAAATTTTAGCCAGTTTGATATGGAAGCATAATAAATTCATGACCGATTATGCCTATAGGGCCCTTCGTGCGGAGGGAATGCTGTCACTCCCATCAATGAGTCAGCCAATCAGGTGGGATTCGCCAATTAACGATAGAAGGATGGCGACAATGACGTTCCAGTAATGCATGCTAGCATAGGAATCACGTGGTGATGACGATTCTCCTTGCCTATTTCCGATATTGTCATGAGATCGTATTTCAGCTAACTCCTTTAAAATCAAATGACGTATTTTTCACCTCATTAGGCCCGCAGGTCAGTGGGCACAAAAAGCTATAGCGACCCGCAGCCTTTCTGGCCCGCCCCAATCCACCTGCGATACATGTACTGAGATATCGAGGCTTGCGGCTTCTCGGCGACTGTATTAAGCTTGCACTTGCTTCTCTTTCTCCGAGGGGAAACTAAGGAATAGCGGTTTTCTGTCACTCACAGGGGGAGACCAAGAACCCACTACATCAATAACATTACGAAGTTGTCAGGACTCACTGTTCAACAGATAAATAGGACGACATGCAATCACAAGTTATGGCGTGCAATCTCCAGCGGGTCGGTTGAAGTTTAGTAATGAATGTACCGCATAAAGTAAAGCAATGGGGGTGAAGAGAATATAGCATAGCACCGGGCAAAATCATGATCTACATGTACGATGAAGGATGATTGAAAGTTCGCGGCCTGACATAGATAGCTTCGTGCAAGGCCAACAGCGCATGTCGAGTGCTCAGTCAATCCGTTGAACTGCTAGTGTACAACAGCTACTTAAATTCATTTAATTGGATAAGCTCTGAGGTGGAGAACTTTTCAAGTCGAGCTGTATTCCGTTATCTGGCGATTGATAAAACGCAGCCAGAGTTAAAACAGCAAAAGTTATAAAAGATTGCCATAGTCATAAATCCCGAAAAAATGAGAATTTTCAGCCGATTTTTTTGACAACGTTTCTTCTAACGACTCTTAACCCGCCAAGACCATCTATTATCCATGATCGTGCACCAAATAAACCCCACAATAAAAAAGTCAAATTTTGAGAGAAAGAAAAAATCTAGTTATAACCCGAGTCACACAGTCGCCATTTCTGCACCGATCTTGCTCGATCATGGCCCATTGTGACCGCAGCGGCAATGCCAAGCCCCCATCAGTTGAAAATAATTTCAAAATGCATTTCTTGACAGCCAACAGCGCCCCATATCCATCCTATACACAAAAACATCGCAGCTCAGGTGAATGAGCTACAACCCATGTCACACTGTGTGACTCGGGTTGCAACTCATTCTTCTAAAATACGATATTTTTTATATAGGCTGAATTTGGGGCGCTCTGGGGCGACAAGAAGTTAATTTCAAAATTTCCCCCACTACTGATGGGGGCTTGGCAATGTCATGCGGATCTTAATGAGCCATGAACGAGCGAAATCAGTGCAGAAATGGCGGTTGTGTGACTCGGGTTGTAACTGGATATTCGCAAATATTCCAAATTGTACGGATTTCAGATGTTTTTCAAAGGTGGCGATCAGGGGCGCCAGAAAGGCATTTTGAATTTTTTCATCTGATGGGGGCTTGGCATTGACTCTGTGTGATCTGATCTAATCTAATTTAAGCTGCTATCTTTACAACTCTATGCTGCATTAATCAGTGTACACATTAGCATGTACAATATAAAGGGTACATGGGTTCTCGGCAAAAAACACAGCGTACACGCATAAGAGAAGTGAATGTGTATTCAAACCATGAACATATTCAAACAAAGTTAAAGAATGAAATATGTCCAATCTCATAGAGTGAGATATTACATCTCTCCCTTTCCACAAATCACGGAGTAAGGGATTCGTCTGCAAAGATTTCACTGTCGATGAAATAGTCATTCAAGTATTTTGGTCTTCTTCTGGTACGTGTTTGGTTCCGGTTGCCTCCGCTCAGGTGCTCGTGGTTCAGTTCGTCGCTGGTTGTCGATAGGCTCTCCTGCCTCGTCTCGTCTCGGTTCCGGTTCTCACGTCTCGCTCCTTCTACAACTTCGTTCTCGTCCTCCTGGATCGGTTCTCTCGTCTCGGTCGGATTCTCCTGGATCGGTTCGCTCGTCTCGGTTGCGTTCTTGTGGATCGTCTGATCGGTGGCTTGGGTCTCCGGTTCTGCTTCGGTTCTATTGTCTGCCAGGTTCGCGCTCTTGAACCTGCTCGCATCTCGATAGATCGTTCGTCCGTCGGTTCATCTTCTCGCCTTGACGCTGGATCTGTCCGTCTTCTCGATGGTGTACAAGTTCGGTTCGTATGGGGTGGACCATTTGTCTCTCTTCTTCTGTTTCACTAAAGCGTGATCCCCGATATTGAATCGTGGATCGTGTGATCCTCTATCTTTATTGGTATCTTGGTCATCTTGGCTGGTAACTCTCTATAGTCATCGGTTGCAGTCTGGCATGGGTGACAGTTTTTGATTGTGTTTTCTACTAGTTGATTAATGTTCTCGAACCAGTACTTGTCACGTATCATGCGCTTCGTCTTCGTCATCCCGAAATGGCCCATTTTATGAGCTGAATTGACAATCCTTTTCTGAAGTTTTTCTGGAATTCTAATCTTATTCATCCTGAAGAGGAGCCCGTCAGCCTCATAGATTTCTGTCTTAAGACTATAGAACGGTATGACATCGGGGTCCCTTCTCATAGCTTCCCATGATTCGCTCCATATGGTCTCTCTCTTAGCTTCTGCAGTTGTGGATCTCTAGCTGTTTCTTTTCTAATCTCGTTGAAGCTGTTGTGTTCATGAGTGACTATGCATCTGATATATCTTTCGGTGGAGTCTGAAACTGTCTTAGTTAATGGATGCCTTGAGAGGTATCATGCCTGGTTCGTAGATCATTTCATAGTCCACATCCTGCATGTGCATGATCCACCTCTCAAGACGTGGTGGTAAGCTCACTTTCGTCTTGTTGAAAAGTGGAATCAGTGGCTTCTGCGAACAAACTATCTTGAACTTCGGTGCACCTAGCAAGTACATGCGAAATCTGTTTTTCGCCCATCGGACGCATCACGCATCTTTCTCGGTCTGGCTGTAGTTTCTCTCTGTGCTAGTCATCGACCTGCTAATGAAATGAACTGGCTTGATGCCTGATTCTGTCTTCTGGAATAATCCTGCCGATAGACCTCCATGGAAGCTCGCTTCAGTTCTCACGATAATATAGGGTATCTAAGAATGCCACGGTAGCATCATCTGTGATGGCCTCTTTCAGTTTCTCAAATGCCTTGTCTTCAACCTCGGTCCACTGGAATTACTTATCTTTCAGGGTTAGGTTACGGAGTGGAGCTGTCAGGTGCGAGTAGTTAGGTATGAATTTTGACAAATAAGCAGTCATTCCTAGAAAACTGCGGACTTCTGACTTAGATTATGCTGCATTCCTTGATGGCTTTGACCTTCTCGGGAGCCGGTCGCAGTCCATCGTCAGAGAACTTATAGCCGTAAAATTCTATCTCTTTCAGACCGAACTGACATTTCTGACGGTTGAATGTGATGCCAAAATCTGTCGCTTGATTTAAGACCTGTTTCAGAGCTTTAGCATGCTCCTCTTCGTCTCTGCCGCCAATGAGGATGTCGTCTCTATGGTTCAAACAGTTGGGGATATTGCCGAATATTCGGTAAACAACTTCTTCGAAGCTATCTTGGGCTGATTTCGCTCCGAATATCAATCTGGTTGGGCGCATGTTGCCCCAAGGTGTGCTGAACGTGGCAATGTTTCTCGACTTTGGATGAAGGCTAAGCTGGTGGTAACCTTGATTCATGTCAAGTTTCGAAAATATCTTGCATTCACTGAATTTGTGGGTAAAGTCCTCGACTGTGGTGCCCTGAATGATACTGTTTCTTTCCATGGCCTTATTTGGTGCTCTCAGATCTATGCATGCGCGGATCATATTGGACTGTAATTCTTATTCATCTCGGTATCTTGGCTTCGGCATGATGACTAATGGTGAACACCAACTAATGGCTTCATTATCTGGGACGCGCTCGTAAATTCCATTTTCTACACATTCATCTAGCAATGTTTTCAGTACCTTCCTTCTGGAGGTAGAATGGGACTGGTCTGGGCTTCTGTGCGATCGGTTCTGCGTCATCTTTCATGTGGAAGTGTGCATATATCTTGAGGTCATTCTTCTTGTCTCGGATGTGGCCTATGCCCTCGAAGACTTCCTCGTACTCCGCTAATATTGCCTCGCGATCTGTAGGCTCATCCTTAATGAGGCGTATCCTGAGGCGATTCTCGCAGGGGTTTATCTTCAACATCCCTAATGTTTCTAAGGTGTCTCTGCTTAGTAGTGGAGATTCTAGTCTGCCCTTGACGATAACGAATTTAGCAGTCGTTCCGCGAGTTATGTTCTTGATAGTGGTCTCTATCTCTCCCTTCACTAGAAGCTCTTTCTGGACGGCTTTAAACCTAACAGTGGAAAGTAGTGTACTAGTGTACTTGATGATCTGTTGGTCAATGCTTTGAACTGGTGCTTATCCATGACATTGACTTCTGAGCCTGTGTCAGGTTCTATAAGTGTTTTCACATCTGCGACATGAACAGTAATCAATTTGTCAAATCTCTGGGATTTCTTTTTGCATGCCTATCTGTTTCACGCGAAAAAATCATCATCTGAACTAGTCTCGTTCTCTGCTTCTTCCAACTTCCTAACGGATTTCTTCTGCTTATTAAACTTCTGGCTCTGATTCTGGTTAGGCTTGCTGGATCAACAAACATTGGCCCAGTGGTTCAACCCGCCGCACTTGTGACATTTCTTGCCGTAAGCAGGACAATTTCTCCCCTTCTCGTGGGTGCCTGACTGACCACAATAACTGCAGAGGGTCCTGTTTTGGTTTGGCTTGCTAAAATAGGGCCTAGCTTGTTTCGAGCTATGTGGACGATTTCTGATTTTCGCGATGATTTTGGAATCCCTATCTTCCGATAATTTCATGTCGTTAAGTTGATCTGTCGTGGCCTCCATCTGCTGCGCTTCCTCTAGAAGCTGATCGAGTTTCCATCTTTTATTCACAGCGTTTTTGATAAGTGTCTTGTCATCAGTGGTTTGAATAATGTGCTCAAGTATCCTGTCATCACTATCAACAAAATCACAATAATTGGCTTTTTCTCTAAGGCGCGCAGCATAATTACCCATTGGTTCATGCCTATTGGGTCGCATCTTGTTAAACAGAAACTTCATGTGCTGGGTATTAATCTTTCTCATGAAATGATTGTCTGGCTTACATTTCAGTGTAGTGTATACATCTTTTGTCACACCCTTGGGTAAAGTGGTGGGGTGTGGGAGGTGCTTAGCCAAACGCCTTACCTCTGGCCCTCCGCAAATCAGGACAACATCCTTTCTATCTTCTGGATCACTAATCCTACGAAATCTGAATACAGTTTCAATCCCCTCTATCCACTCTTCCCACTGCATGCCTGTGGCAGCAGCATCGCCGCTAGGGTGAAAAGGTGTGGCTCTTAAATCACGGTTCTCTATTGCTGTAGTAGCCGTTCCCGTCGCCATTGTAATATCTGATCTAATCTAATCTAAGCTGCTATCTTTACAACTCTATGCTGCATTAATCAGTGTACACATTAGCATGTACAATATAAAGAGTACGTACATGGGTTCTCGGCAAAAAAACAGCGTACACGCATAAGAGAAGTGAATGTGTATTCAAACCATGAACATATTCAAACAAAGTTAAAGAATGAAATATGTCCAATCTCATAGAGTGAGATATTACACTCTGTGGTCACAATCAGCCGTGGACGAGCAAGATCGGTATAGAAATGATTGAAGGCTGTGTGACCCGGGTTGCAACTCATTCACCTGAAATGCGATGTTTTTTTACATAGGCTGAATTTGGGGCGCCCTTGGGTATGAAAAATCCGATACCGAACATATGTGATGCCGATGAAAAGCATGTAGACCTACTTTTCAATGCATTGACAATCTTGTATGCATGGTGATAGAAACTTCATCATTGACATATGTCTTGACATCATTATCCAATCGTGAAGAAGGGTGCTGCGCAGCAGAATTGCTGTGTCTTCCGGGGTCTTTCCGCAAGTACAGGGACACAATCTTGTTATTTACTCCACTTCTTTTATCACGCTATGCGTTAGCAAATAAGAAATGATCGAACCAGCGTAATAGGCCTGCTCATCAATGGGTTTCATAATAAGTACATTTTCTCCCGAGGCCCTACAGTAACATGCACATGTCTGACCATCAATGTATTTCAACATTTAGGCACTCGGATATCTTCCAATTCATACCCACGTCAGATAGCTATAATTCTTATGTGGCAACAAAGTCTGGTGACTCTGTGAAATATGATGTAGTATATCATAGAATTGTTTGAAAGCAATGTGTGATTTGGAGGGCACGTCAGTGCCGCGGACCACTGATATGCACAACAACCATTACTTTTTTGAAATTGTGCATAATGCGAACCGATATTCATACGGAAGTGGGATCGTAAATATGGCATTTTCGAGATCAACATTTCTGTGCACGAGCCCGAAAGGAGAGGGAATACTTTGTTAATTTAGATGAACTAGAGTGCGCTTGCGCGACTAATGTCAGTTGGCGAGATCGATTCTTGACCATCAGTTGCAATACCTTAGAGCAATTATTTTTTCACAATGCGAGATAATCTGCTTATATTTGCTGATCTGTTAGGTGTTGAAATTGCAGCTTATACAGATGAACTGCGGCGGAAGTTCAGGGCAAACTTGATCATGTGTAAAAGTAATTGGCTTATTTTGTGCAATGCTCAGTCCCTTCTCTACAAGCTGGATGAGCTTCACGCTTTGATTCATGCAACGAAACCGCATTTTGTATGTGTAACAGAGACTTGGCTTACTCCCGAAATTGATAATGACATTGTAAACATACAAGGCTATAAGCATTTTCGTAACGATCGCAGAGACAACGTCAATGATGTTAGAAAAGGTGGTGGAACAATAATTTATTCATCAATGAAATTGTGTGTTGATTCAGTGGAATTCCCTTCTTTTTTGATAAAGTCTTACGGCATCGAATGTAACTTTGTTCGAATTCAAGAGCCAAGCCCTACATTGTCATATTTGTTGTGTGTATATCTTCCTCCAGATTTAAATGCGGACACAATTGCAGCTTTTAGACAATTTGTGACAGAATTATTTGATTACATTTTGCAAACGAATCCAGAGGCATCATTCTATGTTTGTGGTGACATGAACAGGCATGATCTCTCCGTTTTGTCAAATGATTTTGACCTACTGAATATTGTCAACGTTCCTACATAAGGTGGTGCAACTTAGACAAAATGCTTGTTAATGATAATTTTGCTCACTATTGTAATGTCACTATTGCCCCTGCACTGGGAAATGCTTTTCATTCTCATAGCATTGTTGTTGTTTCAAGAAATGTACCATCGAATATCATCAGATCAAAGTTGCATAAGTTTATGACTTAAGACGTTCTCATATCAATTGTTTTCGTACTCAACTTAATACTGTTGACTGGTCTTCTCTGTTTAAAAACAGTTGCCTAAGTGATTGTGTTGCATTTTTCTATGATCAGTGGGACATGGCAATGTCAGTTATCCCTGTATCCTATGTCAAGTTTTCATCTAAAACTGAGCCATGGATTACACCCGTTGTCATCGACCTAATAAATAAGAGGTGGAATGCTTTCCAAGACGGCAATTATCCACTCTATTATCACTACAAAGAGAAAGTGAAAGTAGAAATCACAAAGTCTAAAAACTTTGGAGTGACAGGATGTGCTCATCTCAGCAAGATATATGGACAGTCGTGACTGATGTAGCCTACGTGGTAAAAGTGAAACCAGGTCTGCGAACCGCATCATTTCACTATTTTCGGATGTAACTACCGCTGTTGAATCAATAAGTTCAATTTTTTCTGAGTTTTTTGTTTTATCAGATAGTTTCCAGTTCTACCTGTAAATGAAAGTGTTGATGAACTCCGTAATGGAGAGTGCATAATGAAGTTGCTGTGCAATTTAAAGGCAAATGCATGTATTTCTTCTGGTAGTGATGACATGCTACCAATTCTTCTAAAGGACTCTGCTGACATTTCATGTAGGCCATTATGTGACATATTCAACTTGTCTTTTATTAATGGTCGTGTTCCGGCAGCTTGGAAAATTGCCGAAATTTGTCCTGTTCCTAAAACTACACCAATTAAAAAAGATCAACTAAGACCAATCTCTCTGCTTCCTGTATTAAGTAAAATTTTTGAAAAAGTGATTTTGTTGAAGCATCGTTTTCCACTTTTAAATTGTTATGATAAATGTCAGTTTGCGTACCGTCCTAATCCCTCTACGAATTGTGCTTTGATACGTATACATGAAAACTTATTGAGTCTTTTGGATGACAAAAATGTTCGTGCAGCTCATTTGATAACTTTTGACATGACACATGCCTTTGATACCATTCCTCACCATTTGCTATTGTCTTGCATTGTCAAGCTTCCTCTGCCTAGCAGAAACGTATTTGCCAATTGGTTTAACAACTATTTTTGTGATCGTAAACAGCGAGATAGACTGGTTGACACCCGGAGCACACTTATTCCAGTATCAAGTGGGGTGCCCCAAGGGTCTGTTCTTGGACCGTTTTTGTTTGGTATCTATATGTCATCATACAAAACAATTTTTCCATCAGTTTGTAATGTGAAGTATGCAGATGATGTTTCCCTGATAATCCCTGTTTACAATGATGTTGCAGATGATTTGTGTTGCGTAAATGAGGAAATTGAACATTTTCGAAGTTGGTGTTCGCAAAACGGAATGTCAATAAATTTTGCCAAATCTAAAGTTCTGACTGTTGATTTTTCTCAAGCACCTGTTTCGCCTGCTCCAAATATGGCGAATGTGCATATTATGTGCGAATTAAGGTTTTGGGCTTGATTTTTGATGAAAAGCTGACATGGTCTGATAATTTCGATTTCAGTTTTAAAAAGGTGTCGCAAAGATTGTGTATAATGCGTATTCTGAAACCTATTTTGTCTCATGATAAACTGATTCTTGTATATAAATCCATTATTCAATCTATTTTGGACTATGCCTCCCCTGTTTTTTTCATCCTTGCATTATTCTTGACTCAAAATGCATGAGTGGTGTGAAGCGAGCTTTTCGTATCATCCATGGTATAGATGTTAAAACATGCAAAGACTGATATCATAAATTTTGTTCACCGTAGAAAGCAGCTCGCATTAAAACTTTTCAAAAATGCTCTATTTTGTGAAAATCATATCTTACATGATAGTGTTCCTGATCTGTATTCACACAGTGGACGAATAGTGTTGCCTCATGTACGAACAGCATGAAGACAAAATGGCTTTACTTTTTCGTTCTATATTCTGTATAATGAATCATTCAAGTGATGCACGGTGTTTGCAGTTCATTATTTCTGTTAATTTTTCGCGGACCTCCTCCGATTCTCATTTGCAGGTCTTTTGTTTTTCAATAAACGCTTATTCTATTCTTTTCTATTATATTATATGTAAGGCCCCGTATTCTCCATTGGTTTGACGAAAATCATTTGGTTCTGAACATTAGCAAATGTCAGCCTTGGTTTAGGAAAGGCTTCAGATGAATTCGTGTTCCAAATTGACAACTGCTAATTAACTAATTAACGCAAAATTTAGCTGCTCTGATCTCAAATCAAGGTGAACTTTCGTTATTGGAACAAGTTTCAATATGATGAACATGCGAAGTCAATTTCATGCAAAGTAGATTGGAAACTTTGCAGCATAGCCAGAATAAAACGCTGGGTTGATAGGGATATTTGCTGGAGATTAATTCAGAAATGCATCCTCTCTTCTTTTGGTATTCGCATCTGCCTCGTCCATCAAATGGTTAGATAGTATGTTTGAAAAATGTGTCAGACAAGCGTTAAGAGGCTACAAAACTCCTTTCGAGTTAATTAGATTCTTAACAGTGACTGTATCAGAAAGAAGACATTGTTCAGTTTTTTGACTAATGCAATGCGTTGCAGAGTCAATGAAGCATATTGAAAATTGTGGCATGGAGAATTTCTTATTTAGCCAACAATTCTGTGTGGGACAATCCCCGATGGCTATAACAGAGCTAGTCATCCTCGCTTCCCAGGGGTGCCATAGGTGCCTACAGAAATTAATTTACCCAACCTAAATGGAATGCAAAAACTTTTGCCAAATATTCCATCAGGTACTTCGGTCCAAGCTTCTAGAAAAAAGATCCTTGATGATGTGCGACAATATAACATTAACATGGACTTTTGAGGGCAACAATGTAGGACATTTGAGGGCGCGTAAGCGTCTCAATGTTAATACTATTGTGCGCAATTTAAATGAACTGGGCAATGAGACGCTGATTAAGATTTATTAAACATCTTTCACATGCATAGATAGAGAAATCATCATTACGGAATACATTGTTGCCCTCTGCTTTCCACATTGCACCATAGCACAATTGCGCACAATACAAACATAGATTGTCTATAGTGCTTGAAGCCATCAGACTGTACATGCAGCGTGGAAGTTGCATTTCCTGATAGGCCTATGGTGATATTTTTACCTTCCTCGTTAATTTCCTAACTTTTGCTCATTTCATTATTTTCTTTGTGTTTTGTACGTATTTGTAGTCACATGCATGAATTTGACGTGAATGAATATCTATAGACCAGAGACAGGACATTTATAAGTCCATCAAGCGTATGATTCTGAAGCCAAGCCTTTATTGAAACACTATATTTGTCTTGAAATTTAATCCAGCTTTATTATAAAACACAAGGAATCTACAAACGTGTCAAATAATGACACAACAGAATGCTATTGGTTAGCCACACCACTTTTTTTGCAGCAACAGTGATCAAGTTTTTAACACAAGATAACTTCTCGCAATCGCAAGAAGCTAATGTCAATTATTGTTCTTATCCATTTCCAATCAACCAAATTTCTATCAGAAATGTTCCATCAATCATGAAATAAACACAGGCCTATTCATTGTTTTTAATCAAAGTGCGTAATTTGTGCACGAAATATAACTGATAATTAAGCAATAATTCTGCATATTCATGCATATTTTCCTTTGCAAAAAGGGAAACGTGTATGGCCATCGTGAGGTCCTGGACATTCACCATCGAACCATAAGTATGCATCAGGATTATTGTTATACAACACGAACTCGATACATTCTTCAAATTCGTAGTTGGGTTCGTTTCTAGCGTAATTTGTATATGGACATTTTGTTCTGTAATCCAATAATAGACAGTTATTGTTAGGACGATCAATCACTCCAATCCAGAATTTGACTATGACCGAGTTATGTAAGTCTCTATAGAAATATTTATTCGGCAGGGTCGGAATGATAGTTTTGGTTACATAATCGTTTTCCACCTTGTCATCAGGACTCCAAAGATACATGCCAAATTTGCCACATGTTTCTCTATTTTGTTCGAATGTTCCTTGTGGTGTTGAAATCATCTCATACAAGTATTGTTTGAACGACCATTTCAAGTTTGCTGGATTATCCACCATTCGAATGAATAAATCTTGAGGGTTTGTCGGTTGAGCGGCCACACAGGCTCTTGAATGCAAAGCACACTTGTTCTTCTTTTGATCAAAGATGATAGACAGACAATTCTCTTCAGACAAACATGAAATTGCGCAATCGACTCTCGAGAAAGCTGCCACACTGCCAAGAATAGCATTCGCACACGGAGAGGACTTTCCAAGCTGAAAATACTGCGGATCGACTATTGAAAAATAGCCTTCAGACATTTGTAGAGCCTCCACAAGTATAAAATTCAGAAACACGATCAATAGAGTTGGAATCATCATTATCTCAGGTTTTCTCTTCATCAAATGTAAATGCACAAAGTGTTTCAGTGTAGATTGAAAATATTCCTCTCATTCCGATTGGATTTCAATGACTGAGCTGCAATGACAAATGAAAGGCATCCATCTGTTTTAATTCTCAAAAATTATTGAGAGATCCGTTCTAGCCAGTGTGTGATTTCATTGCATTTCACTGCTCTTCTTCAATGACAAGATCCGTAGATGTAGCAGTCAAGATAATGTTGTAATATTCAGAATTCATCAATACCATTTGTGTGCATTGAATGATAAGTCAAGAAACTAACACAGAGTGTCGACAAATCCGGGAAAAGCCGGGAGAAACCCTTGAAAATGAGCATAACCCTGAGAATTTTGAGTGATTCCTGACTAATAGCAAAACAAATATTTGTTACATAAAATATAAAATGAAAAAATACATTTGATGTCTTGAGCAACAACTTTAATAACAAAAGAGTGTTACTAAGTAGGGACCTGCGAATCGGCAAATTTTGAGTCGAATCGAATCGAATCTCGTTCGAATCATAGAAATGATATGCCTGTTTGAGCCTATTTCACACACAATTTACATAGCCAGCTATGCCGCTAGTCAGTAAGGAAATTGGCCTATCTTACAGGACGTAATATTCATGCAATTTACGTGGCTGTTGATAGATACAGTCACACCTTGGCACTCGTAAAGTAATAGGAAGTCAAATTTAAGTGTTTGAGAAAATTAAAATCGACTGTGCTTTGTAACTACAACCTTTTCGAATGAATATTGTCGCCATGATGAGTTAGATCAGTGTTTCTCAACCTTTAATTATCGCGGACTAAGCGCTCACCCCAAGTGAACTACGTGGACAACGACTTATTTCAATAAATACGAATCTGTCATACGTAACGGTGTCCATTTCATCGCGCTAAAATACACAATAATTTTTGTCTCAAATTCAGCTTCTACAGATGATGCAAGTCCTGTAGAAAGAAGGAACGCGAGTCAGATGTTCCAGTGATTACGAAACATCTAGAAAAGCAAAAACATATCATTAATGTAGCCTATACAATAGAGTAGCAGGTCAAGTGAGCGAACCAATTGGAATAGTGCATTCTTTAGGCAATCGTGAAAAATCGATAAGCGCAGTGCGTCACCCGAGTAGTGGATAAATGACGGTGACTGAATCGTAATCTGCAGTAAAGTAGCGCTCGTATCATTAGCACGTAGCTGTGTCATCGTAGACTCATATGAAGGCACATAATCTGTAGATCATATTTTTTATGCCAAGAATCGAATCGAATTAAATTAACAAGTTATTGATAATGACTGAGCGTAAGCACTCAATCTATTGTCGATAACTATTTTCTACGATATTGCAACATTCTCTCACAAAACTAACGCGATGGCTATTTTGTGTCTTCTACTGGTTTTTACCGCAATTGTTATATTACTTCAGTTGGTTGAATGCGTGCCCATTCGAATGTTTTTTTTCGATACTGAATTTTTCTTGTCTAAATTTCTCAATGATGGAAATAGGATGTTGACATTCATATGGTGGGGGTGAGGTCGCTGCAGGCGTCTCGATTTCTGCGGGCGGCGGGCATGGGCATGTACAATAATGAGTTAATCCGCAAATTCATACCCGGTCAGTGGATATGCAGGTAGGGAGGGATTCATGGTGGCACACATGACGTAGGCCTAGTGTCGTCTACGCCTGGCTTAGATAATAAGCTAATAAAAAGCTTTTACATAATTGAATCGAATGTAGTCACATCATACTCTTTAGTCACTATTTCTTTAGGCCAGACCTAGACCTATGTTAGAATTCTACATATACATGTAGCGATGGTATTTTTAGAATTTCGCTCCACAATAAATTTGTAGTAGTCTTTCTAGAATGACTTTCTAATAGGTTTAGGTTTTAAGGCTAAATATCGTAAACATGTTACACTAGTCTGAAACAATTCGGTAGGATCAGGCCTAAGGATGCACCAATGCGTTAATCTAAGAATTAACGTCATTCCATGAATAAGGTGAGGCGATTTGCATTACTAATCTTGCAATTCCCATTAGTGCACCTTGCGTCATTTCGCAATGTCAGATGTGAGAACATTCTGCATTGCCAGCTTCCACGTTTCTAGCTATAGTCCGGCAGCCAGAGCGAGTTTCTGCAGGGAACGAGGCCGAAAATGAGACTTTCACAGAATGATGTACACCCTATGCCTACTACGAATCTGTGCGTCTGCCGAGTTCTAGTGAGTTCCTCTACTTGTCATACACGATCAAAGAAAAACATATGTTAATCAAATTGGAGGCAGATTGTAGTTCTTGGTCAAAATGAAATTTTCTATGTTTTTGCTTATTACGGTAAAAATACGCAGTCGAGAGCCTTAATTTTTGACATGGAATGTCTTCAGGTCATATCTTATCAAGTTCATGAACATTTATCTATGAAAAAACATGCATTCAGATTTGACAAGCCTCCTGCTGTCGGCAAGCATCAATATGTTGGCCCACTTTATCTACATCGAACCACATTATCGCATACATCGCCGATCAGAAACATGATAATATCCGTTACACATGATTCCATGTCAAAAACTATGGCTCCAGACCTGGTACGTTTTAATCGATAAGAGAAAACACAGAAAATTTCAATTTTGACAAAAACTGCAATGTGCCTCCCATTGAATTAACATGTGTTTTCTTTGATCGTGTCTGACAAGTAGAGGAAATCACTAGAATTCGGCAGACGCGCAGATTCGTAGTAGGCATAGGGGGTACATCATTCTGTGAAAGTTTCATTTTCGGCCTCGTTCCCTGCAGAAACTCGCTCTGGCTGCCGAACTACTAGTGTTAGCTAGTGTTAGCCAGTGTTAGCTAGAAACTTGACATTCTAAGCTCAGGAGCAATAACTGAACTGCGGGCAGCGGTGTGTCACGGGAAAGATTGCGGACATGCCCGCTTGGGTGCGAGCGCGGGTTCCACCCAGCATTAATATGCAGACGTGATTGGAGAATTGGAAAACTGCTTTACCAAATTTACTGAAGTGAATAATAATTGCAGGCTAAATTACAAATGAAAATCATATGAAATTGAGTGCAGTCAGCAATTTACTTGAGCAAACATAATTTACACATGAGAAGTCTAAAATTTCAAGCATAATGTAATAACTATTGCACCAAGTTCAATATGTAGCAGCTGATCTCAAATTTAATAAGGGTAGTCAATTCATTAGATGTTTGACTTGTGATGGCTATCAGTCAGCTGTAATGCAAATTTGACACCCCGTGAAAATATTACTGCTACTCGGGAAGCCCTTGAAAAACTCGGGAAATGAACATCGACACCCTGTATCAACCACAGAATTAGATTCATCTGAGCTCGCTTCGGTTTCCTAAAAAGGAAGGATTATATGTAGCCTTAATATCAAAATGGCACATCACAGAATTAGACAACTTGCTCCTTCTCGAATGGATAATTCGTGTATCGCTTGCTATAAGCTATCAGCAGAGGACACCAGAGCCAGTGAGAGATGCGTGCGTGCTGTGATATCACTTCGTACACCCCAAAACATACATCGATGCCTGGCTTCGATTCAGTGCATTGAAATAAACTGTTTATCTGAAGTTCGCCAGAATGGAAATTGACTCAAGGTCGGGCACATCCGGGGGAACTAAGTTGGGGCATGAAGAACCAATTAAAAGCTTCGATTTACTCATGTGACTGATTCTAACCCAATGATACAGACGTTGGCAGGTGCAATTAGGTGAAAATGCTTGCGATTTATGTGCCGTTATTGTGTATTGCATGAAGCTTAACTTCCATTCTAGAGGTTTTATTGTTGTCAATTTCAATGATTCAGTGTATGCACTATACAGTGAGGAATGCCGAGGAGAGGATGTGAAAACATCAAGTGAACTAATTTTCGTACGCCTGTTACTTTTTTTAATAATGATCGGAAGGGAGAAAACTTGTTGGCAATTATCTGAATTCTTCGAATCTGAAGGAATTGTGGCAATCGAAGCACTTTGCTGGAACTCACATTAATCCGCAAGCGACGTACCACTATTTTTCCAATCTCTGTAAAGTATTGGGAATTCCTTTTTGCCCACTTAATAGGTTCCTCTATGTGCCCGCGATTTCGTATTAATCACACTTCTAGCAAACCGAAGCAGACAAACAAAATATTTAATTCTGTGGTATCAACAGCTATGCAATCGGCGGACATTAATGATTGCTTTCACCTGATGATGGCAGCTTGGTGCATCCGAAAGGCCCCGACCTAATAGAAAGTATTTCATTGATACAAAGGACCATAGCATAGGGATATATAGGTAGAGTGTCTACTCAAAAAGTATCTGTATACAGTGAAACTTTTTATATGAAAAGATTCAGTTTTTGCGGAGATTGCGTTCCCGTGGTCCAAAAAATTATTAGAGCAGTTTTTAAAAAGTTTAAAAAAACTGTTTAAAAATTACGCATACTCTTATACTACCGAGGTGAAACTACTTTACAAATAATATGAAGCAAGTTGGATATCAAAAAGAATGAATATTTGTAAACAAGCATCCTAACATCCTATCAAGATGATTTTCAAGGGAATTTCATGAATTCTTTTCTTGAATCTGAATAGTGTTGTGGAATCATTACATATTTCAAAGTTAAATGAAATCATTATCCTTGATTATGTGATTTTGCTGTGCCAGTGGCAGGTTGCCTGTGACATGATCACACCTAACAAAATATTCTTGAGGTTGAGCACAAAAGTAATAGGAACCCAACGAGCTGCTAATTTAGCAAACATTAAATCTCCAAGGCTGTCATGACACTGAGAATCTGTAAAATACCATCATTGCCTCTGAATTACAACCATGATCATTCAATTTCGTTGTAATTTCTGCAAAACTGCAAAAATTTGCATATCTCACATTTGGTAACAATTACCAACTATATCCCCAGGAGTTCATTTAATAAAAGCGAAAGTGTATACACATTGAGGATTTAATAAATGCGCAGTTACCACTCTACCTAATATACTTACTCTATGCAAAGGACTTCTTTCATCCCTTTCATTATGTCTGGTCCTTTATTCTCAACTGAATCTTGTGAAGACACTACATATTCTAATATTCAATAGTATAACAGTGGAGTATCTACTACTTGTTGCAACAAGAAGTAGCCTGAAATTCAGCATGTTCAGATTTGAGTCATTCCCGCCTGGATAAAGTTTATCTTCACAGCTTGAAATTTTCTTCGTACAATGAATGATCTCCATAGTTCATGCAGCACAATGCCAGAAATGATGCCGCATTGATATATTGACTTTATTTTTATTATAATCACGGTCAAATGGGAGACTGCTTAGTTTTTGAGATCAGGGCTTTAATCACGTTTATCTTGTATGAATTATGACTATAGAAGTCGTTATAAGTATACAATAAAGTATTTGTTTCTTATATTATCCAATGAGTTTCAAATTTGTCATTTTCTATGGAAATGTTTGTGACGACCAGAAGACATAAATATTGCTTAATCAAAAAGCTTTTATCAGATAAGAAGTTAGACAACTAATGAACAATATTGGGAGTTACAAGTAGATTTGAATTCAAACATAGTTATGCATAATGATCTGCATGTACACCAATACGAGAATAGATATATCTTAATATCATGTTCCATGATATCTTGAAACTATACAACATTCTCCCCCGCCAAAGAGCGAAATGCTACATCGTATTTGCAAACGGTCCGGTTGCCTCTTCTGTCTTCCGGATCGGCGTAGTTGATCATTGTCATTCGGCGAACTCGTTTCATTTTCACTTGATTCTGCGTTTACCTCAGTGACATCAGGACATTCATCGAGGTCCTCCACCACCTGAATACTATTTTCTTCGTTTGTTTGAATTTCAGGAGACAGAGCCCTCGCAGAGATGGTATCCGTTCTTCCGTCTTCCCTCTTCACTCTAGCGAAATATGGATTTATGACTTCTTCTATCACAACTGGTCTTGCAATCGGATCGTCCTTGCTTCTAACAAATATCTTCTCGTATGTTTGTTTCCCTGATTGCAACCATTTCAGAAGCGAGACACCATAGCTGTTTCTCCGTGTGAATGTGAAAAATCTATCATGAGGAGTTTCATTTGTGCTTGTGCATAAGAGACCTCTGATTGATGACAGCGCTGCAAACAACTTGGACTCCCACATATTCGCCGGAATATTTTCTGAATGCAATAGACAGGCTATTGCTTTCCAAATCAGACCATTGTATCTTTCGTTCTGTCCGTTGCCTCTGGGATTGTAAGGTGTGGTTCGCGAATGTGATATGCCCATTTCAAGACAAAAGCAATCGAATTCCGTGGAGAGAAATTGACTGCCACGATCTGAGTGTAAAAATCCAGTCGTTCCGAATATGCCAAACAGATTTCTCAGATTTGCGATCACTGATCTTGATGTTATATCTGTCATGGGGAAAGCGAATGGAAAACGACTTTATTTATCAATGACGGTAAGTAGGCATCGGCTATGTCTGTCTTTTGATGGTACCTTTGGACCGACAATATCAATACTGAGACGTTCAAAAGGTTTCATTGCTTTGATGATATGACTACGTGGAGAGGGTTTGAAAAATTTTGGTTTGCATTCCAGACAAGTCTTGCAATTGGACACTGTGTTCTGAACTTCATTCAAAGAGAATGGCAGATTGTTTCGACCTACGTGTTCCCAGAGTCGGGTTATTCCAGGATGAGCTAGATCATGATGCAGACGATTGAGTTCTATGCAATTGCCACCCGTTGCTGCGAGGCGTGATAGGGCATCAGCCGAAACAGTCTCTTTTCCTTGTCGATATAGTATTTCGTATTGATACTCAAACAGTTCTAGTCTCCAACGAATAAGCTTTTGACGACAGTTCGGTATGACCTTATGAACGAAGACCACTTTCGAAAAGATTTTACAATGGCCATCGCCTCTCTTTCGACTGCTGATTGATTCTGTTCAGACATCGACAAAGTCCGAGAGAAATATGCTATTGGACGATCAGAATGAGATAATACTGCTCCAATTCCGGTTCCGGAGGCGTCTGTTTCTAGAATGAGCGGACCATTGTCTTTATCTGGGATGATCAAAATTGAAGACAAAATATCATTCTTCAGAAGTTCAATTGCACTGATGGCCGAATGAGATAAGGGGAATTCCATCCTTTGTTGAGCATCGAGCAATGGCTTTATTTTATTGGCATAATCTGGTATCCACTTTGCGTTGCAGGCAAAGAATCCAACAAGCCTTTGAAGCTGACTTTGGTTGGAAGGAATGGGATAATTTATCAGTGTTTCGAGCCTTCTTGTCCGGTCTCTTCGTCCCGTTTTCGATGATATTTCCGAGTATTGAAATTCTTTGTTCCCCAAAGACACATTTTTCACTGTTGAGGGTCAGATTGTCCTTTTCTGCAGCTTCCATAAACTGGTTCAATAATGAATCATGCTCTTCTTTCGTTTTTCCTCCAATGATGATATCATCCAAGTAGTCCACAGTATTTCTGAACTTGTGCTTTGAAATGAAATTGTCCATGATTCTCTGAAAAGAGGGAACGGCGTTTGTGATTCCAAAAGGAATTCTCTTGAACTCGTAGTTTACCGTTCGCTTCAAATGCGATTAGTATTGATCAGATTCGATGATCGGTATCTGATAATAAGCAGACTTTAGATCCATTCTTGAGAAAAATCGATTTGAGGCAACTGAATTCAAGACTTGCTCGACATCTGCAAATGGATATGCATCAACTTCTGTCAACCTGTTCACTGTGTGTGAATAATCGACGACCATCCTTGGCTTGTTCTTTCTGACCACGAATACTTGTGCTCGCCATGGAGAACGCAACTCCTCGATGATGTCTGACTCCAGTAAGCGTTGAATTTCCGATATTATGTAACTCTTATCTTCTTCTGTGAGTTTTCGAGATTTGGTACGTATTGGTCTCACATCATTGCGTTGAAGTGCGGAAAACAAGGGGGACACTCTGCTTTCATACAAGGAAAAATTGTGCAACATTGATTTTGATTTGATTCATTTTTGTTTGACAACGTTAGTGTTGGCCGGGGTCCATGCAAAAGTAACTCTACCTTTTCATGTTCCGACAACGCGTCCATTCCCACTATCATGCTTGAAATAAGGTGTTCGACTACCTTGGCTCGAACTTCATATAGCTCTTCATTGATAGCCAGAGTCATATCTACATGCCCGATAACTTCACAAGACGAATCATTTGTCATTTGTGTCAACGAGTGTGATGGGATTACCTTAAGTTTCTGATTTCTCGCAACATCCTTGCGAATAAAGGTATCTGTTGATCCAGGATCAATCAATGTTCTCAAAGTTGTCGTACCATTGATGGTAACCGGATAGTAGACTGAGCGAACTTTCCCGGCTGCACACATGACTGAAGCGAGTCTTGCGTTTCTTGTGTCTTCGTTTTCAATGTTTTGAACAGCTGCAGCTTCTGATCGACAAACCTTTTCCCAATGTCCAAGTTTATTGCATTTGTAACACTGAGAGTTCCGAGCAGGGCAATGGTTTCTTGTATGCCACTTGAAGCCACAGAATGGACATGATTGTTGATTTGTGGAGTAAGAAGCAGGCGCTTTCCTTTCGTTTCTGATGAAACGTCCATGTTTTGCTGCTGCAATGCTGCTCACTTGATCATTATCACTATTGGTCGGTTCGGAAAAAGATTTGGAATAATTGTTCGATACGTCGATAACATCAGCCAAGAAAATACATTCGTCTAATGTACGTGGCTTTGTCATCGTCTAATTCCAGCAATCGAGTGCGAATCAAGTCAGACTGAAGTCCCGAAACTAGACCATCCCGGAGCAGTAATTCTTTGTCGATTAACGAATCAACTTCTTTACAATCGCAGTGTTCACCAAGGACTTTGAGACATTTTACGAACTCACAGATCGATTCATCTGGATTTTGCTTGCATGTAGGAAGCTTGTCTCGAATAAATAACTCGAGAAGTTTTTCGAAAATGTTTGTCAAGAATTTGGACAGGTTCGTTAAAAGTTTTCGTATTCTTAAGTATGATGAAAATATCTGATCCAGTACTAGACCGTAAGTAAGAGAGCCGGTACTTGTCTTCCTTGATTTCATTTATTTCTAGACCATCAATAAAGCATTGTTTCCACCACTCCCATTGTTCAGGCGTAGGATTCGCGGGAAACGTTGGAGGATTGAATTTCATTACTTCTTGTCTGATAAAATTGTGACGACCAGAAGACATAAATATTGCTTAATAAAGCTTTTATCAGATAAGAAGTTAGACAACTACATGTAATGAACAATATTGGGAGTTACAAGAAGATTTGAATTCAAACATAGTTATGCATAATGATCTGCATGTACTGTACACCAATACGAGAATAGATACCCTAGTCCAAGTGTTAGGTTAGTAACCAAAAACTTACTATGTGACCGCGTTAGAAAATCGCAAATTCACCTACTAGCAAATAGCGTCTATCATTAACGTTACCTTTATGGTGCTTTTGCGTTCCTGAATGACATGTTAGGATCCGTAACCTAAAAGTAACCTACAGTTAAGTAAGCTTATTGCAAGTTGTGTAACTAATATATGACGATTAATTTTATCGTTACAATATTGCAAGGCGTAAGCGCCTGAAAATGTCCTACATTGTTGCCCAAAAAATTAATACTACTCTGCGTAATTGAAATGAACTGGGCATCAATGCGATGAATACACATGTAGATAGACGCTGATTAAGATTTCTCAAATATCTTTCACATGCATTGATAGAGAAATCATCATTACGGAACACATTGTTGCCCTCTGCTTTCCACATTGCACCATAGCTCAATTGCGCACAATACAAACATAGATTGTCTATAGTGCTTGAAGCCATTAGACTACAGGCAGCGTGGAAGTAGCATTTCCTGATAGGCCTATGGTGATATTCTTAGCTTCCTCGTTAATTTCCTAACTTTTGCTCATTTCATTATTTTCTTTGTGTTTTGTACGTATTTGTAGTCACATGCATGTCACGTGAATGTCACGTGAATGAATATCTACACTCGACGACAAAAAGTTTGCCCCACACTACGTTTTATACTAAAAACATGTAATTATTAAAAACACTTTACTTTAGGGCTCAAATTTAATCCCATAACTTTCCTAATGATGATTAATGATGCAAAACAAAAAGATAATTCACAAATACTTTATTAATATTTGGTAGATCCACCTTTACTAGTAATAATTGCTTCAACTCGTGAAATCATTGACTCCACCAATTTTTTGCAAATCTCAGCAATTTCAGTGTCTCTTGCCCACACATTTAGGAAAGTGTTGATAAGTTCCTGCTTATTCTTGCATCCGCGAGTCTTGAGACGCCGTTTGATGATTGCCCACAAGTTCTCTATTGGATTAGCATCCGGTGAACTGGGAGGCCATGACAAAACTCGAACACCCTTCGTGTTGAAATGGGCCATGCTTCGCTTACTGGTATGACACGGCGCATTATCCTGTTGTAGCCAGCCATTTCCATCTGGAAAAGACTCCTCCATTTGGGGAACAATTCTGCGATCGATGATCTAATGCACATAAACTTCGGAATTCATATTCCTCTCCACAATATGGATACGACCGGGTCCGTGCCATCTAAAGCAGCCCCATACCATAACACTTGTAGGATGCTTCGTCGTTCGAATGAAATGGTCTGGGGTCAACTCATGACCGTCGACAACTCTAACATATTGAGGTGCGTCATCCCGTAGTTCAACAACTGTTTCATCAGTAGATAAAACTTGTTTCCAGTCATCAGTTGTCCAATGTTGATGATCTCGAGCCCATTGCAGTCGACGTTTGATTTGACTATTGTTCAGGTATGGTCTTCGTCCTGGCTTCATTGCTTTGCAACCGATGGTATTGAGAGTGCGTTGCATTGTCCTTATACTACAGTCTCCTGAAGCACCAACTTGGTTTAATAGATCTGCAGCTCATGATCTTGGACTTGTGACACAAAATCGTTTGATTTGTCGTAACTGTCTTTCATCAAATGTCGTCGGTCGTCCACAATTCTGGTACAAAGTTCGATAATCCCCGGATTCTTGGTATCGCTGCCACGTTCTGCCGACCGTCTTGTGATCAATCGCCGTGCAATTTCTCGCATTGACAATTCGCCATGTTCCATCAACGCAATTATTTGCAGGCGTTTATCGTCATGTGCTTGAGCCATATTGCTTCGAAATCAATGCTGAAATCACCTTATCGTCTTGTTTATGTATTAAGTTAACAATAACACAAAAGCGGATATCTATGAAAAAATCAATAATTTTGAAAAGTTATGAAGATTGAATGAGCTATGGTAAACCTGACATACTACACGATCAAGCATAGATATCGCATATGTCTTCGAGTCATCAAATGGAAGTGGCTGGCTACAACAGGATAATGCGCCGTGTCATACCAGTAAGCGAAGCATGGCCCATTTCAACACGAAGGGTGTTCGAGTTTTGTCATGGCCTCCCAGTTCACCGGATGCTAATCCAATAGAGAACTTGTGGGCAATCATCAAACGGCGTCTCAAGACTCGCGGATGCAAGAATAAGCAGGAACTTATCAACACTTTCCTAAATGTGTGGGCAAGAGACACTGAAATTGCTGAGATTTGCAAAAAATTGGTGGAGTCAATGATTTCACGAGTTGAAGCAATTATTACTACAGATTGTTTCATAAAAAATGGATCACCCTTAAGTATTGCCTTAACTTCAACTTTGTCTAACTCCGCCAAACTTGAACGAATTTCTCTGAAATTTGGAAGATATGTCAGTTGTGTTTACTAATATCATTGTTGGAAATTTCAAGCATGAATATTGAGTTGTTTTCCTGCTATAGATAAAAAAGTAGTAGATAATTTGATCTTCATTTAGCAATGATGAATTTTGTGTTTTGTGAATTTCCTGATCAGATTTTATCCATAATCTCAATCGACCATCACTATCCTTCAGACGGACTGATGCCTCATTGGACTGATGCCTCATTTGGTATACACAAAATCATACCTCACTCTTATAAAATTACATTTGTTTCCTTTGTTATGTAACATGTTGTTCTACAAGCCAAAAGCTATCAAGCAAAACAAAAATAAAGAAAATCGGTCAATCAGAGCCAGTATAGCACCATTATTCATCAAAAATAATGTAACTGCTACATGTGATTAACTGGACTTCATGTTCCATAGCTTCCTGACTTCGTTGCGGTGGTGTTGGCAGCACTCCTGATTGCTTTCAACTAGAAATCTATCTCTTACCGGTTGAAAACAATACAAAGCACAAATGAACAATAACGAGATCGCATTCACGAAAGGCAAAGTGTCAGCCTTGCTAGAACTAGGCTTTTCTTTGCGAGCTACAAGCAAGCGACTAAATGTCCCTTACACAAATGTGCATCGATGGCATAATGATGATTTTCGACTCTGTCGTAAAGAGGGCTCTGGCCGTCCACGCAAAACATCCAAACGTAGAGACCGCCTAATTTTGAGATTTGTTAAAGTTGATCCAAGTATCTCGTTAACTGAGATGGCTGCACTAGACTCGTCTATTTCTAAGTCCACTATTCGTAGAGGACTTATTGAGTCGAATTTCAAGAGCTGTAAGAGGCCCTCTCACATCGAATTATCAGATCAGCATACAAAATGAGGTCTCAGATGGGCAATGAGTCATTAATGTCACTGGCGAAATCAATGGGATCGGGTTGTCTGGTCTGATGAGGCATCAGTCCGTCTGAAGGATAGTGATGGTCGATTGAGATTATGGATAAAATCTGATCAGGAAATTCCGAGACATTTACATCGTCCCCGGGTACAAGGTGGTGCGACTCTACTGATTTGGGCTGGCATTTGGACCAATGGCCGCTCTGAACTTCACATACAGCAAGGAACCATGAATTCTGAACGCTATGTGAATGTTTTACGAATGAACATCGGCCAAATGACAGATCAACTTGGTGATCCATCGACTTGGTTATTTATGGATGATAATGCTACGTGTCACAGGAGTAGTAGAGTCAACTTATGCAAGTCTCAATTAGGGCTTAGGACATTATCTTGGCCAGCTCGTTCTCCTGATCTGAATCCCATAGAAAATGTATGGAGTATTCTAAAACGTGACGTTCGTCGTTCACTGCTACCTACAGATGGCGTATCACAACTTACGTCACTGTTAAAAAGAGAGTGGAGACAGTTAGATCAGTCAAAAATCAACGATATCATCGAATCAATGCCTAGACGAATTGGTAATGTCATTGACAATAAGGGTAGGGCCACAAAATATTAGCTTCTTAAGAACCGTTACTGTATCATAGCTTATCAGATTATATAAGGACATTTAAATATATTAGGGACATGAAATAACATGAAAAAATGCTTTCTGTATCATACTTATGTTCTATTTAGTCCAATTTTAGGATGATCCACTTTTATGAAACGGACTGTAGTAAAGGTGGATCTACCAAATATTAATAAAGTATTTGTGAATTATCTTTTTGTTTTGCATCATTAATCATCATTAGGAAAGTTATGGGATTAAATTTGAGCCCTAAAGTAAAGTGTTTTTAATAAATACATGTTTTTAGTATAAAACGTAGTGTGGGGCAAACTTTTTGTCGTCGAGTGTATCTATCTATCGACCAGAGACAGGAAATTTATAAGTCCATCAAGCGTATGATTCTGAAGCCAAGCCTTTATTGAAACACTATATTTGTCTTGAAATTTAATCCAGCTTTATTATAAAACACAAGGAATCTGCAAGCGTGTCAAATAATGACACAACAGAATGCTATTGGTTAGCCACACCACTTTTTTTGCAGCAACAGTGATCACGTTTTTAACACAAGATAACTTCTCGCAATCGCAAGAAGCTAATGTCAATTATTGTTCTTATCCATTTGCAATCAACCAAATTTCTATCAGAAATGTTCCATCAATCATGAAATAAACATAGGCCTATTCATTGTTTTTAATCAAAGTGCGTAATTTGTGCACGAAATATAACTGATAATTAAGCAATAATTCTGCATATTCATGCATATTTTCCTTTGCAAAAAGGGAAACGTGTATGGCCATCGTGAGGTCCTGGACATTCACCATCGAACCATAAGTATGCATCAGGATTATTGTCATACAACACGAACTCGATACATTCTTGAAATTCGTAGTTGGGTTCGTTTTTAGCGTAATTTGTATATGGACATTTTGTTCTGTAATCCAATAATAGACAGTTATTGTTAGGACGATCAATCACTCCAATCCAGAATTTGACTATGACCGAGTTATGTAAGTCTCTATAGAAATATTTATTCGGCAGGGTCGGAATGATAGTTTTGGTTACATAATCGTTTTCCACCTTGTCATCAGGACTCCAAAGATACATGCCAAATTTGCCACATGTTTCTCTATTTTGTTCGAATGTTCCTTGTGGTGTTGAAATCATCTCATACAAGTATTGTTTGAACGACCATTTCAAGTTTGCTGGATTATCCACCATTCGAATGAATAAATCTTGAGGGTTTGTCGGTTGAGCGGCCACACAGGCTCTTGAATGCAAAGCACACTTGTTCTTCTTTTGATCAAAGATGATAGACAGACAATTCTCTTCAGACAAACATGAAATTGCGCAATCGACTCTCGAGAAAGCCGCCACACTGCCAAGAATAGCATTCGCACACGGAGAGGACTTTCCAAGCTGAAAATACTGCGGATCGACTATTGAAAAATAGCCTTCAGACATTTGTAGAGCCTCCACAAGTATAAAATTCAGAAACACGATCAATGGAGTTGGAATCATCATTATCTCAGTTTTTCCCTTCATCAAATGTAAATGCACAAAGTGTTTCAGTGTAGATTGTAAATATTCCTTTCATTCCGATTGGATTTCAATGACTGAGCTGCAATGACAAATGAAAGGCATCCATCTGTTTTAGTTCTCAAAAATTATTGAGAGATCCGTTCTAGCCAGTGTGTGATTTCATTGCATTTCACTGCTCTTCTTCAATGACAAGATCCGTAGATGTAGCAGTCAAGATAATGTTGTAATATTCAGAATTCATCAATACCATTTGTTTGCATTGAATGATAAGTCAAGAAGCTAACACAGAGTGTCGACAAATCCGGGAAAAGCCGGGAGAAACCCTTGAAAATGAGCATAACCCTGAGAATTTTGAGTGATTCCTGACTAATAGCAAAGCAAATATTTGTTACATAAAATATAAAATGAAAAAATACATTTGATGTCTTGAGCAACAACTTTAATAACAAAAGAGTGTTAATAAGTAGGGACCTGCGAATCGGCAAATTTTGAGTCGAATCGAATCGAATCTCGTTCGAATCATAGAAATGATATGCCTGTTTGAGCCTATTTCACACACGATTTACATAGCCAGCTATGCCGCTAGTCAGTAAGGAAATTGGCCTATCTTACAGGACGTAATATTCATGCAATTTACGTGGCTGTTGATAGATACAGTCACTCCTTGGCCCTCGTAAAGAAATAGGAAGTCAAATTTAAGTGTTTGAGAAAATTAAAATCTACTATGCTTTGTAACTACAACCTTTTCGAATGAATATTGTCGCCATGATGAGTTAGATCAGTGTTTCTCAACCTTTAATTATCGCGGACTAAGCGCTCACCCCAAGTGAACTACGTGGACAACGACTTATTTCAATAAATACGAATCTGTCATACGTAACGGTGTCCATTTAATCGCGCTAACATACACATTAATGTTTTGTCTCAAATTCAGCTTCTACAGATTATGCAAGTCCTGTAGAAAGAAGGAACGCGAGTCAGATGTTCCACTGATTACGAAACATCTAGAAAAGCAAAAACATATCATTAATGTAGCCTATACAATAGAGTAGCAGGTCAAGTGAGCGAACCAATTGGAATAGTGCATTCTTTAGGCAACCGTGAAAAATCGATAAGCGCAGTGCGTCACCCGAGTAGTGGATAAATGACGGTGACTGAATCGTAATCTGCAGTAAAGTAGCGCTCGTATCATTAGCACGTAGCTGTGTCATCGTAGCCTCATATGAAGGCACATAATCTGTAGATCATATTTTCTATGCCAAGAATCGAATCTCGAAGCCTCGCAGCTCGCTTTAACAAGTTATTGATAATGACTGAGCGCAAGCACTCAATCTATTGTCGATAATTATTTTCTACGATATTGCAACATTCTCTCACAAAACTAACGCGATGGCTATTTTGTGTCTTCTACTGGTTTTTACCGCAATTGTTATACTACTTCAGTTGGTTGAATGTGTGCCCATTCGAATGTTTATTTTCGATACTGAATTTTTCTTATCTAAATTACTCAATGATGGAAATAGGATGTTGACATTCATATGGTGGGGGTGAGGTCGCTGCAGGCGTCTCGATTTCTGCGGGCGGCGGGCATGGGCATGTACAATAATGGGTTAATCCGCAAATTCATACCCGGTCAGTGGATATGCAGGTAGAGAGGGATTCATGGTGGCACACATGACGTAGGCCTAGTGTCGTCTAAGCCTGGCTTAGATAATAAGCTAATAAAAAGCTTTTATATAATTGAATCGAATGTAGTCACATCGTACTCTTTAGTCACTATTTCTTTAGGCCAGACCTAGACCTATGTTAGAATTCTACATATACATGTAAGCCATATTATCCTGTTGTGAGCGATGGTATTTTTAGAATTTCGCTCCACAATGAATGTGCCTATCTTTCTAGTAGGTTTAGGTTTTAAGGCTAAATATCGTAAACATGTTACACTAGTCTGAAACAATTCGGTAGGATCAGGCCTAAGGATGCACCAATGCGTTAATCTAAGAATTAACGTCATTCCATGAATAAGGTGAGGCGATTTGCATTACTAATCTTGCAATTCCCATTAGTGCACCTTGCGTCATTTCGCAATGTCAGATGTGAGAACATTCTGCATTGCCAGCTTCCACGTTTCTAGCTATAGTCCGGCAGCCAAAGCGAGTTTCTGCAGGGAACGAGGCCGAAAATGAGACTTTCACAGAATGATGTACGCCCTATGCCTACTACGAATCTGTGCGTCTGCCGAGTTCTAGTGAGTTCCTCTACTTGTCATACACGATCAAAGAAAAACATATGTTAATCAAATTGGAGGCAGATTGTAGTTCTTGGTCAAAATGAAATTTTCTATGTTTTTGCTTATTACGGTAAAAATACGCAGTCGAGAGCCTTAATTTTTGACATGGAATGTCTTCAGGTCATATCTTATCAAGTTCATGAACATTTATCTATGAAAAAACATGCATTCAGATTTGACAAGCCTCCTGCTGTCGGCAAGCATCAATATGTTGGCCCACTTTATCTACATCGAACCACATTATCGCATACATCGCCGATCAGAAACATGATAATATCCGTTACACATGACAGGAAATGACCTGAATACATTCCATGTCAAAAACTATGGCTCCAGACCTGGTACGTTTTAATCGATAAGAGAAAACACAGAAAATTTCAATTTTGACAAAAACTGCAATGTGCCTCCCATTGAATTAACATGTGTTTTTCTTTGATCGTGTCTGACAAGTAGAGGAACTCACTAGAATTCGGCAGACGCGCGAATTCGTAGTAGGCATAGGGTGTACATCATTCTGTGAAAGTTTCATTTTCGGCCTCGTTCCCTGCAGAAACTCGCTCTGGCTGCCGAACTACTAGTGTTAGCTAGTGTTAGCCAGTGTTAGCTAGAAACTTGACATTCTAAGCTCAGGAGCAATAACTGAACTGCGGGCAGCGGTGTGTCACGGGAAAGATTGCGGGCGCGGGTTCCACCCAGCATTAATATGCAGACGTGATCTGAGAATTGGAAAACTGCTTTACCAAATTTACTGAAGTGAATAATAATTGCAGGCTAAATTACAAATGAAAATCATATGAAATTGAGTGCAGTCAGCAATTTACTTGAGCAAACATAATTTACACATGAGAAGTCTAAAATTTCAAGCATAATGTAATAACTATTGCACCAAGTTCAATATGTAGCAGCTGATCTCAAATTTAATAACGTGGACATCGATGAAAGAGTTTCTCAGTCGGCCCACAATAAAAAAACAGAGAAGGGTAGTCAATTTATTAGATGTTTGACTTGTGATGGCTATCAGTCAGCTGTAATGCAAATTTGACACCCCGTGAAAATATTACTGCTACTCGGGAAGCCCTTGAAAAACTCGGGAAATGAAGATCGACACCCTGTATCAACCACAGAATTAGATTCATCTGCGCTCGCTTCGGTTTCCTAAAAGGAAGGGTTATATGTAGCCTTAATATCAAAATGGCACATCACAGAATTAGACAACTTGCTCCTTCTCGAATGAATAATTCGTGTATCGCTTGCTATAAGCTATCAGCAGAGGACACCAGAGCCAGTGAGAGATGCGTGCGTGCTGTGATATCATTTCGTACACACCAAAACATACATCGATGCCTGGCTTCGATTCAGTGCATTGAAATAAACTGTTTATCTGAAGTTCGCCAGAATGGAAATTGACTCAAGGTCGCGGCACATCCGGGGGAACTAAGTTGGGGCATGAAGAACCAATTAAAAGCTTCGATTTACTCATGTGACTGATTCTAACCCAATGATACAGACGTTGGCAGGTGCAATTAGGTGAAAATGCTTGCGATTTATGTGCCGTTATTGTGTATTGCATGAAGCTTAACTTCCATTCTAGAAGTTTTATTGTTGTCAATTTCAATGATTCAGTGTATGCACTATACAGTGAGGAATGCCGAGGAGAGGATGTGAAAACATCAAGCGAACTAATTTTCGTACGCCTGTTACTTTTTTAATAATGATCGGAAGGGCCAACATCATGGAGAAAACTTGTTGGCAATTATCTGAATTCTTCGAATCTGAAGGAATTGTGGCAATCGAAGCACTTTGCTGGAACTCACATTAATCCGCAAGCGACGCACCACTATTTTTCCTATCTCTGTAAAGTATTGGGAATTCCTTTTTGCCCACTTAATAGGTTCCTCTATGTGCCCGCGATTTCGTATTAATCACACTTCTAGCAAACCGAAGCAGACAAACAAAATAATTAATTCTGTGGTATCAACAGCCATGCAATCGACGGACATTAATGATTGCTTTCACCTGATGATGGCAGCTTGGTGCATCCGAAAGGCCCCGACCTAATAGAAAGTATTTCATTGATACAAAGGACCATAGTGTAGGGATATATAGGTAGAGTGTCTACTCAAAAAGTATCTGTATACAGTGAAACTTTTTATATGAAAAGATTCAGTTTTTGCGGAGATTGCGTTCCCGTGGTCCAAAAAATTATTAGAGCAGTTTTTAAAAAGTTAAAAAAAACTGTCTAAAAATTACGCACACTCTTATACTACCGAGGTGAAGCTACTTTACAAATAGTATGAAGCAAGTTGGATATCAAAAAGAATGAATATTTGTAAACAAGCATCCTAACATCCGATCAAGCTGATTTTCAAGGGAATTTCATGAATTCTATTATAATGAAAGTCTTCATGAAAAAGTCGCGATATTATTCGTGCTTTCTTGGCTGAAATTTCAAGTTGTTGATTCAATTTTCACCGTCATGATTTTGTGATTGACTAAATTCATGTTTCATTTCTTGAATCTGAATAGTGATGTGGACACATTTACATATTTCAAAGTTAAATGAAATCATTTTCCTTGATTATGTGATTTTGCTGTGCCAGTGGCAGGTTGCCTGTGACATGATCACGCCTAACAAAATATTCTTGAGGTTGAGCACAAAAGTAATAGGAACCCAACGAGTTGCTAATTTAGCAAACATTAAATCTCCAAGGCTGTCATGACACTGAGAATCTGTAAAATACCATCATTGCCTCTGAATTACAACCATGATCATTCAGTTTCGTTGTAATTTCTGCAAAACTGCAAAAATTTGCATATCTCACATTTGGTAACAATTACCAACTATATCCCCAGGAGTTCATTTAATAAAAGCGAAAGTGTAGCCTATACACATTGAGGATTTAATAAATGCGCAGTTACCACTCTACCTAATATACTTACTCTATGCAAAGGACTTCTTTCATCCCTTTCATTATGTCTGGTCCTTTATTCTCAACTGAATCTTGTGAAGACACTACACATTCTAATATTCAATAGCATAACAGTGGAGTATCTACTACTTGTTGCAACAAGAAGTAGCCTGAAATTCAGCATGTTCAGATTTGAGTCACTCCCGCCTGGATAAAGTTTATCTTCACAGCTTGAAATTTTCTTCGTACAATGAATGATCTCCATAGTTCATGCAGCAAAATGCCAGAAATGATGCCGCATTGATATATTAACTTTATTTTTATTATAATCGCGGTCAAATGGGAGACTGCTTAGTTTTTGAGATCAGGGCTTTAATCACGTTTATCTTGCATGAATTATGACTATAGAAGTCGTTATAAGTATACAATAAAGTATTTGTTTCTTATATTATCCTATGAGTTTCAAATTTGTCATTTTCTATGGAAATGTTTGTGACGACCAGAAGACATAAATATTGCTTAATCAAAAAGCTTTTATCAGATAAGAAGTTAGACAACTAATGAACAATATTGGGAGTTACAAGTAGATTTGAATTCAAACATAGTTATGCATAATGATCTGCATGTACACCAATACGAGAATAGATATATCTTAATATCATGTTCCATGATATCTTGAAACTATACAACATTCTCCCCCGCCAAAGAGCGAAATGCTACCATCGTATTTGCAAACGGTCCGGTTGCCTCTTCTGTATTCCGGATTGGCGTAGTTGATCATTGTCATTCGGCGAACTCGTTTCATTTTCACTTGATTCTGCGTTTACCTCTGTGACATCAGGACATTCATCGAGGTCGTCCTCCACCTGAATACTACTTTCTTCGTTTGTTTGAATTTCAGGAGACAGAGCAGCCCTCGTAGAGATGGTATCCGTTCTTCCGTCTTCCCTCTTCACTCTAGCGAAATATGGATTTATGACTTCTTCTATCACAACTGGTCTTGCAATCGGATCGTCTTTGCTTCTAACAAATATCTTCTCGTATGCTTGTTTCCCTGATTGCAACCATTTCAGAAGCGAGACACCATAGCTGTTTCTCCGTGTGAATGTGAAAAATCTATCATGAGGAGTTTCATTTGTGCTTGTGCATAAGAGACCTCTGATTGATGACAGCGCTGCAAACAACTTGGACTCCCACATATTCGCCGGAATATTTTCTGAATGCAATAGACAGGCTATTGCTTTCCAAATCAGACCATTGTATCTTTCGTTCTGTCCGTTGCCTCTGGGATTGTAAGGTATGGTTAGCGAATGTGATATGCCCATTTCAAGACAAAAGCAATCGAATTCCGTGGAGAGAAATTGACTGCCACGATCTGAGTGTAAAAATCCAGGCGTTCCGAATATGTAAAACAGATTTCTCAGATTTGCGATCACTGATCTTGATGTTATATCGGTCATGGGGAAAGCGAATGGAAAACGACTGTATTCATCAATGACGGTAAGTAGGCATCGGCTATGTCTGTCTTTTGATGGTACCTTTGGACCGACAATATCAATACTGAGACGTTCAAAAGGTTTCATTGCTTTGATGATATGACTACGTGGAGAGGGTTTGAAAATTTTTGGTTTGCATTCCAGACAAGTCTTGCAATTGGACACTGTGTTCTGAACTTCATTCAAAGAAAATGGCAGATTGTTTCGACCTACGTGTTCCCAGAGTCGGGTTATTCCAGGATGAGGTAGATCATGATGCAGACGATTGAGTTCTATGCGATTGCCACCCGTTGCTGCGAGGCGTGATAGGGCATCAGCCGAAACAGTCTCTTTTCCTTGTCGATATATTATTTCGTATTGATACTCAGACAGTTCTAGTCTCCAACGAATAAGCTTGTCATTCTTGACTCTTGATTTTTGTTTTGAGAAAAGGAAAGAGACGGATTTTTGATCAGTTTTGACGACAGTTCGGTAGGACCTTATGAACGAAGACCACTTTCGAAAAGATTTTACAATGGCCATCGCCTCTCTTTCGACTGCTGATTGATTCTGTCCCGACATCGATAAAGTCCGAGAGAAATATGCTATTGGACGATCAGACTGAGATAATACTGCTCCAATTCCGGTTCCGGAGGCGTCTGTTTCTAGAATGAGTGTACCATTGTCTTTATCTGGGATGATCAAAATTGAAGACAAAATATCATTCTTCAGAAGTTCAATTGCACTGATGGCCGAATGAGATAAGGGGAATTCCATCCTTTGTTGAGCATCGAGCAATGGCTTTATTTTATTGGCATAATCTGGTATCCACTTTGCGTTGCAGGCAAAGAATCCAACAAGCCTTTGAAGCTGACTTTTGTTGGAAGGAATGGGATAATTTATCAGTGTTTCGAGCCTTCTTGTCCGGTCTCTTCGTCCCGTTTTCGATGATATTCCCGAGTATTGAAATTCTTTGTTCCCCAAAGACACATTTTTCACTGTTGGGGGTCAGATTGTCCTTTTCTGCAGCTTCCATAAACTGGTTCAATAATGAATCATGCTCTTCTTTCGTTTTTCCTCCAATGATGATATCATCCAAGTAGGCCACAGTATTTCTGAACTTGTGCTTTGAAATGAAATTGTCCATGATTCTCTGAAAAGAGGGAACGGCGTTTGTGATTCCAAAAGGAATGCTCTTGAACTCGCAGTTTACCGTTCGCTTCAAATGCGATTAGTATTGATCGGATTCGATGATCGGTATCTGATAATAAGCAGACTTTAGATCCATTCTTGAGAAAAATCGATTTGAGGCAACTGAATTCAAGACTTGCTCGACATCTGCAAATGGATATGCATCAACTTCTGTCAACCTGTTCACTGTGTGTGAATAATCGACAACCATCCTTGGCTTGTTCTTTCTGACCACGAATACTTGTGCTCCCCATGGAGAACGCAACTCCTCAATGATGTCTGACTCCAGTAAGCGTTGAATTTCCGATATTATGTAACTCTTATCTTCTTCTGTGAGTTTTCGAGATTTGGTACGTATTGGTGTCACATCATTGCGTTGAAGTGCGGAAAACAAAGGGGGACACTCTGCTTTCATACAAGGGAAAATTGTGCAACATTGATTTTGATCTAATTCATTTTTGTTTGACAACGTTGGTGTTTGCCAGGGTCCATGCAAAAGTAACTCTACCTTTTCATTTTCAGACAACACGTCCATTCCCACTATCATGCTTGAAATAAGGTGTTCGACTACCTTGGCTCGAACTTCATATAGCTCTTCATTGATAGCCAGAGTCATATCTACATGCCCGATAACTTCACAAGACGAATCATTTGTCATTTGTGTCAACGAGTGTGATGGGATTACCTTAAGTTTCTGATTTCTTGCAACATCCTTGCGAATAAAGGTATCTGTTGATCCAGGATCAATCAATGTTCTCAAAGTTGTCGTACCATTGATGGTAACCGGATAGTAGACTGAGCGAACTTTCCCGGCTGCACACCTTGCGTTTCTTGTGTCTTCGTTTTCAATGTTTTGAACAGCTGCAGCTTCTGATCGACAAACCTTTTCCCAATGTCCAAGTTTATTGCATTTGTAACACTGAGAATTCCGAGTAGGGCAATGGTTTCTTGTATGCCACTTGAAGCCACAGGATGGACATGATTGTTGATTTGTGGAGTAAGAAGCAGGCGCTTTCCTTTCGTTTCTGATGAAACGTCCATGTTTTGCTGCTGCAATGCTGCTCACTTGATCATTATCACTATTGGTCGGTTCGGAAAAAGATTTGGAATAATTGTTCGATACGTCGATAACATCAGCCAAGAAAATACATTCGTCTAATGTAGCTTTGTCATCGTCTAATTCCAACAATCGAGTGCGAATCAAGTCAGACTGAAGTCCCGAAACTAGACCATCCCGGAGCAGTAATTCTTTGTCGATTAATGAATCAACTTCTTTACAATCGCAGTGTTCACCAAGGACTTTGAGGCGTTTTACAAACTCACTGATCGATTCATCTGGATTTTGCTTGCATGTAGGAAGCTTGTGTCTCGCATAAATAACTCGAGAAGTTTTTCGAAAATGTTTGTCAAGAATTTGGACAGGTTCGTTAAAAGTTTTCGTATTCTTAAGTATGATGAAAATATCTGATCCAGTACCAGACCGTAAGTAAGAGAGCCGGTGCTTATCTTCCTTGATTTCATTTATTTCTAGACCATCAATAAAGCATTGTTTCCACCACTCCCATTGTTCAGGCGTAGGATTCGCGGGAAACGTTGGAGGATTGAATTTCATTACTTCTTGTCTGATAAAATTGTGACGACCAGAAGACATAAATATTGCTTAATAAAGCTTTTATCAGATAAGAAGTTAGACAACCAATGAACAATATTGGGAGTTACAAGTAGATTTGAATTCAAACATAGTTATGCATAATGATCTGCATGTACACCAATACGAGAATATCATGTTCCATGATATCTTGAAACTATACAACATTGTTTATAACTAGAAATTTTATTGACTTATTTATTGGTTATTGTATAGTATAAATTGAAGTGAACAATTAGCAGCATCAAGCCGTCTATAAAAGCAAAGGCCTCAGTTCGAAACCGAAAGACAGTGAAAAGGTCATCAACGCACCCAATGTAATAAACCAACATTTACATTTTGCATATATGATGTTTAATGAGATGTCAGCCGTGAAAGATGTAAGGGAGGGTCTCATTATCATTCTTTCTTTTTGAAGACAGTTTCTATTGTAAAACAGGAACGGAACGTTTTTGAAAACGAATTGCAAAAGAGTGCGAAAAATGTTGTCACTTATATGAAATTTTTGATAATCTATTAATTTAATTCAATGGTCTACCAATTACATGATCGATAGTGTCATTGATATAGTGAAAAGTTGAATAGCATCGAAGTTAAGAATATTTTTTCCAAATCGAATATCATCCTGATAGAGCAAAAACATGTCATTGAGCGATGTGATCGTCCTAAGCCAAAAAGTAGAATCTGACGAAAAGATGAAAATATTCTGGAAATTCTGGAGATGTAAAAGGTCAATTCAAGCTGAAGATACAGGATTGGGATATCGAGACTTGTGATTTCAAGGAGATTTTACTAAGCTTGCAATTATAGGTTTTCCCGATCAAATATAACACCCTGTCAAACCAAATGTAACACTAGACAATCGCTTTATAGCATGTCAGACCAAATGTAGATTCAATGCAGCGCATCGATTGCAAATCTAATTGTTGGTAGATCAAATATAATCTGTCAGATCAAGTGTTGAATTCTATTCATTCTCTATCGTTCTATTGTGCACCATAGGTAGAACAAATATCAAACTAGTCTCTTTATAAGTGGCAGATACAGACCAAATATATGTTGTTATCATCGGATGCTATCAATGATGCGATATCAAAGAATTTCCGTCATTGACAAGCAGCGCTTGGTAGACGCTCATAGTCATGGCGAGGATTATGTTGCACTCGCCCGCCAACTTGGGATCAAGAGGTCCACAGCGTACGCCATCATTCGAAGAGCCAATGACAACTACGGCATCGTCGTCTTTCCTCGAGGTGACGCTCGTCCGCAACGGACTCGTGTGACACCTGCTCTGAAGGAGGCCGCAGCAGCCATTGTGGAGCAACATCCAGACTTCACTCTGGATCAGATAAACTCTGAATTACGCGTAGCTCTTCCGACACACGCGCCGATCGGAAGATCAACGCTTTCGAACATGCTGCATGGGGAGCTAATCGTAATGAAGAAATTAGAGGATGCGCCTGGTCAACGAAATTCGGAGGTGGTAAAGCAAAGACGAAAAGAATTTGCAGAATGGATCAGAATGGAATTTTACTATGACACTTGCTGTTAGTGCTACTAACGGTCTAATTCACCATGATCTGATCAGTGGAGGAATGAATGGCGAACGGTTCAAAGAATTTCTGCGAGAAGTGGTAGAGCATTTTCCCGACGATGTCCTTTATTTTAGACAACGAGCCTGCTCATCGAAGTGCTGGTGATGTCAGTCTTCCGCAGGCAGTCACACTCGAGTGGCTTCCACCGTACTCACCCATGTTGAATATTGTGGAGAACTGCTTCTCTCAGTGGAAGGCCTCCGTAAAGCGAGGTTTAGCGGAAGTAAGAGATCAGCTTCATGATCAAGCTCCTCAGGAGAGAGAAGCCACTTTATGTCAACTGGCGGAGCAAAGTGTGTCGGTCATCACCCCAGAGGAATGTGGCAGCTACTTTAGACATTTGCAGCGGTATTTGCCATCGTGTTTATTAAAGCAGAACAGTTTGATGTAAATTTTGATTTGATAATTATATTTATGCACATGGATTATCAAGTTGTTCTCACATTCAAATATTTTTTGGCTTCAGATATTGACCTAAGAAAAGTGGGGTACTCAAAAATTCCTGATCATTCATATATGTTATCAATTCTTATTCTATTCTTAGGCATGAGTAAATTAATCGTTTTCACATCTTGTATGTTGCGGACATTCACCAGTATGACATTCAATTAATGATTGATGTTCAAATGTGAAGTTAATTGCATTCTTCGTAGCATATTAATTAATTCAATAAGATCTGTATGACACTAAATGATTCTTTTATTATATTTAATCTGTCATTGTTAAATTTACTTTTGACTAATCATCATTATAACATTTGATAACAGCCTTATGTTACATTTGATTTGACAGGTTATATTTGATAACTGCCCTAATGTTAACGTGTTACATTTGCTTTTATCTATATTACATTTGGTCAAAACAAGTGTTATATTTGATCGGGAAAACCTATACATCTGTGCCAAAATTCAAATTAATTTGAAGATTTTAGCTTTGGTTTCATAAAGAATTCGTCTGTCTATCTTTCTCCGGGGGAGCAGTTTTCTGATCTGCATTTTCAGTTCTATAATTAAGATAAGGGAGAATATCACACAATATTTGCATTTATGCATTTAGATTTTGGAAATATGTTTTGACATAAATTTCTTTTGAAAAAAATACCGGCAGTTGTATACCCGATATACATCTAAGTATGGCGACGCATTTTTTTGACGAGGAGTGGCCAGTAATTTAAGCTGAGTGCGGAATGATATTAAGCTGTGCTGACTGCAAGGTAATTGCAATTACTTCCCAATTACATGGCTAAAATGCAATTGATTACGTTTGCTAATTACTCATCAGAAAGTGTAGTTGATTACAATTGCTAATTACAGCTACAATTACAACACAGGTCTGTTTACAACCATAGTCAATTCCATCCAATCGAAGTCAGATCAAGTTCGCACTAGTAGTAGTGAAATCATTGCAATTATAAAATGTGAAAAGTGACTAAAATCAATGTAAGTAGGCAACAGAAAGTCAGCGGCCAAACTTGATGAACGAATCACAGTAACGACGTGTTGAAGCGTGTGGGGCAGTAATGCAAGCTCGCTTCCTTGTGCAATACTTGCTCGATCTTTCTGTAAACATGGAACGCAGTGGATGATCAACATTGGACACAACCTGGCGAACAACTTGTGACAGGTGGAATCAACAGCATGAGACAAGTCTGAATATGAAACATCACGGAAAAAATACGATGCACGACCTTCAACACGTAATAGTCTATTAAAAAGGTGTCTTGGTAAGTTACGATCGAATAATCGTATGTGTCGCCAAAAATCTTTGCAGTAGGCCTACTCCTTAGCACTTCAAATGCAGAAGCCAGATTTCTGCTACCAATCCTGGTACTTATCAATCTCTGGGCAAGGGATAAATGTGCATGTTGTGTAGCTATGGATATTTTCTTTTACAAAAAGAATAACGTTTCTTCATGCAGTAATAATCATTCCATTTGTAATTCAAATTAACTTTTTTCAACTCAACACATTCTTCAGATTCCAAATTCGGCTCATCAGTGTCATAGTCTGTATATGGACATTTTGTTCTAAAATCCAACAATCGGCAACTACTGTTTGGACGATCAATCACTCCGACATAGAATTTGACGACTCGAATAATACTTGAATTGACTACTGATTCTGTGTAGAAATGTTTATTCGGCAGGGTCGGAATGATAGTTTTGGTTACATAATCGTTTTCACCTTGTTATCAGGACTCCAGAGATACATGCCAAATTTGCCACATGTTTCTCTATTTTGTTCGAATGTTCCCTGTGGTGTTGAAATCATCTCATACAAGTATTGTTTGAACGACCATTTCATGTTTGCTGGATTATCCACCATTCGAATGAATAAATCTTGAGGGTTTGTCGGTTGAGCGGCCACACAGGCTCTTGAATGCAAAGCACACTTGTTATTCTTTTGATCAAAGATGATAGACAGACAATTCTCTTCAGACAAACATGAAATTGCGCAATCGACTCTCGAGAAAGCCGCCACACTGCCAAGAATAGCATTCGCACACGGAGAGGACTTTCCAAGCTGAAAATATTGCGGATCGACTATTGAAAAATGGCCTTCAGACATTTGTAGAGCCTCCACAAGTATAAAATTCAGAAACACGATCAATGGAGTTGGAATCATCATTATCTCAGGTTTTCTCTTCATCAAATGTAAATGCACAAAGTGTTTCAGTGTAGATTGTAAATATTCCTCTCATTCCGATTGGATTTCAATGACTGAGCTGCAATGACAAATGAAAAACATGGAAAATAAACTGCTTGTTCAACGAAGTATGCATCCTTGCGAACCATTTGTTCTGTTATTCGATGACAATAGAAAATTGGTTGGTTATTGAACTGGAGGAATGCACGGAGAGAAGTGGCTCTTTACAGTTCAGCTGTCTCCAATCATTATGTATTGGCATCGAGAAATTACAGAATTTACTCATTGATTCTCGATGGTGTCTTGTATTATATACTATTTGCGTTTTTGTTCGCAGATGTGGTGGTACTACCAAAAGCTTTGCAGTAGTTGGTTCTTCGGGTGAATCCTTATTTGTTGTGGAATTGATTCAATGCAGTTTTGGGTTAATGCTGTTGTATTCTCATAGCATTCTACACTATGACATTGAGGGTAAATTATCCAAAGTGCATTTGAAAGAAGCCATTTTATGAGTTCGCTTAGCTCTTCGTTCATTTGGAGACTTTGTCCATTCGCTTAGTTCTTCGTTCATTTAAATTTTGAGCTAAGCCGCTCAGCTCAGGCAATTGAAAAATGTCAGTTCTTTTCCGTTCACTTGGCAAGACGGCATATTAGTGTGCTTGTCGAAGTGTCGGTGGATAAAGGCGCTTTTCGACCGTCTTCTGTATCCCACAAAAAATCCTATTTTTCACACTGTCAATCACTATTGGTTTTTCATGTGTCCTTGGTCATTCTGTCATTTTCAAAACAATGTCCCTTGTTATCCCTTTAATTATCCAAATTTACATTTGTGGAAGTGTTGCACTTGTTAAACTGCTATAGGCGAAGTAAACTATCTATCTCAGACACATTAACTTCTATTTGAAGCCATATGCAATGTCAATTGTTCTCGCATCGTCACCATTGCATGTAGGCCTATACCGTTTGTTTCGAAGGCAACCTGTTAATTTAGTGCTAAATTGACCGCGGAAGTGATTAAATTGCTAATTATCGCTACTAAGTTGATCAATATAGTAATTGGAATGTCAATTATTGTCGACATTTCTCAGCATTTCAAGGCTTAGAAACTTTGATCACCGTTGAACGAAGGTATTTTTTCTGATTTGAAAAATAAGGAATGCAATGCGGTTTAGCATAATCCAACAATATTTACTTTCTTGTCGTAAGTGTTAGGCATGAACTTCTGGATGTGTTAATTGTATCGAGAAGTCTATGGTGTTTGGTAGAAAACACAAGATGATGGTCAAGATTAAACATATGAAAAGAGTTCCAAATTTAGAATACACCCAAAATATATATGTAGAAATTTCAGGGTTATTGAGTGAATATTTTACGAATTATGGTATTTCGAAAATATCACTTTGAATTTTTGCAAGGTTAAATAATCTTAAAATTAAATATATCGTGAATTTTTAAAAAAGTGAGCATGAAGGTGACTTTTTACTGAACTGATGAAAATTAGTGCATTCCTGAACATAATCAGTTAGTATTTAAAGAAAAGACAAGATCTTGTCATATCTAAGGCAACGGCTAGGCAACCAACCTCACTTATCGATTTCACTGACAGACGAAGTTGGTCGGCAGATATCAAGTGATAGAGTGAAAGCCTGACTTCTCAATCGGTTTCTTCAATCTGTTTTCACTGTCAACTCACCACAGAGAACAACGTGTTCCCTTCCGGACCTTCCAACATTACCGACGAAAGCTGTGCCACAGCTGAATTTCACGATGCCAGACACCTTCCAAAAGCTTGTAAATTTATCACCTAAGCTTTCAACTGGTGTTGACGGAATACCAACCATCCGCCGAGCAAGCATTGTCCGCGGACAAAACGGGTAAGAAATGGACATCCGTCCGTCTTCCATTGACTCACACATTTGTCCGCGAAACTACGAATAAAAAAAACGGCAGTATACGGAAATCCGTCGGGCTTCCGTTCCTCGAACTTTAAATTCATGATTTAAGGACGCTTCACGGAATAGAAACGATTGCGCATGTCCGGGAATTTTCGTGCAAATTCTGATAAAATATACATGTTTGTTTTGCTACTTGATTCGTTTATCTTTTAGTCCTCTTCTTGGTTTCATCAAAGAACATCTAAGTCGAACGTTTGCTGAAAGCCTGGATACAGATCACATCCGAGAATATTTTGTGCTCTAGAGATGAATTGAAGATCGATGATCTGTAATTCGGGATCTTGTCTTAAGTATTATTAAATTGAATCGTTTAGTTTTGATGTTTGATTGGCAGATTGCATTCTACTTTTGCCGGTGTGTGAGAGTACACCGTAGGCCCTGTCAGAATCGAACTCGTGCATAATCTTGACGCGAATATCATTTCTTTACTTAGCATGTGATACCCAAGCCAATTTCTTTTCATTTTGATAACTGTTTACAGTGACTTGAACCGAAGTCCTTGTGTTGTGTATGTCGGGCGATCTTAGAAGTTATAGTTTGTGAGTTGTATGCTATTCATTTGACGAGCGGTAATGTCACTCATGAACCACATGTTTGCAGTCACATTAAAAACAGCAGGACTCTTAATTAGTATAGGTCTAGCCTATATTGCATGATAATATTTGATCTTACGTAGCAATCGCGCGTTATGGATCCATGCGATTTAAATAATTTTCCAAGTTCTTGGGGCGGATTTCACATTATAATTGACATGGTGACTGGTACATACAGTGAAATCATAATTTAACTATTTCATGAACTACACTACTGGATTTTCTACTAAACGTTTGAATTTTCATTGTGTTTGCGCAATACGTATGGAATCAAAATGAAAAATTGATTTTTGCTAATAGATCTCAATTTTTCATTTCATCACAGGATGGGACAATCTTGGAAATCTTACATATTATGATACATATTTATTATAGAAGTCTTACAACATCATTAGTTGAAATTATGACTATAGCATGCAAGGACAGCATAGATAAACTATATAGGACACAGGGCTGTGTAAGCGGAGGAGGCTTTTTTGCCGTAGGCGGAGGCGTAAAAAAAAGGCCGCCTACGGCTTTCGAAATTTTAATGAATGATGTTATTTGATATAATCCTATTATTTGATGCATATGTTTGATTTTATTTGATATACATTTGTCATAGATGCAATTTATGCTACACAATATCAAAAAATACTGAATGGAGTTTAGATACCGCACATGTCTTCCATTGAATAGGTTCCATTGGTTTACTACCGTATAAGTAATTCATCACTATCGTCTGTAGTGTATTTAGTAGTTGTATTGTCCACTATTCAATAAGAAGTAAATCTATAAAAATATATAATGCGAAGACTATTGTGATTTTAGTTACTTCGGCGTTTGGACACCATCACCGGCGTTTCCTTTGATCAATGAATGAATTTCATTAATTAGTGGGTATTTTGCGTAATTTAGATATGGTACAATGTGGAAAAAAGAAGGCAACAATGTGCCCCGTAATGATGATATCTGCATCTATGCATGTGAAATTCATTTTTGAAATCTCAATCAGCGTATATCTACATGTGTATTCATAGCATTGTCATCCGCTTTTTTCCTGCATTGCTGCCCAGGTCATTTCAATTACGCCCCAGTGGAAAAATTTTGATAATATGATGCTGGGCCATTATCTGCCCGACAGAAAGCTATTGGGAAGTTGTCGGAAGATGAAAGCGTGTGATCATTTGCCTCTCCTGTCGGTGAAACTTGGTGGTCCCGATACATTTGCGACAGTAATGAAACTTCTCTTTCAAGTGCCGATCGTGCGGGCGGAAACGTGGAAAGTGATGAACAAGGGAAACTTCTCTCGCCACCAATTATATCAAAGCTCGCCACTCGCTTCTCCCATCAGCATTCCCTAAACACGGAGAACTTTGCAAGGCATCACCACTGAGATGACGTCAATTTCGCATGCAAACTTAGATCATTTTCTCTTCACTTTCTCTACCATTCATTGTGACTGTTTGTGTGCAATCTTCTTCCGTTCAATTTTGTTCAATTCACCGAAATCCAATTTTGTGAATAAGCAATAGGTAAGTCATTGACTGCATATGTGTCATATACCGTATTTCCTCTATTAAGAGCCCTACCTCTATTAAGCGCCCCTCTCTATGAAGAGCCTCCATCCAAATTAAAGAAGTTAATAAGCGCCCCCACTCTATTTAGGGCCCCCAAAACATGACGGTGTTGAGTATTAAATAGCGATAAAATGGCATTACACAGTCCGTTTCATAAAAAGTGGATCATCCTAAAATTTGACTAAATAAAACATAAGTATGATACAGAAAGCATTTTTCATGTTATTTCATGTCCCTAATATATTTAAATGTCCTTATATAATCTCATAAGCTATGATACAGTAACGGTTCTTAAGAAGCTAATATTTTGTGGCCCTACCCTTATTGTCAATGACATTACCAATTCGTCTAGGCATTGATTCGATGATATCGTTGATTTTTGACTTATCTAACTTTCTCCACTCTCTTTTTAACAGTGACGTAAGTTGTGATACGCCATCTGTAGGTAGCAGTGAACGACGAACGTCACGTTTTAGAATACTCCATACATTTTCTATGGGATTCAGATCAGGAGAACGAGCTGGCCAAGATAATGTCCTAAGCCCTAATTGAGACTTGCATAAGTTGACTCTACTACTCATGTGACACGTAGCATTATCATCCATAAATAACCAAGTCGATGGATCACCAAGTTGATCTGTCATTTGGCCAATGTTCATTCGTAAAACATTCACATAGCGTTCAGAATTCATGGTTCCTTGCTGTATGTGAAGTTCAGAGCGGCCATTGGTTCAAATGCCAGTCCAAATCAGTAGAGTCGCACCACCTTGTACCCGGGGACGATGTAAATGTCTCGGAATTTCCTGATCAGATTTTATCCATAATCAGACCAGACAACCCGATCCCATTAATTTCGCCAGTAACACTAATTGCAATGACTCATTGCCCATCTGAGACGTCTTTTTGTATGCTGATCTGATAATTCGATCTGAGAGGGCCTCTTACAGCTCTTGAAATTCTACTCAATAAGTCTTCTACGAATAGTGGACTTAGAAACAGACGAGTCTAGTGCAGCCATCTCAGTTGACGAGAGACTTGGATCAACTTCAAAAAATCTCAAAATTAGGCGGTCTCTACGTTTGGATGTTTTGCGTGGACGGCCAGAGCCCTCTTTACGACAGAGTCGAAAATCATCATTAGGCCATCGATGCACATTTGTGTAAGGGACATTTAGTCGCTTGCTTGTAGCTCGCAAAGAAAACCCTAGTTCTAGCAAGGCTGACACTTTGCCTTTTGTGAATGCGATCTCGTTATTGTTCATTTGTGCTTTGTATTGTTTTCAACCGGTAAGAGCTAGATTTCTAGCTGAAAGCAATCAGGAGTGCTGCCAACACCACCGCAACGAAGTCAGGAAGCTATGGAACATGAAGTCCAGTTAATCACATGTAGCAGTTACATTATTGTTGATGAATAATGGTGCTATACTGTCTCTGATTGACCGATTTTCTTTATTTTTGTTTTGCTTGATAGCTTTTGGCTTGTAGAACAACATATTACATAACAAAGGAAACAAATGTAATTTTATAAGAGTGAGGTATGATTCTGTGTAACATTGCTAAATGAAGATCAAATTATCTACTACTTTTTATCTATAGCAGGAAAACAACTCAATATTCATGCTTGAAATTTCCAACAATGATATTAGTAAGCACAACTGACATATCTTCCAAATTTCAGAGAAATTCGTTCAAGTTTGGCGGAGTTAGACAAAGTTGAAGTTAAGGCGATGTTTAAGGGTGATCCATTTTTTATGAAACAATCTAGAAACTCTCGCTATAAGAATAACTGAGTCGATAGTGGAACAATTTTACAGTGATTTTAAATCACATTTTGGATCACATTCTGTTATTTCCAAAGTTTGAACAATTCATGGTCCACTGCGCCTTTTTTGCAGTAGCTTTTCTACAATTGAGAATATGAGCAGTGAAAAATAATAATAGACGAAACATTTTTTTTTGAAATTTACGAATGAAGAAATCGAAGTACAATAAACAATAGTGATTGAAAATGTTAATTATTGATTTTTTATTAGATGGTTATCGCAAGCACCTCACCGGTGCAAAATTCAGCAATCACAGTACCGGTACTATAAACGTGCATTGAAATGGCAAATAACCATCACTTCATCCAATAATTCCTAACTTACAGTTTCCGTTTATTTAATCATCTTTTTTGTTCTAATGAGTGAGTTTGGTTTCTTAAATTCTAGTTTAAAACAAGAAATATCTTCCTCGGGAGACTTTGTTTCTTTTACTAATTACAATAAATCCTCATCCATTTTTGCCTCATTTTCTTCTTCTTTTTGAAATATTTAGTATCTTGCCAGTACAAGTACTTTTCTTTTTAAGTCTACTTCCGTTAGGATAAAGGCATCACAATTTTTGCTTCATTTGCTTCATGCATGCTGAACATTCTGACCCATCAATGTCTAATTTCTAATGTATTATGATAATATAAAATGCTTCTATTTTTGATATCTCTTTCTCTTTAGCGAAAGCTCAGAGTGCCTGATACTTTTCTTTTCGTCCATCCTGCACCCAATTTGTCATTCCCATCACTCCTCAAGCCACACCTCATGAATAGGCGTCATGAACTGGTATGAGGAGATGCCATTTTTTACTTATTAAGAATGAAAAATCGTCAGAAAAGAGGGAAAAATCGCTTTTCTGTTTTCCGAGTCCCCATCACTTCTGTCCTCTTGTATCCCTTCACTTTGATTTCTCCATTCTCTAAGTAACAATGAATGAATGAAGCCATACATTTGTTTCACAGGTCGGTGAACACATTTACAAAGTTCAAAAATTCACAAACATCAATCACGTCAATTCACAATTAAATTAGGAAAATATATACAATAAAACTCATTGTAAGCTTAAAATAAAAAGGAAGACATTTTATGGCACTAAGGACAGAATCTAATAAAACTATTTGCAAAACGTTGCGTACGAATTCGCTTTCTTTTCAGAGGGCAGCCGTTGCCTGTCTGAGAGACGTGATCGTCAAAAAGATTCCTTAGGGGATGATCAGGGCCTGACAGCATCCCTTCAAATAACCTATTACACATCTGATCACAAGCATGAAAAAGAGACTTGGATTCAAGTTCAGGATCGTCAATGATTCGCAAGATTCTTTTTTTCAGTCGTGGAAGCTTATTTTGCAGGTATAGAGGGATGTTGCAGTAGACCGGACACGCATTTATGTGATAACAGAGCGGTAAATGCACAATATACTGAAAAAATGAAGTTGAATCACAGTCAGATCTTCGTAAATTCAAAATAAAAATATTCGTTTATAAGCCTCCTTTATCAAGGACTCAATATATAGGAACTCCATCTCATGTCACACGAAATAATACAGCCAAGTATCTTAAAAGAAGATGCACTACACAGCAACACATCGTTTGACCAACTCTTTTAAATTTGCTGTCACAATACCTGCATAAAAGGTGCCAAAGCTATTAATAGCAGGAATATGCATTATATCATCATTAGTCAACAAAGTCACATTGGTTCCATAATGGCTGAATTTGCACCTCCTGAAGACAAGTTTCTCACTCACAACAAAAGGATGAAGTTTCCCCATTTCACCTTTCAGAAATTAGATAAAATTGCATTACTATTAAAAAATGTAGCAGAATTTATTTAAAGAAAAATTTACAACTTCACTGCACACAAATTGGCATTTCGACTTTGGCTTCCCACTGCTTCGCCTGGGCCGGGATTCTTCTGAGCATAAGATTGGATATTTTTTTCAGTCATAACAAATCTTGCCTTCTTACCTAATTTGTTTCAGATTTCTCCTTTGCAACAGCAGTGCAGCTACATCACATCACTGATTGATATGTCTGACAGAGCTGTGTTAGCTAAAGTACTTATCATAGCATCTAATTGAAAGAAAATAAGTGTAATCATCGGAAGAAAAGAGCGCAAAACAGCAGCATGCCGTAATACCGACATCCATAGAAGCTCAGACTACAAATTTGTAATATTTGTAAATTTGCGGTACACTTCTAAGTCATTTGGTAGATGCACTAACGTTCTAATTAGCCTTCGTCTTACTGTTCTGCAGCACCTCAGTGCCAAGACCTCGAACATATGTAAGGTTCTCCAAGTTGATTTCCGTAAGGTCTTCGATTCTCATAGTCATTTGTCGATTCTGAATTCGCTTACGCTGGAATTTCAATGCCATTGTTGCGATGATACAATCCTTCCTCATCAACCTTTTCAGCGAGTTTCCGTCACCGGGTAAATCCAATTTATTCCACAACATTTGACGAAAATGTGTCTTTGATTTGTAAAATCCATATTTCTGAACCGATTTCAATAGTTTTTTTTAATCGAACCGTAAAGATCTCATCTATTATGGCATGGTTTTTAAAAAGTCACAAAGCCAAGATCTTCTTCACAAGTTGCCGTTTTTTGCCGAAAAAAGACCAAAAAAGCATGTCCAAAGTTGCAGTACTCTCACTTCAACACGGATTTTCGATTAGATACATTCAAATACACCCACTAATATTTATATCATCTGAAAGAAGAAGATCAGCTCTTTAAGACAGTCTAATTTTAAATATTATAATCAATATTAATCATTGAATTTTCACTGGGTTTCCATTGTCCAATGAAAAAAATGTCCTCTGACCGAGACGTTTTCTGTCCTCTGACCGAGGTACCTTTTCTCGAAGAATATTGATTCTTCCATTAAACGTTTTGCACCAAACGAATCCTCTAGTGTGCTAGTTTATAAATCCGTAAAGAAAATTCAGTTTGATGCCGTTACAAGTAAGTAATATTGATTTAAAAATATTTTTATTCGTTTTTTCAACCAGAGAATTTGAATATTCCCAAAAATTTCATATAGATGCTGAAACCAGAAATTTTGTCAGGAATCGATGAAATTTCACAGCATAGGAGGGATCCATGCTCTTAACATCTATGCAAAAGAAATTTTTTATTTATATCAATTAACCCTCTCAAAATCTCCAAAAACCACGAAAATGTCCTCTGACCGAGACCCTAAAAAATCTCGGTCAGAGGACAACGTTGAAATTGAAGATCTCGGTCAGAGTACAAGGGTCTCGGTCTAAAGACATGATAATGTATGCAATTACATTTCGATCACTTCGTTTTACGCGTTCAGTATTCGTCCGAAGTTCCCGCAGTCTCATGAACCCAAATGCACAAACCGAAGAGTTTCCTATTCGACATGAATTTGTCCTCTGACCGAGACCTTAAAAATCTCGGTCAGAGGACAAGGTGGGTCACGGTCAACGGACATCATATGTAATACGTTACATTTTGGTCACTTCGCTTTCCGCATGCAACCATTCATCCTAAGTTCCCAGTTTTATCAGCAACCCAAATGCAGAAGCCGAAGAGTTTCCTATTCGACATCTATCTGACCGAGATCAATTTGTCCTCTGACCGAGATGTAGAAAAAATGACTTTTTAAAAGTGCTAGATTTCTATGCAAAGTTTTTATTTGGTGTGGTCGCAGCTAAGATTTTCGTGTTCAGCGTAAAAAATGAGTATGTATGCAAATTTTCACGGAAATCTGAGACCCAAAGTTGAAAAGACAGAAATGTTGTGGAATAAATTGGATTTACCCCACCGATCTCTTGACCCCATGGAAGAGTGTCTCTAGCGTCGTCCCGCAAGGTTCTATATTAGGGCCTCTGCTGTTTGCTTTTATGCAAATGAACTTCCCCAACTGAAAAATTCAACAAAAATTGCTTACGCTGATGACATGTCTGTCATCCATCTATCAGAAGCGTCCAAGGTTTCTGATTTTCTAGACGACATAGATGACTTTGTAAATTGGACCCAGAAGAAGAAACATCAATAAAATTAAAACTAAGGTCCTCACTAACAGTAGAAAATGTCTTGCGTCTTCATCCGATTCTCACTTGAAAATCAATGGCCGCCACATCGAAGAAGTTCCCTCTCTAAAAATCCTAGGTATCATTTTCTTTTCCAACAACAGATGAGACGTACAGTTTGAGTATTTATACATAAAGTGCTGTCGTTCATTATCCTTAGTTAAACGGATTCGGTTTAATTATGGTCAAAGCAACAGTGTTTGGCAGGCCTACATGGGTTTTTTCGCAAATTTTGTTTCTGTTGGCTCGTTATATGTGATTTAAAACAGTCTCATAAAAGAAAACTTGGACGTCTAGATCGTATTCTTCGCCGATGGGGAAATGTAACACCGAAGCATAGTTTTTCCTTTATGTTTGATAATATTTGTATAAGACTTGTTCGTAAATTTTCATGCTTTTCGGAGTGTCACCCCTTAGCGAAGTTTTTATTGTACGACCCACGAATTCTCAAACCTGAACTCAAAGAAAACTATTGTGTCATCAACGGAAACTGCATATAATAACTCCTTTGTAAAATTTTCTAATTTTACATGATGTTGTGAAGCATTTTATGCCACATACCTCTTGTTGTATTGGTAAATAAAGTGTCATTGTCATTATCATTCTACATGTTCTAATCATCAAATGGCGACGACTGTTGCTGGATGCCAGACCCGAATTACTTGCTGCATTGTTCCATGGTTTCAATTTACATTAGAAACCCCACACATTATTATTCAATTTTAATGCACATACTTTGATACCTGGCATTCCAGTGTGAACTGTTGCTATTCTTTAGATGTGCTTTCAAATTCAAGAAGTTTCTTCCTTCTTGTGAAGGTAAATATTCTGCGTTACAATGCTCTGTCGCCAACTCTTTTAAATTTGCTGCTACAATACATGCACAAAAGGTGCTTAGGAAAGCTATCAGCAGCAGGAATATGTATTCTACCTTCATTGATCAAGGAAGCCGCCTTGTTTCTTTATTGACTTAATTTGTGTCTCCTGGAAACAAGTTTCTCACTCACAAAAAAAGGATGAAGTTTCTCCATTTCACCTTTCAGAAATTAGATAAAATTGCATCACTATTAAATAAGGTAGCAGGATTTTTTAGAGAAAAATTTGCAACTTCACTGCATATAAATTGGCATTTTGACTTTGGCTTCCCGCTGCTTCTCCTGGGCCTGGATTCTTCTGAGCATAGGATCGGATAATTTTTTCAGTCATAACTAAGCATGAGATCATATTTTTTCAATTCATTTAGAAAATCATTAATTGGGTGATATATAATGGAACAAGCAAATTTTTGATTAAATAGAAAGCATCTGTTTGTCACTTGTTTAATGACAGTTTTACTGAGTTTCTCATTCTAAATTTTCCTCAACACTATAGAATTACTGAGGTGTCCCATAGGACACCAACCTGGAAGAATCATAGTTTTATTTTTTTCTTTCTTACATATTTGTATGTAAGCCTTCTTAACTTTTCATACCCGGGTATTTGAAGAGTATTCCTTATATTTGAATTCAATATTATTATTTACTCTTGCAGTTCTAATGAATCAAAGTTGCATACCCCTAGAATTGCTGCCGTGACCCATACATACAACACCGTCAAAATATCAGGAGTCTACGATGTGCGATATGTCTCTACATTTTTCAAATACGTATAAAGACTCAAAATAGCCTAATTTTTCAAATTCTTCAGACTTAAGATGATAGTGCACATAGATATCAACAACAACTGGAGACTGGCTCCTAGATTTCATGGGTAATAGGGAAAGCCATCGTTCAGAGTCTGGTAGAGACTCTACACGAGGCCTATTCGAGGTCGTGGCTACAAGTATGCTATGACTATTTTTTTACTAGTCTGCCATTAGCAGAGAAACTGGTTGTCAACACAATACATCTATATAGGAAGTACCACGCGAAAAAATCGAAGCAAGCTTTCTTAGGTCATGAAGAGTAGAACGAAGGAAGATATTCATAAAGGTTCCCTTTTTTGGAATGATAAATCAAAGGCATTGCTTGTCAATTATCAAATCAAGCAGAAGAAGTCCGTCTATCTATTGTCAGCGTCACATTAAGTGTCGCAGAAGTTGAAGAAAGTGGCCGTAAAAAGCCCACATGATTTTGTTTTATAATAAAAACAGAGTCAGCGTTGACTCTGCTGACCAAATGCTTAGACTTTACAGCACCCACAGCGCATCGAGGAGATGCCTGTTCGGAGTGTGGGCCAGTATGCTCGATATCAGCGTTATCAACGTTCGAGTTTTGTTCTCTCATATTTTTCGCCGCAAAGTATCTCGTCGATCATTTCTGTTAGATCTTATAGAACAATTGCAATCGTCGTATGTTGCTGAGAGAAATGTTGAAAACAAAACTTCTTCAAATATACCTCAAAGAGTCACTTCAAAGAGACGTAGGTGACATGGTTCATCGTGTGGTAATACTGCAATGTTCATTTGTATGTCATGCGAGAAACCTACGTGAGTTTTGTGTCATGTAGAAATTGCAGTTGTTAACTCATAAAAAATATAAATTGAAGGATTATTGTCCCTGGTCATTAACTTTGCCCAGTAAAATAGTCTGACAGTAGTTCAAAAACATAAAATACTCCTATCACTGATTTATCACGTAATAATTCCACAATTATTAATGCAAATCTGTGCTTCTACGTATTTCAGATCAATTAATTAATGTTGATGATAAAAGGTGTCGTATAGGACACCTCCGTAATTCAGGCGGTAAAAATGTTCAGTAAAGCCAGCGCTGAGACAGTAGGACATAATGCATTCTCTTGAAAGAGTATACATGTGAGCTTAAACCGTACGCAGTGAAACCATCAGGATAAATCTATAAATTCGATTTGGATGTAAACGCGTGGCACCTACGTTTTGCTCTCGTGATTGGCGCAATATGTTGCTGATGGACCATGAGAAGTACCAATGGAACTTAACGAACTCCTCGATCCTCTATCAATAACATGTACTTAGAGAATCATTTGTTAGTGATAACTTAATAACAAAATTTGATCAGATATAGAAAAAGTGCAGATCAACCTTTTACAGATGTACACTAGGCCTACCTGATAAGCTTTCCATAGAACACTCTTGACTATTTGGCACCGGATTTTGCCGCAAGTCCCCCAAATGCCAAGCTTTAAGATTTTCGTTCCAATAGTTTGCCTCGAAGTTAACTTTAGGGAGGTGTTAATTTCACTGCGCTTGATCAATCTTTGCTTCACGCTTCTACACGTGTTCGTCAGGATAATTGACGCTTCATCTCTCTTCTTCTTGCCAACTGTGAGCCAGTATAAACATCAATTTCGAGGGAAAGTCGATATCCTTTCACTTGAATAATATCAACAGCATAATTTCAACTAGGATAAGCTCCACAATTTGAAACAATGCATTTGATCGACCTCATCTTTGAGATAGACCTTGAATTTCAGGAGTATCCGATGATGTGCTTATGGTAATCACACTTCAGGATCACTGCAATGTTAATGAGTGCATTTCTCTTGAGATCAGCAATATGACAGAGTGGTGCACGAATCACGGGTTAAGGCTCAACACTGATAAAACAAGATCCATGCGAGTTCTTAAGGTATTCCTCCCAGATTGCTATGAACCTCAGCAGCAATGTCAAGTTTCTTGGTGTTACTTTCAATGAGTGCCTGAGCTGGGAGGATCACATTTCCGATGTCTGCAAAAATGCTAGTCGACGTGTGTTTGCTCTTCGCCGTTTAAAATCAGCTGGTATTAAGATGGATGACTTGATAATTGTTTATAATGCCTTCATTCGATCAATACTCGAATACAATTCACCTTTGCATGTTGGTCTTTTGAAGAGAGACAGCAATAAATTAGACAAAATCAACCGCATGTGTCATCGTGTTATTTGTGGCAGTCCGTGTCGTGAGAATTGTCTCGGAGATTTGAGTGAGCGAAGAATTATGAGGTCATTGAAGGTATTTCAGGAAATGATGCAGCCGAACAACTTGCTCCATGATTTGTTGCCAAGACGTTTGCTCTACTCTCAACTTCTTGAAAGTTTTCTCTGCAAAACTCATCGCAGAGCCATGTCTTTTCTACCTTATTGCATTCTTCTTGCATCATAATTCTATTTTGAAGCAACTTTCATTTCTGTCTACTGTAAATTTCATGAATTTGTAATTTTGTGATTTTCATTAACTGAAATAAAACGCATTATTATTATTATATTACCTCGATAACTCATCGACCAAATCTGAACAGAAATGAGTATTCACATTAAAGTAAGGAACTCAACTATTTGTAAAATTCCATTTTTTGCTGCAAACTTCAATATATCTCGACGAGCTCTTTGGTCGTTGTCAGAAGAGCTAGTCGAAATGGTGTATATTAAGGCTAACAGCAAAATAACATTTTACAAATACTTGGGTGCCCTCACGAAAATTTTTCACGAGAACTCATGAAATATAACGCTGATTCATGAGATTTAACGCTGGTTCGTGAAATTATTGATGAGAACTCATGAGATTTTGATGAGTCTCATGATATTCTCATAAGAAAATATTTACCTCTTGATGTTCTCATGATGCTTTGATGAGAGCATCATGAGTGGTAATCAGAACATTCATGAGTTCAACGTCGAGCACGCCGCATAATTTGTGACTCCTGGCATTACGAATGCGTTGATTTTTTGCCCTTATCATATCGTCGACGGATTCTTGGTTATCGCTTATTTCTATCCATTGTGAACGACGATCATCATCCTCTGCAACATCTTTTGCTCCCTGTAATGAGACACTCCGGGCATTTTCGTCTGCCACCTTTGACGACATCACTTCGTGACAGATCCTTCATCATATGCATATCGAGACTGTATAACTCCGGATTCACCATTTGAGTATTGTACTGTATTTCTTTTACTTTGTTATGGTTTTTCTTGAATACTTATTCTGTAATTTTAACTTGGGCTTCCACGATTGCCATTATTGGGACTTTTGTAACTTTTTCTAATATACGTCTTTATTATTATTATTATTATCTCATGATACGTTCATGGGAAAATCATGAGCATTCATGATTTTTTTGTGAAAATGAACTGATAATGCATGCTAGCCGCGAAAGGATGGAGCCATAAGAAAGCATCTTCAATCGAAAAAATCTACAAGTTTAGTCTATAAAGGGATAAAAATCAAAAATGTAGAATACATGTATATCATAGCGATATGCAACTGCATTTTCGAAATGATGCATGTATAATTTGACATAACAATTACCATTACTATGCAAGATGTTGAAAATAGACATATATACAATTACAGTTCAATATCTGATCATGATAATTAATGATTTATTATCGCGAATACTGAAATGGTATTGTGGACATAGCGTGGGAATACTCTGGGCACATGACAAAACCAGAAAAATAAATTCAGAAGTATGAAACAGCAGTGTTAATTTATTAATGAGATTTTCATGAGAAACTGATGAAATTTCGTGGAATATATATGAGAAAGATGAATTTTCGTGAGGGTATTTAACTTTGATATCAAAAAAATAAAAAATCCAAGGCATCTTCTCATAGGCCTGTATACGAAAAAGTGAAAAAAATTGGCTTGATATGATGAGATAATCAAAGCGTCGAACCAATTTTCTTATGTTCTCTTTCTTCTGTGATTACGCAACACAGGGTTTGAACCAGTCGGCCTGGCCCCGTCCATGAATGTTGGTCAGCCATTGACCTAAATCAAAAGAAAAGCAGCATTACGGGAGCATGTATTGAATATCATTCACTGACAGAATTTGTTGACAGTGGCGATCGTTGTTCGACTTGCAGTCATATCGTAATGCGGTGAATTTGGTAGGATTTGACGCAATCGACGATGGCAGTTCATGTAGTGGGGTAGAAGATGAATTACAAGATAATGACTAACGAGATGATGATTCAAGTAGCAGCTCTGACGAAGATACAGGTGGGTAGCACAAATGGTGAATGGCGAGCTGTTCAGAGTGGTACTGATTCTGTCAGACGTGGACCAGAATTTACTGGAACTACTGGACTGCACCCACACTTAGAAATGCCAAATAAATTAGAGGATGCCATGTTTTTCCTAGATCACTTTTTCACTGACAACTTGATGCAAGATATATGCGACTACACAAACAACAGAAATTGGCAAGAGTTAGTTGATCATCCTGAAAGCCAGAAATTACAAAACAGCAGATAAGTTACTGTCAATGAAATAAAAAAGTTTATTGGATTGCAATTTTTAATGGCTTTGAACAAGAAGCCTACGCTTGCATCATACTGGAGTGGCGATATAGTGTTTCGTCAAGAGATATTCTCGTCATCTGAATCTGCATCCCGTGAACGATTTCAGTTAATTCTGAACTATATTCGTTTTTTCAGATCCAGAAAATTTGGACAATGCTTATTTAGCAAAAATACGACCATTTCTGAACAAAGTTAATGGTACATGCCGAAATACTTACCTACCAAGCCGTCAGATATACATGTATATAAAGATGAGACTCTCAGGTTGTTCAAAGGCCGCATAAGAATACGACAATATATCCCAAGCAAACGTAGAAGATGTGGAATAAAATCATATATATTGGCAGAGTCCGAGTCAGGTTACGTTTGGAAGATGATGCTTCATGGACTGAGTACTGAAAATCGAGCTGTCGGAATGACTCATCGTGGTGCTAAAGCGTTTCAGAAATGATTGTGGTAGAATTATCACAGGATTTTTTTGATCAAGGTTACCCTGTTTATCTTGATGACTTCTACACTTCCTTCAGATTAGCCCGACATCTGTTTCGCAATGGTACATTAATGAATGGAACCGTAAAAGCTGACCGGGGCGTTCCGAACGAACTAAAGCACTTAAATCTGCCTGTTAAGTCTCAAGCTTATTACTTACTGCAACGGCGAAGTTCCTTGTGTAAAACTTGGGGATCAAAAGTCGTCTGGAAAGAAGACTGTTTGCTACTGCTGAAGATGTTGTTGAGGTCAGTCGCATAATCAAAGGTGGACACCACGAAACGATTAAGAAGTCACGATCTGTATTGAATTACAACACTTATATGGGAAGTGTCGACTGTTTGGATGCCACACTTCACCATTACGATATCAATCGAAAAAATATACATAGTTTGTTAAAATGACTCAAATTCACTTAATTCAAATTATGTATTACAATTCATGGATTCTCTACAGGAAAAATGGTCAAATGAACTACTTAGCTTGTTGCATGAAATCTGTCAATCATTTAATCTTACAGATTGGTATTGGACGAAATTCTGTCGGAAGGCCTCGACTAGTACAACGACCAGCAATCATTCGATCCTTGCAGAAACGAAATCCACAACATAAAATTGAACGTATTCCAGCAAGAGAAGGAGAACCTCGACCTCACAAGAGATGCCGTGTTTACTACCAAGCCGGAAAGCGGAAGGAAACTGTCTTCCGATGTAGAGATTGCCCCGGACAACCTGGTTTATGTGCTGCTCCTTGTTTTTCAAAATATCATGAGTAATCCTTAAACTTTTCAAGACGTTTCATGAGTTGTATTACGTTGAATATATAATGCAGTAATCAGCAGTAAATGGCTTTTGATTTACGATTACATTCGAATTGTTAAGGCAGAATTGACTAAAAGTAAGGTAAAATCAAAAGAATAGATGCAGGTTCCTTAAAACATAATAAGATGAAATGAGTGAATACTGTAATATTGAGTAGGCTGTATGTAGATGTGCAAATACATTGTATTTAAGTAAAGAGTATGAAATATCTCAAAAAATGCAACATATTTATTTGCATAATTTCCCTAGTGGAAAATTTCTTTTTTATTTGCACAATTTCTAGGAAAAGATATGAGGCGTATCATTCACTTTTGTATCTTATTTTAGTTAGTTTGAACGAGAAAAAAAGCTTTCAATGGAATTGATATTCGAATGGGAAGTAAGCATCAAAAAATATAGGTATGAACGTAATGTCTATAATATAATTGCGAAAGAGGATGTGATGTATTAAAGACATGGGCAAAAATGAATAAAAGCATTTCCGGTGGTCTTAATAGAAGCCAGGTGTGAAATGAGAAATGTAGGAAAATAATCAACATTAAGGAAAAAGGTCTAGAATATTATCATCGCATTAGTCAAGTCAACTCTATAACACTTTTTTTGCATTCCTTATCAGTTTTTCTCCGTCTTTTAAAAAGGTAAATAATGACAAGGACTAACGTATTCATCTATTACATTAACACTCTAAATCACATAAAATAGACGGATAGAATGTATTGCATGTGTTGATTTGACACCCCATGCGTGTCACCCTAACAGTGGACAATGATAATGAGGACACACATTGCGTGTCATCGTAACATCGAGCAATGATTGATTATCAAATTTTTTCTATGTTGCACAATAATTGCATGACACACTGAGTGTATCAATAGGACAAGCATCTATGTGATTTCGCACTGAGAGGGTTATACTTAAAAAGTCGTTGGCTGCACCATTGTAGAATTGTCATGAAAATAACGTAAAAGTGTTACTAGAAAATAGAGTCTAAATTTGAAATATACCGGTGCCATAAATCATTCCAATGCAAGCCTTGAAAATCACCATGTAAATCATAACAAAATATTGAAAATTACCAAAGATATATTTTAAGAAAAAGTCAAAAGTAAACAATACTTTTTTCTCAGGTAGAGAGGAATCCACAGCAGAGCCTGAACACAACCGCATAGTTTCAACAAAGCAAAACTTCAAATGATACTTAATTGAAGTCGATCATGGAGTATTCAGATGGCAATCGGATAAGCAATTATCGATAGTATTGATTTCAACAAAAAAAAATTTGGCATCATTCATGATACAATAGTATGAAAATTATTTGATCTGCGACTAAGTATGCTTTATTAGCATACTTATGCGACTAGAAGAAGGAGAAGCATTTGGTAGGCACCATGCAGGTCTGGTAGCTTTGCTGCCAAACAGTAAAAGATGCAACCAAATGAAGAGCAATAGAGCATTTGGTACCAGGCATTTCATCGGTTTGGTAGCGTACAGTTGACAGTGGCAACACATGTTTCAGCAGCCTTGAAGTTGCTGCAATTATAGAGTACATGTAGGGATATACAGCTCGGATGTTTTGATTGCAACACCACATCACCACAAACCGTCATACAGGAACAACAAGGGTTTCAAGCCACACAAGTCAACAGTTAATCAACATGCTTACGGCGCAACCATCCCGCATATCCGGCTAAATGCCAATCATTTACGATCTGATTGTAGGTTCAAGAAAGCAGAATGCCATTCATTTCGCAAAATAGGCCACATAGCCAAAGTCTGCCGCTGCAAACCAGAAGTCAACTCTACCGTCAGGGCTGTCGCCATAGAGTAAGTATATGCATATCACATCTATAGATAGAGTGCCGACTTAAAAAGAAATATCTGTACACAGTGAAAATTTTTATATGAAAAGATTCAGTTTTTTTGCGGAACTAAGCGGAAATTTAGTTAATTTGCAAGGGAATTTCATTAGCCGCATTATAATGGAAGTCTACAAGAAAAGTGGAAATCTTACTGTGCTTTCTTGGCTGAAATTTCAAGCTTTATTTCAATTTTCACCGGCATGATTTCATGATTCATTAAATTCATGTTTCATTTCTTAAATCTGACTAATGATGTGGACCCATTGACATATTTTAAAGCTAATTGAAATCAATATCTTTGATTCTGTTATTTTGTTCTGCAAGTGGCAGGTTGCCTGTGATATAGTCAGGCTTAACCCTTGAGATACAAAGGTAATTTGTCACCTTCAAAAGACAAAGGGTGATCAAAATGATCACCTCGAAAATAAACACTATTTATGCCCGATAGTTGATATATTTTAACTCATCTAGATTATTTATGGCCCAAAGGATGTATTTCGTCGTATTTGAACGCTTAAACTACCGTCTAACAAGCCGGGTATTGATTGAGATTGATTTGTATTTAATCTGATTGAGTGTTCTTTTTTAGTATCAACTGCAATTTTTGCATAAAACTCACATCAACATTATTGCTATAAATGTGCAAATTATCTTTGATATTCATCATCCAACAGCAGGAAATAACAATCCACGCACTATGAGGTGCACATTTCTTATGAGTCTAGTTGATGAATTGGTGAAGGAAGAAATGGGGTTGCGACTTGACAGACCATTTGGACTTCCCACGAACACAGTTGAGAATTTGTCCCGATATACAAGGCAACCAAGTCCTCGTGCTGTTCGACGGCAAGAAGTTGAGGCTTCAAGTGAAAGACCCCGATGTGGCAAATGCATTCAAGAGGGCAAACGTCCTCGCGATGCGAATCTGACGGCCTCGAAATGTGCAGCTTGTAACTTGCCAATTTGCGGAAAGCACGGAATAAAGAAGATTCTGTGCATTGACTGTTGAATCTTACTATAGATATTGGACACCAAAATACGATTGATTCAAAGTTGTAATACGTTGATAATCCGTTACAAAATATTGATAATGTAATGATGTTATGAAACATATTTCAATAATAGACTTGTTATATGAATTTCATGTAAAACAAAACATGTTTCATGAATCCGTTTTTTCAGTCGAAAAAGTTGCTTATTTTTCTATGCTTTTAAATTCAAAATGACTATTTTATCACTACAAAAAATGCAAAATTATGAATTATTTTTCCAATAATTTCTTCTTTATACTGATAAAGGAAAAGTCAATAAGTATCATGACACAGTTCTGTCTTGTCTAAGAAAAATGTAAAATATATAGTGGAGGTGATCAAAATGATCACCCCTTTGTATCTTAAGGTGAGAATACTCTTGAGGTTGAACATGAAGTTAATGACAACGTATCGAGCAATTCAATGAAAATTTCCTCTCCAAGGTTAGGTCATGATACGGATGATCTGTAAAATACTATTATTTGCTTCTGCATTACTGTCATGATCATTCAATTCCGCGGTAATTTCTTCAAAATTGCGAAACTTTGCATATCTCACATAATACCCAATTGTTTTCACCTCGAGTTCATTTAATAAAATCGAAAGTGTATACACATTGGAATCTAATAAATGCGGAGTTACCACTCTACCTAACATACTTACTACATGACTGCAATACTATTGAATGAGCATCGATTCCTCTGTGGATATATATACACGAAATTATTCCTCTGTTTATTCCTCTGTTTTTTGCTCTGTGTACATATATATTTTCGAAAATTTGATTTCTTTTGCTCCTGATCAGTGTTTTTGAGCGAGCTGAGCGAGCGAGCGAGCGGTATTTTTTCAAGTTTTTGATGAGCGGATGAGCGAGCGAAAAATTTTCTGTGAGCGAAAATTGAGCGAGCGAGCGATGATTTTTTGTCGTGAGCAAGCGGTTGAGCGAGCCATTTTTAGAAAAACTAAAACGAGATCAAATAATCAAAAAGGCGAAATATTTTAAAAGTTTTTTTGAAAATGGTTCCTAGTACATGCATGATTGATGAACAAAATATCCTTACTTTTTTTCTCTTCTGTGGGTCTCTCACTCTTGACAACATGCATTGAATGCCGGTCTGGATTATACTTGTGGATGTGAACTTAGTAAGAAGAAGGGTTTTCTGATCGATAATAATAATAATAATAGACGTATATTTGCATATTCCCAATAATGAGAATCGTGGGAAATCAACAAGGTTACAGAAACGTAATATAAATATAACTGAAGACAAGACAAGTAATGAAAGTAAATTTGTGGCACAAAGAAACACGTGTATAAATTGAAACTTAGATATTGAATCCACTATTTGAAAGTTTTGACATCGTGACGATGAAAGAGCTTCTCAATAATGTGGTTGGACATACTGGGATGCGATACTTCTGGGAGTGTGGTAGAATATCTGGGATTAAGTGATGTATCGGGTGATTGATGTCACTTATAATGTTCTGAAAAAATCGGAACTCAACAATCAGTCTTCGATAATCCAGCGGCAAAAAGTCTGCACTCTCACACTCTGATTCAGAGACACCGCAAATAATCCTGTGGCATCTGTTCTGTACTCTTTGGAGTCTCAGCGATTGCTCTGAATTTAGAGACACGAGAAGTGGAGATCCGTACTCAAGTACACTACGTGTGCAATTATTGTATATCAGAATCAATTGGTTTCGAGGCAAAATGGGCTTAAGTTGGCGAAGCACAGATAGACGAGATGATGTGCTGAACATCTGATCATCGACACATTATTTATTCACATGTCTTTTGAATCGGTCTCCCAGTCATCGCTTCGCCCCATAGATGTACTAATCGTCTCCGGAATTGCACGAAGCCATTATGAGATGCTTTAATTTGATAGAAACATTTCGTTGCTAGAACATATCCACATGCAGATTCCTGAGACATTTCAGTATCGTCAAAGGTGAAAGAACTACAAATTGTGGAAAAATTGAAACCAACCAAATTGGGCCTACACACGGACAACCCGAATGTAGGCATGTATGGCTTCCACTGTACGGTACATTGATTTTAAGACCTTCATTTTAACCCTATCCATATTGGACTGTGAAGCGCGTAGGACTGAATCGGTCTCCCCTTAACTTCCGTATCAATGTTTCAAATCACATGAAATTCACGGTATAACATATTTATGGTCTAAGCTTTCTTATCGCGATGTTCATTTACTCCAACTGATTCATCTCCATGTTGCAAAAAGCAATTCAAGATTTAAAATCACCAATTTCGGCAGATTTTTTTAAAGTTGAAATTTTACCGAACTTAATGATTTCAGTGAAAAATTCGAAAATACGCTAAACTTCAGTTCACAAAATTGTAGATCGGGCGACTTAGTTTTACGAGGATCACATCAAAAAATCGGGAGACCGAATCGTCGCTCTCCCCGATTAACCAAATTCAATGGCACTCTATGGTATTCTATGACACGCAATGGGAGTGCCATAGCACACCTTAACGTTCAATCGAACTCTATTGGATCCAATTGCACTGGAAGTGGGAAAATATGAGTGCCATAGAAGCTATCCAAAAGAAGCAAACGCGCAGCGACCGTTTTGACTCCGTAATCTGACTTTGTCCAATGATATTGCAACATTTGCATGTTCAATATAATTTCAGATGCTTTTGGCATGTGCAACAGTCATTGTTAATCACATCCTTTGGTCGTGTCTCAGTGTCTCGTATTTTTATGAAAATCCGTCGTTTGTTGAATTAATCATCTTATCCGGTTTGTCTCAACCATCACACCAATGGAGTAAGTTCAATTGAAACGAATGTATCATTTGTATAGTCCATCAGTCAAATCATCAAGTCCTCATTGTTTCAGCAATTCATTCACGCACTGTTTTATTGAATTATGCAATTATTTAGATTTTTGAGGTAGGAACTAGAACTACTGTATTATAAGATCTATGTAGACAGTCTTATCTATTACTCGTTTTATTGTCGTATGTGTAAAGTAGCCAGTTCAACAATACGTTCAAGTGCTATGCGATGTGTGCTATCACAGCACAAAAATTATTGCAAATTTGAATATTTTATTTAGATTTAATTATTCAGGATATTAATTAAAAAATCGTAGAACTTTCTAAGCGAAGTCCAACGCATACATTTATGCTATAAGTCTTGAAGATACGCTGTAAACACTTAAATGATGCAGCAGTTGGTTACATCGAAATTAAAACAGAATTTTTCTTATTTTAGATTCCGGGTATATCTTTTGATTCCGCTTGTTTCATAGCTTTCTCACTGGCCAAAGCATATCATCGTAAGTTATCTAGGGGTCTAGTAGTTACTTCAAACAGCTGTGCAAATATCATCCAATGCTATACGCAAAGTTTTTAAGTAAACAATTTTGATTATGTTTTTAAATTTCAGTTAGGGTTGATCGGGTTCTTTCAACGAGTCTGCTGCGTCTTCTGAGAAATCCACGTTTGGTGAAATCCTCGAATCATGAGGTAAGTTATCAAGTCCTCGGTGTTCTAACAATTTTTTCTAACATTCTTTATCAAAATATTGACCTCTGTATAAAAAATATTATCAAAACTGAAGACAAATGGATCCATTTTAGTTCGAAAATTAAAACCTGTAGTCAATTGTCAGATCAATTGTGAAGGGCTTGAACTAATTTTATACGAGTATGTGTTACGCAATATTTTGACTGGGAGTTGGGGAGAGTTGCAAAGTCAGCAGCACATGGCTTGACGTCTCCCAGGACTTTGGGACCCAAAATTATTTAATTTCATTTAGTTGCTTTCAGACATAATTTTGAAAGAACTTCATATTTTCATGCACTTTTCTGGATGGTTCAGATTTTGCGGATTTTCATATTTAATATCCTGCTCCAGAGTCTGATGAAAGATATCTTTCCACATGAATATCACTAATAAGATCAGGACTAGGATTCAGTTCTGTGATCCTGCAATTATTAAATTAATACTTTTCATCTATTAATACATTTCAAGACGGCCGCCTTAAATAAAGGAGTGTAAATTCCGACATTTAGTTGTTCTGATAGGAAATATATCACTATCAAGCAGCGTTTTACGTGTGCAGTGGTGGTCAGAAGGGGGGATGCCGGGATGCATCCCCCCACCAGCCCAAAGTATTGTGATATAAAATATGAACATTCAATTTATCAATTTAACATCAGCAAATTCTACATTTTAGCTTCTGAGCAATAATTTGGCAATGTATCTGCACTGAAATAGTACAAAAGTCGGACGGCGAAACGAACTCTATCTCGTTACATCATTTCCGCTTATATCACTGATATAGAGCTTATCAACTTAGAGACATGTAAAACCAAGGAATGTAGCGGCCTCCGCAATAGGTTTGTTTATCCTAGGCAGCTCAGATGTTGATGACCCGCTGTGATATTGCGTATCCTACATGATGCACTTGAATTAACAGATGTTCTGCCCATCAGCTCTGTGATGCAAGAAAGTTGACCAAGTGCTTTACACATATTCTATCGTGCTTAATTAACGGATTTCGTTTTCCTAACTCTCTGATAATTCAAATGATGGCATCTCATTTAAATGAACATATACATGCAAATGTAATTTAAAACAGGCAATTCAATATAACTTATGACATTTGCTGATTATTTCACATTTTATTCTGTTTGAGGATTGGAACAATTAAATTTAATCCCCCCTACTGGAATTTTCTGTGACCGCCCCTTTCCGTGTGTGATAGGAAAATGTCGCTTTGCATCAAAGAACTTTTAAATGATAAAGAAGATAAATATTTTATTTGAAATTCTCTTAGAAGGAAGGAAATAATTACGAGAAAGTATTCATTTTTCGAATATAGTAAAAGTCACACTAGTAATGAGAGAAAGCTAATCGAGCTTTCCACCTTCCTTCAGATTTTTATAATCATGAAATGAATCAAATTGAGCAGGCATTTACACGTGTCACTGAAAGATAAAAATGAAGAAGTTAACAGGTAAGATAAGAACAGAGCGCGCCGACATAGGGAGGGATTGGCATTCATGATAAAACATTCAAGCACCGCGAACGCGATTACAAAATTGGTATTTATTTATATTGGTGAGACCGGAATTGAAATTAACAGCATTGTCGAGAATCGGGATGCGATCTTGAAATAGATGTTAAAAATTTCCCACTGTGGAGGTCATTGTGGGAATAGCGCATGATGAATAATGATATAAAACACATCAAAGCAGTGAATACTACGAGCTTATCTTAGCTTATAAGTTAGCACATTCGACCGATACTTCTGTCCCACTTTGTGCTTGTAATTATATTTCGGTTTTACATCATCAAATCTTATTAATTGATTAATTGAATAAGTGAAGAAATAGATCGTTAAAACGAGAGACTCTACAATTGAGAGTGTGTGTCGATCGCCAGCAAATAAGTGATGCTTCCTATATTTGTCTTTATGCATGTATGTAATTAAGTATGCATGATCCATTAATGTATTATTGAGATTAAATATGTACTAGCCATGATTACCCTTTCGTTGTTATTCCCATGCTACAATTTCCATCAAACTGAGGTGACCGACTTTTCAAAGAAACAAAGAAGAGAATCTATTCATAAGGATGATGAGTTCCTCTCTAAATAAGCATGTATGGACCAAATGTAATGACAGAAATCTAATATCACCGCCACCACAGTATTTTAATTATCTATGAAGCTTGAATCCATGGTCCATAATATTTGAAATTATTTTAATTATTTATTAAAATTAAAATTCACACTTGAATTTTAATACAAACATGATAATCACCCTAATAAGTTTAACCTCTTTCCTTTTTATCTGATGAGGTTTTAGTAGGTGAAAGCTCAGGAGCATAAATCTTATCTCTAATGATAGCAGTGCTTATAAATCTAAAATTCTACCAGTATCGCAAGATGCTTACAAAAAGTTAGAAAAGACAATAACTTTACATACTTACACCTTGAATATACGCATGCATGCATGCATGGAAACCAATATAGTCTAATGTTCCATAAAGTTTCATTTTACTTACTTATTGTCAAAAGTTTATTTGTCTGCTCTCACTAGGTGTGACACGCAGACTGAATCAAACTAATTGAAACATGATTCCTGCTAGAGTATCGATCAAGCAATGGACAGTCACTGGACAAGCAATCACGAAATGAATAAGTAGTAGCTAAAAAGTACATATGCAGAAAAATTACTAATAGGAAAAGAAGTGCATCGACAACTTCAATAAAAGAAAGGACCATTGTCTGATCGATATTCTAGCAGGAATCATGTTTCAATCAGTTTGATTAATTCTGCGTGTCACAACTACTGAGAGCAGACAAAACGCAGTTGTGACAATAAACAAGTAAAATGAAACTTCTGGCGATATTTTTCATCTGCAAGATCACAGCGGGGCGCATTTGCATTATTATGTTATTAATAATATAAATCTCCAGTACAAGAAACATAGCAATTATCAAATACTCTTCAACTGCAATATTTTGCATTATTTTTCATTTAAATGAAGTTTATCTACCTATATGCAGAACGTCTATGTTCCATCATCAACTTATCATTTATCGCATATTTATAATGTATTTCATGTTTGTTGCAGATCAACTCCTACTACATTTCCCAATGGAAGAGAAAGAAATATGGTGAATGATTTCTGAGAAACTTTTCATCGAAGCAAGTGTTCAAACGGCTAAAAAGAGAAGATATTAAAAATCATTGGCTGTTTTTTGAATTTAATGGCGTTTTGTGAATGATCATGAAATTAGCTAAAAAATAATGCTCCATAGTGTGTTTCATTTTCAAACCATTTTTTTTTTGAAATCTGGGTCGGACTTTCACCGACATGTCAGGGGGATCGAAAGTGAAAAATGCAAATACCTCATGCATGTTGTCTTTAAATTGACATTATCACAATTGCTAAACTAAACTGATTATTCTTTACAATCATGATCACATAAAGCGTCAGTATGTCGCGGAAAGGTTTAGACACGCTGTAACATTAGGAGCTGCCATGAAAACTGAATTTCCCAAAATTCTATGGGACAGAAGTTCGATAGAACAGGATTTCCCAAAATTCGATAGGACAGGATTTCCAACAAGTCTATGGGACAAATTAGTCCCACAGGCAATAGGATCAAAGTTCCCCAAAATTCAATGGGACAAAACATTCCAACAGTGCCATAGAATAGAGTTCCATAGCAATAGCACTACCCGCTATAGGAAAATTACAATAATTCCGTAGGACGTTTCCTATAGGAGTGCCATAGATTTTGGTTAATCGGGTCCGGTATGGATAATTATTATGTCGTTGAAAATCTTCTAATTGTAACATTGTTGAGTTTATTTTGCTTACATCCTTTTTCAGATCGCCTCCTTAGGTTAGAATAATCTTTGAAATGTCTTCTTGTTAGTTACTGATCTTTAACAGCTCATTTGGACAATATATCAGAACCATTATTAAGTGAAAAGGAATACAGCATTTAATGGTGTCCAACATTTAAAATAATGAGTAGTTATCAGTTGGAGTGATAAATCTTGGGTGACCATGCTGACTCCGCTCTGCTGCACCCTTCTTTCTATTTCTTGCCACGGTGAGTGTCATTGCCAAGACATCTCTTTCAACTGTGATTTATATGCTGCACTTACATGTAATTCTCCTTTCTTCACTTGAGATCAACATGTTGGGCAAAGAACAACCTGTTGGAGATCAATAAATAATAGTTAGACAATTTAAAGGTTGATTTTTCCAAAAAACCATTAATCAAGGTGTCAAAGTATATATCCTAACATTTTAAACAGTTTTCGTAATATTACTGTCTCGATTATACAGCCACGATGATTTCTTTGTAGATAAAATATAAAGTGCTGAGAGTTGATTACAACTAAGATATTGAAAATCGAACCATGCATTTTAACTGTGCCATACACTGTAAACCGTTGACTGACAATTCACAGACATTTATCCTACAAAATCTATTTTGTCGGTCATTGTTAGTTCTTGTAGGATGATTGCCACTGAACACCTGCAATATCTGACAAAAAGAGACAAAATGAATAGCAATGAATTATAGCTTAAATTTTATCAAAAATGTAGGTAATTAATTAAATTATGTCAAAATAAATCATGGTTTGGCCACACAATAATACAGATTGCCCAAAAGTCAATCAATCACTAATCGAAAAAATCAGTGAATATTCAACAGTTGTTGTTTAGTTAATTTGCATACAAAGCATCTGTTTCGATGTCGGTGGAGAATCTACAAATTCGTCGGATATCGCAGTATGTTGGAGGTGACAATCGTCGGTTGATTTTGTCAGTAATTTTGTAGGATCATTGTAGGTCTATCTTCGCATGCAGTCTACTGTACTATTTACGTGCGGTGTACAGGCTACAAACAAACTTACTACGATATGCAGGAAGAAATAAGTATAGTGCTTATGGAAAATAATCGCAAGAGTGTGGGAGTCTGAAAAGATGTCCAAATGTTGGACATTGGCAGATGGCTCGACTGAGGATTTGAAGTTTGTAAGCTCTCATGGAACGATTGGTGGAACATGGGCTACTGGCAGTGAAGCGGAAGCATCAATGGACATATGAAGTGTTCCATGCCCCTGCTAATCTGACACGTTGAGAAATCCGGACCGACCCACAATGTTATCTGTGTGACATGCCAATCCTCGTCGTGCCCTCTCTGGCTATCATGTGGGACTATAGAGAGCATGCTACACGCACCGGTGCGGCTAGGTCCTGCAGGCGATTGTGGAAGCAGTCTCTCTCCCACCACGTTTGTGAAGTTAGCGGAACCACCCAAAGGAACCACTACTATCTTTAAATTTGAATTTCTCTATAGCGACTGCGAATTTGTGGAATCTGATCAGGGGCTGAAATTGATAAGGTAGAAGTTGTTTCGAACAGGATCTCGCTGTACTAAATAATGATTCCGCTCGGCAGTTCCGCCAACTTTACAAAAGTCTCCCCTACAGGTACGTAGCAACGAGAATTGACTTTGTACCGAGTGGTCAAACAAAGAAACGAAAGATTCATCGTGCGATCTGTACCGCAGAAGTAGGAAGTGATCGGAAGTGATCCACTTGAGTGGATCACAGCTGCCAGATGAACTGTCCCTATCTGACCAACGACCTCATCTAGTGTTGATCGACGCTATAGGGAAGAAAATGATTATGGGCGAAATAACTGTTCCCTGGGAAGAGAGTGTTAGGGATGCCCATGAAGAGAAAACTGCGAAATATTAAGAACTGGCCAAAAGGATTCAGAAGCAAGGGTGGAAATATGAGCCCATGTGAGGGATCCCCATCTGAGAGTGGGATGCCGCTATTTCGTTGCTCCATCGGTGAGGAAATTTCCTGTTAAAGCGGGTACTTGAGTGCAACAGTGGAAGAAGGTAGGACCTGGGCGCAACGGGCAGCTGCGGACCGACCATCTTGACAGGTTCTTAACTTAGTGTACCGAAATCTCAGGGACGGCTGGCGCCAATGTGTCAGGTCGTTTTGGGTGCAGCATTTTCTGCTTCACATAATTCAACAATTTCGTTTATCAAGCGATTCTTTTATAGCAGATTTCCAACACTCAGTAATTGATTACTATTGAGTTGATTACTCAGTACTCAGTTACTCATAAGTCTTGTATTTCATCTTTAGCTACTTTAGGAATTATCTATTAATTTGTCACGATTTCATTTAAGTTCATTTTCAATTGTCAACGCATTACATGATGGTTTCTTGACACACCTTGCGAATTTTTCCTAGTTTTGCGCTGATTCATGTGATCAGCATGTAAGATTAAGTTTAGATTATTGCCCATTTCTATACATATAAAAAGAATTCTGTGGTTATGCACATCAAAATAGATTGCTTCAACTAATTTTCTGCAATAGCTACCTTCTTAATACATTGGTATGATGGTCTACATTATTTCATTGTGGTTCAAATTTCACCTAAAATGAAATGATGAATTTCCCTTTAACGCCTCAAACGTGTTTATTAAAATAAAAGCATGGAATTAGCTTTGAACATAAAAAAGGTTTGTAGAATAAAGGAGGGCATCATCGAGATATGAGCGAGCGAGCGTCATTTTTTGATGATTTTGAGGAAATGAGCGATGGGCGAGCGAAAGCGGAATTTCGATCCGCTCAAAAACACTGCTCCTGATAGTAGTATTTGGTCCTTGTAACATACCTTCTGTTTCTGATATGAGGGCGTCGATGTGATCACCGAAAGTTAATGCACATCGTTTTAATTGCAAGTTCTTATTTTTTTGCTCCAATAGTCTGTGGAGGGCATGCATTCATAATTTGACATCTCATTGTGTTCATGATGAATTAAGTAAGCTGACAGTCTAGACTTAAGTTGCAATGCAAATAGGCCTAATTAGCCTGGAATAGACACGATTCTAAATTCAAATTTCGAAACTGTTTCCAGCTGTCATACTGCTTATATAACAAAAGTTAATAGCTGAAAGCATCGTGAATGTATTTCGTTGCTTACTTTTTGGTTAGTCTCTTATATTCACATTAAAACATCATTAATTGAAGTAGGCCTAGAATAGGTCTACTTGAAATAATTGACCAGATTAGTTTGAAATCAAATAGAGAAGCACAACTGTCTCCGCTAGTCTTATCCCTTGCGTAGATTTATGCTGACATGCATGTATGCATTTGTGCATGAATTTGTAGTGCATATCTAATTAATTTCATTGACTAATGAAGTCTTAGAATTTACGGAGGTTATCGTGATAGCCTATATGACATTCTTTTGACAATTATATTTTTTGAAGATTAAGTTTTAAAGTTATAGGCATATGCAAATTTTAGCTTAGGATAAGTATGGATATCCATGAATAAGTGCCATGATTAGGATGTAGGTGGGATCCATATAGGCCACATCGACTTCGAATTGGTGCATTTTTATAATGAGGTTTACATGAAAACTAATTTAGAATTAAAATGAGTTTTGGGTTATTAGTTTATAGAATTTATTTAGGATTGGTTTAGGAGAAATTTCTAGTTGCTTAATGGTTGGATTTTGTGATTTGTTGAGTGGTTTGTCTTAGTAGTCTATATCTCATGGATCGTTTTTGGTGTGATTGCTTTATAAGACGGATTCGTGATAGGCGTGGTAGACCTACACATCATTCAACGTATAAAACTCATCAGAGCTCTACCGACAAAATCGTTCACATTTTTCAAAACACTGTGATGATAAAGAATCAATGACACTTGAATTTAAATGTGCCTGATGAGACATCTGCCTCTGTGAAAGGTCTAGGCCTCTCCAGAAGCAGACACGAAGACATGTGCATGTACATGTAGGCCTAACACACACAAAAGAAATAAATAATCATAAATGCTATTCATCAACAAAATATGCCATACTGTACAATGCGCAAGCTTTAGCTCATTCATGCTTGAAATTGCCATTCAAGATAGGCCTACTAACCTACTCTACTATTTTGCGATCACATCATCGTGATCCTGATATGACAAGCACCATAGCAATCGACAGTATCAAAATGCAACTGAAGTGATTGACAAAATCTAACTTTTGGTCTATTGCATTTGAGTGCAGGATGAAAGAGATATACGCAGGGTATGTGAATTATTACAACTTATGTTGTGTTCTTTATTTTCAATAGAGATTTGATAAAATTAGCATTATCTATGTCTAGGCCTGTACTTGCATGCTTGAAGAGATTCCTATGGTCTGGACTTGATATACAGTAGGCTATGCGAGACTCTTTAAAGAAGATCGATCTTCATGTAAATATCAGTTAGACGTATTGTATTAAAATGAATTAGGTAGCCTTAAAAAGCTCAAATGCCGTATTAACTGGTATAGTTTGATCATTAATACCAGCTGCCATGACAGTTGCCGTTCTCTCCTTTGCTTTCCGTTATCCTCATTTTGTTATATGCCATTCTCAGACTACTCTGATGCCTCATTTAGATTAACTGTATGAAATTTTCAGAATCGGTACCGGAGTTTGTGATCAATAATCCGATTCCTTCTTTTATCGCTTTCTCCTTTTCAAAGAAGCGACTCGTTGATTGAAAGATAAAAAGAGGGAAACTTAAGCACTACTCGATTGATGTAGAGGAACTGTTTGCAAGCTAACTACCAGGTCAGATTGTAATCAGCATGACAAAAAAATTCACAATGAAAAGACAAATAATGTAGCACAATGAAAGAGCAAATGTGATACTACCGGCATTGATCAAATGTGAGTTAAATAAGCGCGCATTGAGACTTGAGATGCGTCACGATTAATGATTAATAACAGTGATGTCTCAAGTCTATAATTCAGCCTATATACGCAAGTGATGCTTTTCCACGCAGCTCGAACCTGATCGGCTTGGAGTCCCGAATGCACACGGCTAGCTCACAATTCACTTCATAAAAACACACTTTCTTCTAATCTCTTTGATGTATTTGTTCGGCTCATAGTCATTGGTCTTAAAACTGACGAGTTTTGTTGACTGTCGAGTCGATTGGTCAACAAATACTCAAAATTATAAAGCAGACACAGGAGCTATGAAGCCATCAATATGTTGAAAACGTGCTTGAATGGAGCATTCAATCTTAACCCATCAACAACATGCACAAGCTCAGCATGATCAGTCATTTTGTCTTTAATAACAAGAGCAGTTTTGTATCATTTTCGATTTGTAGTCAAGAATGTTGACATAAACATCTATACTGAAAGAATTTGACAATGCATGGTCGCTAAAAATACATGTAGACAAAAAACAATAACATTCCGTTGAGCTTGTCAAAAGTCTGACGAAAGGCAATATCATAGAAATCTAAAAATTTGATTAGGGTCACAACGTAACAGTCCTTAAGTAGCAGTAGCAATTATAATATGACGAAGCTTTACCTTGCTGATGGCCACTAAAACATAGAAATTGATAACAGCGAAACTTCTGGAAAGGAAGCAAAAATAGCTTCATGCAATACACAATAGACACAAACAATACACATTTTCACTACGACATACTTGTCAGCGGCTGTATCATTAGGCTAGAATTAGTCACATTATGTGTAAGTCTAAAATCTTCATTGGTGGTCCATGCCCGACTTAGTTCCCTCGAATGTGCCGCGGCCTGGAGTCAGTTTCCATTCTAGTCAACTTCAGATAAACTGGTAGAGATTTGTTAGCCTAACAGTGTTTCTGTGTGGTCGCTGCAACTAGTCTCGAGGGGCAAGAGGATCATTTTTCCATTTAACGTACTAATGCAAATTCAAGCCTGAATTCCGATGAACTAGACCGTTGACACCACATTAAAGGCACATAGTCAGTACATTTCTAGCGCTGATCACAAAATAGGACCTCCTCAATTTCGTTGAAATTCAATCGACTTGCATGCTTTCCAATCTTGTTGCATATCAACGTACCATACATCATTCAAGAGCTCACATTCTCAGCTTTAAAATGGGTTATAATAGACTTGCATCCGTTATTGTATTTGCTGAGTAGTGCTCAAAATATGAAAATCACTCAATTAACAAATTGCAATTTTTCAATAATAAACATGTGAATATGATGACTATTCAGGCACGGTGAGAACGAGCTTTTTCTGATCTCTCATTTGATATGCTGCTAATGAAAAGCGGTGAAGTAGGAAAAACTTAGTACAGATTGTTTCATAAAAAATGGATCACCCTTAAACATCGCCTTAACTTCAACTTTGTCTAACTCCGCCAAACTTGAACGAATTTCTCTGAAATTTGGAAGATATGTCAGTTGTGCTTACTAATATCATTGTTGGAAATTTCAAGCATGAATATTGAGTTGTTTTCCTGTTATAGATAAAAAAGTAGTAGATAGTTTGATCTTCATTTAGCAATGTTACACAAAATCATACCTCACTCTTATAAAATTACATTTGTTTCCTTTGTTATGTAATATGTTGTTCTACAAGCCAAAAGCTATCAAGCAAAACAAAAATAAAGAAAATCGGTCAATCAGAGACAGTATAGCACCATTATTCATCAACAATGATGTAACTGCTACATGTGATTAACTGGACTTCATGTTCCATAGCTTCCTGACTTCGTTGCGATGGTGTTGGCAGCACCCCTGATTACTTTCAGCTAGAAATCTATCTCTTACCGGTTGAAAACAATACAAAGCACAAATGAACAATAACGAGATCGCATTCACAAAAGGCAAAGTGTCAGCCTTGCTAGAACTATAGTTTTCTTTGCGAGCTGCAAGCAAGCGACTAAATGGCCCTTACACAAATGTGTATCGATGGCATAATGATGATTTTCGACTCTGTCGTAAAGAGGGCTATGGCCGTCCACGCAAAACATCCAAACGTAGAGACCGCCTAATTTTGAGATTTGTTAAAGTTGATCCAAGTCTCTCGTTAACTGAGATGGCTGCACTAGACTCGTCTATTTCTAAGTCCACTATTCGTAGAAGACTTATTGAGTCGAATTTCAAGAGCTGTAAGAGGCCCTCTCAGATCGAATTATCAGATCAGCATACAAGAAGACGTCTCAGATGGCCAATGAGTCATTGTCAGTGGCGAAATCAATGGGATCGGGTTGTCTGGTCTGATGAGGCATTAGTCCGTCTGAAGGATAGTGATGGTCGATTGAGATGATGGATAAAATCTGATCAGGAAATTCCGAGACATTTACATCGTCCCCGGGTACAAGGTGGTGCGACTACTCTACTGATTTGGGCTGGCATTCGGACCAATGGCCGCTCTGAATTTCACATACAGCAAGGAACCATGAATTCTGAACACTATGTGAATGTTTTGCGAATGAACATTGGCCAAATGACAGATCAACTTGGTGATCCATCGACTTGGTTATTTATGGATGATAATGCTACGTGTCACAGGAGTAGTAGAGTCAACTTATGCAAGTCTCAATTAGGGCTTAGGACATTATCTTGGCCAGCTCGTTCTCCTGATCTGAATCCCATAGAAAATGTATGGAGTATTCTAAAACGTAAAATTCGTCGTTCACTGCTACCTACAGATGGCGTATCACAACTTACGTCACTGTTAAAAAGAGAGTGGAGAAAGTTAGATCAGTCAAAAATCAACGATATCATCGAATTAATGGCTAGACGAATTGGTAATGTCATTGACAATAAGGGTAGGGCCACAAAATATTAGCTTCTTAAGAACCGTTACTTATCTGATTATATAAGGACATTAAAATATATTAGGGACACGAAATAACATGAAAAATGCTTTCTGTATCATACTTATGTTATATTTAGTCAAATTTTAGGATGATCCACTTTTTATGAAACGGACTGTAGTATCGTGAAGTTGTCACAAAATCAAGGTGGTTCCTTTTTTTGTGATCAGCTCTGTAGATAGTGAAGAGTCGAACGGTGTGAATGATACTTACATTTGACGAATTTAGCACTAAGAAAAATTGAGTTGCGATGCGAATTAAGATACTTTCACTTGATAGGCCTGTCTGTAATCAAAGGCGACCGTACAGAAACAGTTTTAGATAGTGAGTTGTTATTGACAGGTAAATTTGAATCTGTGATTGATGTTGTTGGAGATTTGTTAACACTATTTCTGTGCGGCCTCCCCCTGAACGTTGAAGTTCGTGGGTTTTCCGATAATAGCTACTTCTGCAATGCGCGTGTTTGGCCAATCACACCAGCCAAAGAGACGAATATTTATTTCAATCTCAATCGCTTGCTACCAATGAAAACAGTGGCTGGGATAGTATTGTGTCCGCTCTAGACTAACCCATACGCAAAAGAATCTATCTCTGTTCATCACTGACATGACCAAAAGTGGTTCAAGAGCTTTGGAATTAATGTGCATGTATGAGTCGAATGAAAGTGCAATAAAGATTGTGGTGTTCTTGAAGAGGGTTATGGAACATAGAAATTGACAACAATAAAACCTCTAGAATGGAAATTAAGCTTCATGCAATGCACAATAACGGCGCATAAATCGCGCGCATTTTCACTTAGATGCACATGCCAACGTCTGTATCATTAAGTCAGAATCGGTCACATGAGTAAATCGAAGCTTTTAATTGGTTCTTCATGCCCCAACTTAGTTCCCTCGGATGTGCCGCGACCTTGAGTCAATTTCCATTCTAGTGAACTTCAGATAAACAGCTTATTTCTATGTTATGGAACTATTTTCAGCGCATGCAATAGGATATTTTCATTTACTTTGTGTCGAGTTTAGAGTATTTTCCTTTACAAAAGGGATAAAACAGCGGCCATTCGGGACGGAAGCATATAGCATCATTCCACCTGAAAATCAGATCATCACTTAACTTCAGTAAAATACATTGTTCCAATTCGACACTTGGCTCCGCTTCCATATAATCTGTGAATGGACATTTTGTTTTTAAATCCTGTAATCGGCAGACATTGTTTGGACGATCAATTGCTCCAACCCAGAATTTGACGATATGAGTACGTACCGTTAGATCGGCTGCTCGAAGGATGAAGAAATATTTATTCGGCAGGGTCGGAATGATAGTTTTGGTTACATAATCGTTTTCCACCTTGTTATCAGGACTCCAGAGATACATGCCAAATTTGCCACATGTTTCTCTATTTTGTTCAAATGTTCCTTGTGGTGTTGAAATCATCTCATACAAGTATTGTTTGAACGACCATTTCAAGTTTGCTGGATTATCCACCATTCGAATGAATAAATCTTGAGGGTTTGTCGGTTGAGCGGCCACACAGGCTCTTGAATGCAGAGTACAATTGTTATTCTTTTGATCAAAGATGATAGACAGACAATTCTCTTCAGACAAACATGATATTGCGCAATCGACTCTCGAGAAAGCTGCCACATTGCCAAGAATAGCATTCGCACACGGAGAGGACTTTCCAAGCTGAAAATATTGCGGATCGACTATTGAAAAATAGCCTTCAGACATTTGTAGAGCCTCCACAAGTATAAAATTCAGAAAGATAATCAGTGGAGTTGGAATCATCATTATCTCAGGTTTTCTCTTCATCAAATGTAAATGCACAAAGTGTTTCAGTGTAGATTGTACAAATTCCTCTCATTCCCATTGGATTTCAATGATGAACTACTATGACAAATGAAAGACACCCAAAAATGGTTTTTTTATTGTCATTGTTATCATCATGCACATTGCATTATTCTTATTACGTATCTGCTATCGGGAGACATCTGTTTTGTAGGTGATGGTCTCCAACAGGTGGTTTTTACAATTCACAGTTTTTATCTTTTCCCGAATTTCGCGAATTGGCTTCTTTTTTGTACCATTTATATCAACCAATTATAATGACCAAATTATATATAAACGTTGCGAAAAAGAAATCAAATCGGGAATTTCTTTGAACAAAAATAGTTTCGTTCCAAATCACATGAAAATAAATTATATCAACAACACTACTAAAAAAACTTTAAAAAGTCTGTGTAGCACGCTGAGAGATTTTGAAGAAGCTAAAATACCTCTTGATAAAAAATTCAATTAAGATGGATTTAAAATTACGAAACAGAATATGAAAAATAATAATAACAACAGGATGAAGTCTTTCCTAAAAATCAAATTTGTAAATGATCAAACGGATCGGTTTATCCGGAAATTAATTAAAAAGTATGAGCTACAGATCGGATTGATAAGGTGCCCCAATAAGAACCTGTACAATACCTTTGATAACGGGCGAAGTCTAAAGGAAGCATCCTATCTGTAACATATGTGAGAAATTACCAAGACATATTCTCTGCCTGTTCGTTTTCTAGTAATCTAGTTTTCAATAAATATTATATCGGTCAAAGCAATCACCCATTTCAGATCCGCTACCAAGAACATTGTTGTGCTGATGCATTGTCGTTGACCGAACATTTCATCAACATGCATCAAGAAGTGTCTAAATCTGTTGAAATTTTCTCTCTAGAGATTTTGGAAAAATGCAGAGATCAATTAGAAATACGCATAACAGAAGCTCGCTGCATCAATTACAATTCACGGCAGATAAATGGCAAACGAAAACTTGTGGAGTTCTGAATCTGATTGCTGCCCTCTGCCTCTGATGATATATTAGTCTGGGTATGTCGCAGTTGACTTTGCCGATTTATAAGTCCGGCAGTCAGAGCGAGTTTCTGCAGTGAACGAGGTCGAAAGTGAGACTTTCAAAGAATGATGTACACCCTATGCCTACCACGAATCGGCACGTCTGCCGAGTTCTAGTGAGTTCCTCTTCTTGTCAGACAGGATCAAGAAAAACACATGTAAATCCAATGAAAAGCAGATTGCAGTTTTTGGCTAAAATGAAATTTTCTTTGTTTTCTCTTATCAACTGAAAAGTATTAAGTTTAGAGTCATAATTTTTGACATGGAATGTCTTCAGGTCATTTCCCATGATGTACATGTGCTATTGTCATACTTCTGATCGGCAATGTATGTGAGAACGTGGTTGAATGTGGATAAAGTTGCTCAAAATGCTTGTGTTTGGCGACATTGAGAGTCTCGCCAAATCTAGATGTGTTAAGACAGGAGTGCATGATGATGAAAGGAAATGACCTGAAGACATTCCATGCCAAAAATTATGACTCTGAACTTATTACTTTTCGTTTAATCAGAGAAAACATACAAAATTTCATTTTAGTCAAATACTGCAATCTGCGTTCCATTGGATTTACATAATGGTTTTCTTTGATCCTGTCTGACAAGAAGAGGAACTCACTAAAACTCGACAGACGAGCAGATTTTCAGTAGGTATAGGGTGTACATCATTTTGTGAAAGTCTCACTTTCTTTCTCGTTCACTTCAGAAACTCGTTCTGACTGCCGGAATATTAGTTAACGCCACTGAAGAGTGAAGAAATCCCTAAATGTTCGGCATTTGTAGACTCCATTTCTTTTAATGATAGGTCGCTTTTTGGTCAATAAAAAGAAGGAGTGATAACTTGCCTTTTCGTCTAAAGATGGAAACTGTGAATCGACATCTGTTATCAATGACGAATCCTGATCTTAGGTCTTTGCTTGCAGTTTTTGGTCTAGAAGAATTTTCACAGGAAGTTTCAATCATTCGCGGCTGCAGACGACGGTAGATGCTGTCTGTCTTCTTCCGCACACTGTCTGTTGATTTCAACAAATAATCGTCTGGAGTAACCGGCGGAATCATTTGGGGGGAGAGGGAGGGAAAAGTTTAAGTGTTGTTTTAATTGAATATTTCGACATTTTTGTATAAAACTTTAATTTAAATTAAACGATCAATTCAGAGGTAAAAAGTCAAAGTAGAGCATGGAAATCTTGCTTGACATGTGACGCAAATTTGATTTCACTTTGTGATAAAGTTTCACTTCCTCTTCTTCTGATTAGTTAAAAGCTCATTAGAATTTGTGAAATGCGTGTTTCATATAGGCCTATCAATCGCTTCAGTCATAAAAGTCATAAATAAATGCATATATTTCAAGGAGAATTTTTTCAACCAATTGGTGCGACATCATCTAAAAGCAATTTTATTGTGAGAACTGATGACATTTTCTTCCTAAATTCGCATACGAGCTTCTCATTATTGTTAATTCGTAGATAGTCACTCAACATCAGTAAAACGTCAATTCTTAAGATGTGATTCCAGTCGTCCTGTAAATTATGGAGGGTCAAAGATCATTTGTTTATGTAGATCCATGCACTTGCGAGTTTGATACACTCAATAACGTAATGATCCAACATTCACTTAAAACTCAAAATGAGATTTGTCATTTTTATGATTATCATTCCACTTGTAGGGAAGAATTCTCCAACAACATCCAGAAATACGACGTTCTTCGTAACCGGTAGCTTGGCCGAATTGCTGCTAAAGATAATGAAAGCGTCATGACAACCGATGTTATTGTTGCAGATCGAATATCATCGAACCAACTTCTTGCAACTTTTACTTTGAGGAAAGAATATTTCTCTAATTTTCTCTGATTCTGCATTAAGAGTCTCTACATCTAAAAAAGTGCTTTTCAGATGAGATACATAAGCTGGTCGTGATGCCTTAGCCTTGTGCATTGAATCCATCCCGGGTCGCGGCACCAAAAAGATATGGAAATTTTCCAATTATCTGTATCCCAATTCGAGAGTTAGCGTTAAGCTAACAAGCCAGAGTTGCCAGAAACCCTTTGTAATTCAAATTCCACAAGGTCTAAGATACATGCATAGATTCACGATATCAGACAACACGCATCAGATCGCAGCAGTCATACAGTCATAGAGTTCAGCCCATCGAAGCACATCAACAAGAGCATGTAAGTAACCAAGTTATATGTAATAAATATTGCATAGATTTCTGGGAGGTATGATTTTATATCCCGAGAGCCGAAGGCTCGAGGGATTTAAGTTGATACTTCCCAGAAATCTATGCAATTTTTTTATTAAACCATGATATTTCCGGGATGTATTGCAAATATATCCCCGGAAATTCAAATGAATCTAGTTATGTCTTGAGCATTGTGTGCTTTAATTTCAAGCTACAGACATCATTTCTACTAAGTGGAAAACATGGCATATGTGAGTGATGATATGAATGACTGGCCATATCCAATTGATTTTCGTCTATTTCCAGGAGAAATGATCAGTGGCCTTGAAATTCATGAAATAAATGAAGTTCGCGAAAATGCAAGTATAAGATCCTCTTCTGGCCCTGCAAATAATGAAACAAAAACTGTTTCTCTTGGATCTGAAGAACTTTCTTGTGGATCAGTATCTCGCTTTGGAACTATATAAGTACAGAAGAGATCAACATCTTGAATCACGAAGGGAAGTCAAAAAACACCTTGAAGCGAAATAGATTGGCCTACAAGCTTTTGACTGATTGGCTAAAGGAACGAAAAATAGAAGTAGACTTTTACAACAAAAATGAACTTTGTAGTGTGATGGCACGCTTTGTTTACGAAGCAAGAAGAAGCGACGGACAACGATATCAAGGCGCTACATTAGTTTCAATTGTAGCCGGAATTCAGAATACATTATCTACAAATAAAAACCGAGTCGATTTCTTTAATGACAACAGTTTCCTGCATGTGAAAGAATGTTTGGATGCTGCAATGAAAATGCCTGCTAAATTGGGTTGCAACTTACCACGAAAATCCGCAGATGTTATTAGTTTTGAAAAGGAAAAGAAATTATGGGGAAAATCTTTGGGGAATGAGACACCAGAAAAACTGCTGTACACTCTTTTCTACTTGAATGGTATTCACTTCGCATTGCGAGGTGGAGATGCGCACAGCATGTTAACAATGGACCAATTCAAAGTGGAAATACGAAATGAAAAGAAATGTCTCGTGTATACTGAAAAGTGCTCCAAAAACAATTCTAGTGGCCTACGTAACATGAGGCATAAGGTAAAAGAAGTTGTACAATTTGAAAATGACAATAAAACGCGATGTCATATTGCATTCTTTGAGAAATTCAACCAAGTCCGACCCGCTGATACTAATCGATTTTATATAATGCCGAAAAAGAACTGTAATTTGTCAAACACAACGTGGTATACAAGCCGACCAATCGGTAGAAATAAGTTGGCTGGATATATGAAGAGGATTAGTGAAAAGGCAGGAATTTCTCATCACATAACAAATCACAGTTTACGAGCAACCTGTGCTACACGACTCTATGAAGCCAATGTCGATGAGCAGTTAATAATGGAAAGGACAGGACACAGGAGTGTTAATGAAGTGAGAGCATATAAAAGAACATCAGACATTCATTCAGAACAGTGCTCAGCAGTATTGGACGGCAAACTTCTGCGTCAAGTGCAACCTAACAATCCAAGCCCTGCTTCTGGAGAAGATGCCCGTATCAAGATGAACGTGTTTATCAGCCATTCAAAAATTTCGATCTACAACACTGGAACTCAATGAGTGGAAGTTTGCTATTTAACATTCAGGGTTAATAAATAGTAAAAATATATCCAGCAAACAAAAGAAAATCCGTTATCAAAAATATATCTACGGAGCTATGGTACATGTACTATCATGGTTTAATTGACAAATACATTACATTTCAAGAAGAAATTTCTAAACCAAATGGTGCGACGTCGTCTGAGAGCAATTCAGAAATATTAAATTTCTGTGAGCCAAATGAGGTCCAAATAAAAAGGTTGGTAAGCCAAATAAGGTCGACAACTTTGAAAATCTCTAAGTGCTGATGATTTACATTTAGGGAAGTTTTAAAAGCCAGAGCAGCTTGATCGTATTGCCAGGCGGGGGGCTAATGCCCAGTCAAAAATGCCTCTGAGACAAACCCTAGATAACACCTGTGTCCGGCTTATTCATAAGATTGCAGCAAATTCACTGTGTCACCCTTTAGCGGATTTTTTGTCGTTAGGTCTGATAGTTCGAACGTCAGGCACAGGAGAAAATTACTAGCCTAATCTTGTGGTTCTGGGCCTTATTTAGAACTGTGAACCTTAAAAGGCCCATATTCAGCCATGATCGTATTATATTTAAATAATCATAAATAATCAACTTAAATCTTTTAAATCATATTTTAGAATGTTGTGAATAATGTAGCCTAGAAATTACTTTGTATGAAAATTTATGAGTACTAATTCATTTTGTTTTCCGTAAATACGTAGCTTGAGTTCCTACTTTGATGTTTCTATTCTTGAAAAGAATTTTCGTTTGGACTAATCTCAGTAAAAAAGCATGGAAATATGATTTGAATAAGGACATCCATTCCATTCTTCTTGATTAAGATTTAATTATGCAACACTCACTAAATTCGTGAATAAACATTAGATGCGTTAGATGACTATGAAGTTCATTTATACGACAAAAGATCTCGTTAACAAAGTATGTAAACTGTATGTGTATACTGTATAACACGTAGCATACTGCTGATATAAAGGTCCTATAACACGACCCATTTTAAAGTTGATAAGATTGCATAATTTCGAAATCTTCAATCAAAATCAAACCAGTGAAAACGCTTAAAATTATGAATATTAGTTAGAAAGATAATGAATATCATGAATTGATATGTAAATAACCAAAATGTTCTTAATAAGGCCCATTTAGACTTAATATCACTCTACGTTTACTTGTAATTTAGATTTGATTCTAGGAGACAGTCCAACTCTGTTTTGGATAGTCAGCGTATCAGATCTATCAAATAACGATTGGCAATCTATTCTTGCCTTTTCGTATCTCGAAATCCAAAATTCCAAGCCGCAAAGCCATGATCATTCATCTAATTTTGATGATTGAGAGCATAGAGTAAATATATTAGGTAGAGTGGTAACTCCGCATTTATTAAATCTCAAATGTGTATACACTTTCAAATTTATTAAATGAACTCGAGAGGGATACATTTGGCAATTGTTGCCAAATGTGAGATATGCAAATTTTTTTCAGTTTTGAAGAAATTGACACGGAATTTAGTGATCATCATTACATAATGCAGAAGAAATGATGGTATTGTACAGATCGTCCGTGTCATGACAGCCTTGGAGATTTAATGTTTGTTAAACTATCAATTCGATGGGTTCCGATTACTTTCACGTCGCAACTACTTCTATTTATCTGTCCAAGATTGATGCCAAGAAGGCTAGCGGCAGTGATGGAATACCCTCTCGCTTCATCAAGGATTGTGCTTCCGTGTTGGCGCTTCCTTTAACTCACATGTTTGCCCTATGTCTAGAGAACTTTGTCCTCCCAAATAAATGGATATTAGCGTCAATTATCCCTGTACCAAAGCCTAGAGCAAAGACCGTTGCTGACCTGCGTCCGATTTCCATCACTCCTATCTTTTCAAAAGTACTGGAGAGAATCCTGATTAACTCCATCAAACCCTGTCTCCTGAATGCTTATGACGATAACCAATACGGATTCAGACCACACTCATCAACAGTAAGCGCTCACATCAGAATGCATGACCTAATTACAAAAGAACTGGAAAATCCCGATATAACAGCTGTCGCATTACTATCTTTGGACCTCAGAAAAGCATTCGATCGACTATGTCATACATCTTTGATCAATAACCTAATGTCATCTAATATACCAAAATCATTTGTGCAAATGTGCGTTGGATTTCTAGGAAATCGTCGTCAACAAGTCGTCCTTCGTCGTCAGTTTATAAGCGGTATAATGGATGTATCATCAGGTGTTCCGCAAGGGTCAGCTCTTTCCCCTTATCTTTTCGCATTTCATATCAGGTCATTGTCACCATCTCTCCCATGCTCGCAGATCATCAAATATGCTGATGACATTCTCTTTGTTCTAGCATTTACTGATCTGTCTTATGTGGAAGAATCCATACGATCTGAAATCGAGAACACGAGACAATGGTGCACTCACAATGGACTACGCATTAATGAGACGAAGACGAGTGTCATGGTTATTCCTAAGAGTAAAGTGGATGTTCCTCTTTCAAACATGTGTTTTTGCGAAGAGATGAAAATCCTTGGTGTCACATTGCAATCAACCCTGAAATGGACTGAGCATATTAATCAGATAGTGAAGAGAGCTAGCAGCCGTTTATATGTCATTCGCCGACTCCGAGACTATCTATCTAAGGAACAGCTGATTTTGGTATACAACGCATTTATCCGGAGTGTATTGGAGTACAACTCCCCTTTATTTGTCGGTCTGGGTTTCCCCAGGACAACAGGCGACTCGAAAAGGTACACGAAAGGGCGCACCGGATAATCTGTGGTCCATCATGTGAATGCGGTGAATTCACTCCTTTACATATTCGACGGAACCATCGAGCTATGAAGGTTTTCATGGATCTAAGTAACAGTGATAATATACTACACGATACGTTTCCGAACTTCCATCGTTTCTCGCGTCATGTCACCATGCCACCGTCTAGCACACAACGACGAAGCAATTCGTATATCCCCTTTTGTAGCTCTATGTACAATCGAATGTATGCTAAGTGACACCTGAGTCTTAATTTCGTATCCATTCATGTGCAACTGAAAATCACACTTTACATGTGCACCACTTAAATTTTCCTCTTCAAACTGATGTATCTCGCAATATATTTACTTGATTTTTATTACTTCAATAAACGCATATCATCATCATCATGCTCAACCTCAAGGGTATTTTCTTGAGCGTGATCATATCACAGGCAACCTGCCACTCGCAGAGCAAAATCACAGAATCAAAGACAATGGTGTCATTAACTTTAAAAGGTGTAAATGGGTCCACATCACTATTCAGATTCTAGAAATGAAATATGAATTTAGTGTATCATAATGTCATGCCGGTGAAAATTGAATCAAAAACTTGAAATTTCAGCCAAGAAAGCACGAATTATCGAGACTTTCTCATGAAGACTTTCATTATAATACGGAGCATGAAATTCCCTTGATAATCAGCTTGATTTCCGCTTAGTTAATATGTTGATTAGCAAATATTCATGCCTTTTGATATCCAACTTGTTTTATACTGATTATATGGAGAGTCATCTCGGTAGTATTTAAATTGGCAAAATTTTGACATTTTTGAAACTGCTCAAATAATTTTTTGGACCACGGGAGCGTAATATCCACAAAAAACTAAATCTTTTCATATGAAAATTTTCACTGTATACATATACTTTTTGAGTCGACACTCTACCTATATATCCCTACTTTATGATTGAGAGCTTGCGATATTAAATACCGATTAATATTTCTGAATAAGTAATCCCAACAGCACTTCGATCATCTTAGCATCAATTGTTTTTCTGTTGGAATAACGCTATAAAAGAAAGTCTTGTTGGCATCACTTGAATTCATCATGAAGGACATCATTATTATTACTATTCGAATCATTTAAATGAAATGTAGTTGATTCAGTTGCTCAATAGGCCTATGTGACACTTGAAATCCGATACTTGTTGTCATAATCATCCTAGTAAATGATTTCAGTGCTGACTGTGATGAGACAACTAACGCTTCACATTAATTTCAATATACAGGAATATTTTGATTTTGATATTATCTGATTGGTTGATGCTGCAGCCAATGAGGTAGCCGGATCCAGTTATTTTGATGATCAAAATCTTTCGCCAACTTGATTCTTCAATCAATGTATTGCTTCTATCGTAGAATTCCAATGGGCAACGTGGTCCATGGAAGCTCCGATATTGCTCACATTCCTCGATCAACTCAACGCAACACGTGGCCGCGTAATCGGCGTCCTAAAATTACCAGTGATTCCTCCATCGATGTGCAGCCAGCGGTTGGATCTAATACCGAAGACAAACCCATTAGTGACTCGGTTTCTCCGAACACTGCACAACGCTTGAATGTCAGTGACTTACAGACTACAATTAACCTCAATGTAGATCCAGTGAATTCAAAACAGATTGAATTAGTGCGGAACTCATGGGCGGTTGCTAAAAGTGAGATCGAAAAGATAGGCATCATCCCTTTTATGGAGTAAGTTGAGGACACTGAAGTAGTCCTACTATGTTCTTTTGAAATTTTAGAACATTTTTTAAAATTTTTACTGCGAGGAGTTTAAATTCAGCTGCATATCACTAGCTGACATTGCCTTACGGGCATTTTATACTTCCACGCGCGTACATACGCGCTGCACTAAGAGAGAGTCAGCAATCACGTGATCTGATCTGATGCGCGGACGAGCGTTCATGATCTACGCGTTGTCTTCGGTTGTCCGCGTTGCCGCTTGAACCGCTAAGCATGTTCTGTCTTCCATGAGTATGAAATTGAGGTCCTATCACATGGTTTAGCCTCTGATACATACAGACACATGAGACACAAAGTCTATAGAACAGGACTGCCGACAGATATTGCAGTAAATTCATGCGTAGCCACGGATGTTTCGGGTCATGTGTAATTACAAGTAATTGAGCGTGGCATGTCATTTAGTGATCCAATGGAAAACTCGCAAAATACTTGATGTTAGCATGTATTCTAAACACAGAATTAGATTGTTTAATCGTATCACTTTGCTAGAAGTGCAAACTGATTCAAACAGATGGCACATGCAGGAACTTAATAAGTGGGCAAAAAGAAATTTTTGATACCTTACAGAGATAGGAAAAATAGTCGTGCGTCGCTTGCGGATTGCTCTGAACTCCTTCAAAATGCTCCCATCGCAGCGGTTCTTTCAGATTCGAAGAATTCAGATCATTGCGCACAAGTTTTCTCGATAATGTTGGGCCCTCCGATCATTTTAAAAAAGTTAGCAGGCGCATCAAAAAACTTTCACAGACTTCTCTGTAGAACGTGACATCGACTGTGTCTCTTTGCTGTGTGATCCGGTTGATAAGAGTCACTGAAACTTTGCACAATTTGGTGTGTTTAATGTTGAACTGTCTGCTTATTGTTCGATTGCTATGGTATTTAGTCAGGAGATTGTGCCATTTCGTTTACGTTACATGTTCCAATGCTTCCCCTCTAGTCAAACAGAAGAAGAGACGACCTGTCTAATTCTGTGATTCTAAAGCAAGTTTTGGTTTAACCGGACAGTTCTGAGTAGAATCAAAATTTAACAGCACTCAGATCCAACGATAATAACTGTATTTTGAAATTTCATACAATTCCTGCATGATTGGAATCAGCGTTATGAGCAAGCTCAGGCGTCAAACTTAATAAATTGTTAAATTGTCATGCATGCGTAAGTAGGGTTTTCAAAATCCCGACTTTTTCTGATCCCGGGATTTTTTGCCGTCACAGGATTGATCCCGGGATTAGCAAGATTGGTGCATTTACTAATAGCATGCTTAGGCTAGGGTAGACTGAACAATACTAGGCTTTGTTTTGAATTCTTAGACGAGCATTTTGAACGATGCACTGTACAATCTTGTGATATCAGATAGATATGTGCCTGAATGACCGACTTAATAATAAGTTTTCTTTTCACATGCAGGCATAAACTATCTGGTTATCGTACACACATGTACGTTGTCGCAACCTGGTATATGATTTCAAATCGATATGGAAATCGCGCGACTTTTGTGACGTCTGTAAAAAGCCCGATGTTGTATAATAATCGCTTCAAAAATTGATTAAATATTAGTTATATAGTATCTACGCTTGTATGCGTAAAGCTCTCTCTTTATTTCTCTCGACTGCCTGAACATAGTTCTATTTTTTGATATCAATGAAAGTAGACAATTATTCCCATACTGGTATATTGGTATCCTGGTAATTCTGGTATGTATGATAAATATGTATGAATAAGTAATACACATTTACATGTAATTATACGACTACTGTGTCTGATGCATTCTTGGTAGTTTAGGTCTAACATTGATAACGAAGAAGGAAAAAGTTTCAAATATAACAATATATTGCAATTTGCAACAATGAATTACGTTATCTTTATTATTACTTCCTTGTCACTCCATCTTCTTCAGCCCAACTGCCTAAAAACAGTTGTTAACGAATCCCGGGATCCCGGTTAACTAATCCTGGATTATGAATCCCGTAAAAATACGACAATCCCGGGATCTCGGGATTGAAAGCCTTATGCGTAAGTGCATGTCTATATTGAATACAAAGCTTGCTGCGATAGAAGGCAATGTAATTTACTAAGTGTGTGCTAAGTTACTAAGTATTACTAAGTATGTGCAGTACAGAAGCAACTATCTACAAATTTACTAGCATCTTGAATTAGTCATTGCTAATTTCAATGTCAAACAAGGTTAACTTTAAATCCTGGATAAGTTGAAAAATAGCCGATAATACTGTTGATATAAAAAAATGTATTCCCAGATTTTTGTGTGTACACAGACCGCGTCAGTGGAAAACGAGAGTTAGTAGATCTTACAGTTTATGAGCATTGAGTGTACATGTATATGCTGTCTAGAATAAAGCTGTATAAATTTCAATAGTATTCGGAGGACGGTGAATCTTGCGGACGCTTATAGTGATGAACATGAAATCATTTTTGGTATCGCATGCGCACTGTAACAAATGCAAAACCAAGTCTCAGCAATCATGCCGCAAATGCAAGTAACCAATTCAGCACATTATTTGTTATTCAGACGTATATCTATGTTGAAAATGAAGTTGAACCCAACGAAGGTAAGTCTATGAATCTAGAAATCCACCACCTTTGTGACATTCGCCGTACTTCTAAATTTAGAGAAACTAAATGCATGTTTACTCTGCACAATAAGTATTCGATAGAGGTGTCCTTAAAACGTAAAATTTATTAATTTAATTCAATTAATGAAGTTTAGATCAATAATTTAACTTTAAATAGTATACTACATGTAAAGTGAATGCTATGCGGCATTATTTCATTGATGCCAGTCATCGTTGTTGCCGGCTACTGAAAGAAAAACCACTATCTATGTATGCAGCCAGAAACTTCAACAGACTTCTTCATGTGAGTCATAGTACGCATTCACTATTATACATGTAGTAATCATGCTTAGCTTTTTCAAGCATCAATGATCCTTACAGCCTTTGCCGCCTTGCTGCATCTGCTGTACGACTCATTGACACTTTCAAAATCTAGGCGTGATTGTTATGTTAAAAGGAACCAACAAATGCATGAAACTGGAGCGGACTTAATACACTCTGTCGCACATTTTGAATGATGAATGCAGAAAATCAAGCGTAGAGAAATGTTCTCGCACATGGCGACAAAGAAATCTGTGAAAATGTCGGCAATGATGCTTACATGACTACTGCCTAAAAATAAATTTGAAAACGCAGTTAATACCGCCCAAGTTCTGGCAAACCGTCGTAAGTCAAATTTGACATTTATCAGGAGGATACTTTAAGATTTTTTGATGTTTATCTTCTTACGTTACTACGGTTTGCAGCGCCTGAGTACATGTGGAACCATAAGATTATGATATCTGATATTCATTGTGAATATTTTTCCATGTATTTTACATCATATTAGCTATGAAATTCAAAATCAAAAAAATTGACTTACGACGGTTCGTCAGACAGGCGATTTACCCCTCACGACGGTTTGCAAGAGCTGTGATTTACCCTTTACGACGGTTTGTCAAACAGCTAATTTGACCTTTACGACGGTTTGTCAGACAGGTAATTTACTCTTTGCGACGGTTTGCCAGAACTTGGGCGATACATAATAGGATTATAATACGTAGGCCCATCATATGCAAACTGCAAAGATATTAAGCATGCAGAATAAAATGTAAAAACAGTTATCACCAGTTAAAGGATTTTGATTAACTAGTGCATGTAATTCATGAAGTTAGATCGAAGAGATTTGTAAAATAAATTACCAACTTTCTCCGTAATTAATAAGGAACAAATTACCGTAACATACCGAGTAATTTATCGGATAAATTACGGAAAGATAATTTATTTCATAATTATAGTCTAGAGCAGTATTTTCCAAGATTTCAGTATGCACAGGCAATAGTAAGCCACAACTCGTTGTTAATAGGAGGATTGGTTTCCATTACAAAATTAATTAATCTAAACTTCCAGAATTCTTACGATTTAATTTGAACGAACCATGAATGTGACAGAAGAAAAGGATCATCAGATATTTCTATTTATTTGATGAGTGTCTCCAAGAAGTAAAATATTTGCTTTCGAGAATATCGGGTTATGCGAGAGTTGATTACTCCTTGAAAATTATAAGAAGACTCGTACCATTGATCCGAACAGCTATTACAAGCATCCTAGCTGTTTGTTCTCTCAATTCGATTTTCTCTCAATGAATTTCGTTTTGACTGAAAGAGAAATTGAGTGTACGTCCCAGGGGTTCAAAACGGTTGAACGATTAATCGTTCAATCGCTTCAAATGCACAAGAATTGCACTTAATCGCATACCTGCGATTAGCGAATTCAATTTCGATCTCGCTTCTCAGCCTCAAGATCTAGATTTCTAACTTGTCCAAATATCGATATTCGAGATTACCAAGAGTCCTGCGCATCACATTTGTGTGGGTTGATCAGAATTGTGATTGATCGCACACAATTGTCAATAACTGGAATTACAGGTGCTAGAAATTGAAATTGCTGTTTAAGTCCCTGTACTGCACCTGATATTCATCACGGCATTCATTATGAGATCTAATAGGCCCATCCTCGCAGCAGAGAATTGCTCCCTGCTCCAACGAAGTCAGCTGGTCTTCAAGACTCCTTCAAAAACTTTTTGTTATCTTGACGTGTTGATGTCAAGCACTTTCTGACTGATGATGCACTTCGGTTTTACGATTCAGAGTCATTTAGAATGCTAAATAATCAGCGCACGAATATATTTGCCTACAAATGGAGTAGGGGAAAGTGGAACACATTGGACATGTTTTTGAATTCTTTCTTGATGGCTTGAATATACATGTATACCAAATCAAGGTGATCAAATTCAATCTCAAGGGTCAAATTGAAGGGTTTGCAAAGAAAACTCAAAGGCTTGCTACACTAAACGTCATAAATTATGAAACAGCTGAAGCTTCATTTAATTAGAGTTGTGATTGTTTCATAAAGATTTGAAATGAGTAAGCGTAAATTACGTAAAGAAAATCGTTTCCGAATTCAAAAAACTTTGCATGTTTAGAAAGCTCATGTTCTGAAATTGCTCCTGTGAAAATTTCATGACTATAGCGTAAGTATAGCAGTCAGTAGACTAAATAATGTTTCAATCTTTTGCGATTTGTTTGGAATTCAATTCTCATTTTCATCGCTAACCAGAAAGCGTGACTCATCACTTTCACACATGTATAACTAATAGGTCAAACATTTTCTTACACAGATAGATTTCTTTACTGTGCGGCTGTCCATCGATGTCGGTGCATTGTTTAGAGTGCTTGTCTAGGCAGACGAGAACAATGCTGTGTAATCGAAACGCATCGAATTTATTCATTTATTTTTGTTCTGTCTCTCAGTAACGTGCGAACTGCTGACTGAAAGGTTACCAGAAAGGCTATCTTAGGGGTCAAGCTGAGGCTTTCTTCCGAAGTGGCCGGCCAGTTGCTACAGTGTCGCAACAATTAAAGGTCCCAAAAGTGCCATTCACCTTTGGTTGCGAAGAGGCTGTCAGCGGCCTGATGGAGGGTCTTCTGGTCGATCAAGGCTGACGTCTCGTAGGTCAAATCGCTACGTAATCATTGTGGTCAATAATGATCTCTCTACCTTTTTATCTGAGCTTTCAGCGAGTTCAAATCTTTCCAGGACAAACCGTCAGTGAGGAGACGGATTGCATGGCGGGAGAAGGGTCTTCGTGACCTCAAGTCGCTGATTTGGTAGCGAGGAGGCTCCTGTGATGCAGTGATGGAGGATGTACTGTTGGTCTTCACTAGCAGCCGTGGCGATATTCATGACATGTTAGTCACGGCGGATGCTGGGAGGTGCTATTTCTGCGAGGACTGGGAGGAAAGACCTCCCTCGGTCGTAGGCAGCCGCTGATCATGCGCATTGTCTCGTCGAGTGTGGTGTCAAGGACCTTTGTATGTGCGCTCCGGCACCAAACTGGTGAAGCATACTCCGCTGTGCTGTATACCAATCCGAGGGCAGCTGTCCTTATTGTTGAGGTGCACGCTTCCCAGCTGGTACCCGCTAAGGATCGAAAGAGGCCATTCCTCGCGTTGATTTTCTGAACGTGGTTCTATTGGCCAGCGCGCGGTCGAGAGTTACCCCGAGATTGGCATTTCCGGAGTGAGACACTGTCTACGGTTATGCCAACTGGTGGTGGCTATCTCTGTTGAAAAGATGGAAGGATGTCGTTGCTGCTTTTGCTGTGCTCAGCTTCAGGCGCTAGGTATTCATGCAGTTGTAGAGTAACTGTGTTTGTTGGACCAGCTTTTGTTTGCGGACGGGAGGGCTAGGTCATTAGCGTAACCATACTGCTTTGATGATATACGGGGGATGTCACTGATGAAGATGTTAAAAAGCATGGGAGAGAGCGTGGACCCTTATGGGACTCCGTTACGGAGTCGTCTCCTACGACTGACCTGACGGTTGTTGGATCTCAGTTTAATGCTTCGGTTGTTGAGGAGTTCCATGATAAAGGCGATGGCGTGGGCGTCGGGTAGTAAGCGTTGGAGCTTCAAATGCAGTGTTCGCAACCAGCCTGCATCGTAGGTCGCTGTCAGGTCTACGAGTACAACTGCGACATTCTCCCGCAGCTCAAAACCAGTCTCTATATCTTCGGTGAGCAGAGTGACTTGGTCTGTGGTTGAGAATTCACGTCGGAAACCAGCTTGTTCATGGGGGAGTAAGTCAGCAGGTTATGTTGGTCTTCCCTCTCGTTTATTGCGAGAAAGTGCGGATTTAATTTGTGATGTTTTGCAGCACATATTATCATCATCAATCAACGAGAAGTGTTTTCCGATCATTTGGAAAAATGCAATAATTGGTCTGGTTACAAAAACTCAAAACCCATCACCGCAAGACTTTCGACCAATCTCGTTACTTTCATCTATAGGGAAAGTCTTCGAAAGACTAGCTATGAACAAATACAGCAGTGATATGATCAACTTATATGGAATTCATCACCATGCTTTTCGAACACTTGCATCAACTTCAAGTACATTGATTGAGATACACGAAATTGCAACATCTATGCTGGATGAAGAAGACACTGTTGCTGGGCGAATTACTTGCATCGTCCTCGCCAAGGCATTCGATGATAAAATCCAACAAAATCGCATAATTAAGTATCTTGATAGCCAGGCGCTCACTACGGCTGCTTCTAAGAATGATGGCTTGATAAAGTGCGCCGACGACATGATATTGGTCGAGCAGATTTCTCATGATGCAATCTCCCCAATGCATTTGACCACAGTTCAAGATCAGATTGAAAAAAAGCATCTGCATGTCAATTTGAAGAAGAGCAAGCAGTTAGTGGTCAAAAGATCACGAGACATTGACATTCCTGTTTATCCTGACATACCTGTGGTATCTCAACTTTCCATCCTATAGGATTAAAATGGAACACAATTCTGACATGGAATGTCAGTCTAACCGCATCCCGACATTTATTCGCAATCCGACGTTCAAAATATATCGTCTCAAAGAAGAAGCTGACTGACATCTATGTGTCATTAATTATGCATGTATTGCTTTACGCATGTCCTCTGTTTGGTAAGATGTCAAAGAAGAATTTGAAGAGTGAGAAAAAAGTTGAAAAACGTGCACATCGAATAACACAATCGACTATCGATATACGCGATCTCTCGATGCAAGCGAAGCGGCAATTTGGTCCCTGCCGAATTGATAGATATGTGGCTAACTCTCAATATCAGTGATCTCTCGATACAGTCGACTGTATGTGGCTGCCACTGCAAATGCAACAATTTCCCATCAATTGTTGAGAAACGACATCGAATAAGTGTTAACTTCCTTTTGCATTGCGAGAACGATAATCACCCACTGAAGACTTACGTGCCAGAAACAGTGGCGGCGCTAGGGGGGGGGCGGTCCGCCCCGGGCACCGAGATTCAAGGGGCACGGTCAGAGGCTCGCTCGGGGAAATCTAAATCTTGAAAAATGTTGATATGATTTTCGAATCAAATATTTCATTTAAAATTCAATCTGAGAACTCAGATTTGCATTTACCTGCATCTACATTTATCATTTAACGCTGTTTAATTCTGTCTACTTCATAAATTAGCGTTGATTTTTCGGTGTGGTTGGTGTGTGCGTTGCATGTAATTACATGTATTTGCGTGCCACTAACACGAGTCGTCGACCAAGCATCTCACAAATTCCATAAAACACAGAGATCTTGTAAAACGCTTGACATCCGATAAAGCTATTGATCGCTTAAACCAGGAACAGCTTCTGAAAGCCGAAGAGAAATGGCGAAGTATTCTCCAGAGACTATTCGACATGATTATCTTCTTGGCGCAACAGAATCTCCCACTCAGAGGCCATCGGGAAAGTCTTCATGATGATGAAACCAACCCAGGAAATTTCTTATCATTGGTCAAACTGATTTCTAACTACGATTCCGTACTAAAAGGGCACGTCATGAATGTCATGAACAAGGTGTCCAAAGTGTCGTACTTTTCTCATGAAATTCAGAACGAAATTGTTGGCATCCTTGCCCAACATATCCGAAATGCTATTCACCAGGATGTAATGTGGTGCAAATATTTCTCAATCTTGTTCGACTCAACGCCTGACATAAGTCACAAAGACCAGATGAGCCAAGTACTAAGGTACGTGAAAATTGTTAACAGAGAGATCAAAGTAGTTGAATCGTTTGTCGGTTTCATCGTAGAGGAAGGTAGGACGGCAGAAGATGTTTCGAAACTTATCTACGATCCCATGGAAAAACAGGGTATCGACATGCATTGCTGTGTTGGCCAGGGTTATGATAATGCTGCTGTTATGAGCGGTTACCGTAATGGAGTTCAACAACGAATTAAAACTAGATTTCCCAAAGCTGAATTCATACCTTGCTCGAAACACTGTTTGAACTTGGTTGGAGTTCATGCTGCTCAGGTAACTCCCAACTCAGTAACCTTCTGTGCAACAATTCATAAAGTATATGCATTCTTTGCCAATTCCACAAAACGATGGGAGGAAATGAAGCAAGTTTTGCCTCGGGTTGTGAAGCGTGTTGTGGATACCCGCTGGAGTTCTTACCACGAAGCAGTTGACGTCTTTAAGATCAACTATTCTGACATTTGTGACTGATGGTGACGCCGGTATATTGTTTAATTCTATGTCAACTTTTCCTTTCGTCTGTTATATGAATTTGTGGTCTCCAATTTTGACGGAAATCAATGTAGTCCAGCTTTACCTCCAACGCAGCACTCTCACTCTTGATGAAGCAGTAGCGAAGTTGTCAAGCTTAAGTGAATATTTCAGCGACAAACGCGATTTCCTCATCACCAATGCAATTTCGAACGCAGAGAGTGCTGCAGAGGATAATGATATATATATATATATATATTTATATATATATATATATATATATATATATATATATATATATATATATATATATATATATATTCCAACGAAGAAGAGAAGACGCAAGCAACAGTTTGACGACACTGCCGATGAAGAAATGTCATTCAAAGATGAAATCAGAAGAATACTTTCCCAATGTCTTGATAGAGTGAAATCCGAATTTGACACAAGATTTGAAAGACATCGTACACTGGCAAAGCGTTTTTCTATTTTAAGAAGGTCACAAGTCCTGAAAGGCACTGATTTTGATTTGGATCAACTGCGCATTTATGAGAAGGAAGTGGATCTTGATGGCATTAAGCCGGAACTGGTTTGTTTAAAGTATCTGCTTCATTCTTGTTCAGAAGACGATTTTAACGATCAGAGCAACGATACGTCACACAACCTCCTCTCTTTCATCGTAAAACATCAGTTTCAGGAATCAGTACCTAATCTGTTTGTCCTTTTGCGAATTTGTTTAACAGTCTGCGTTAGCAACGCAACATGTGAACGATCCTTTTCTAAATTGAAAATTATAAAATCCCACTTACGATCGACCATGACTCAAGCAAGACTAAATAATTTGTCTCTTATTTCTATTGAACGTCTTCGTTTGAATAATTGTGATATTGATGAATGCATTGATGTTTTTGCTAAATGCAAGGCGCGCAGAGTTCAGATTTAGCCTTATCTTACTGTGCGTTCGTCTACGTAATGATTATACTGTTTTCTCTCGAATATATTCTCTGGTAATATTCTGATTTTGCTTTTCATATTAGTACATGTACTTTACCAGTTTCATAATTAGGCTAATGTCACAGCGAGTGATTAAGAGGTTGTTCATTTTACATTTTAATGATCTAAATGTCAAAATATGAATGTTTATGAATTAATTTATAAGCTTAAATATAGTAGGCACACGTTCCCCTAAGAAGGAAAGAATCGGTGTAACTAAATCTTCATAATTTTATTAGAATTGACTGGGAATGGGGTTCATTGGGGAGGGGGGGCACTGATAAATGACCCGCCCCGGGCACGAAACGTCCTCGCGCCGCCACTGGCCAGAAAGGTTCCTTAGAACGAGTTTTAGGATGCTGTGTCTGAGGACGGCCGGAGGACAGAATCTTTTCTTTCTATGGGCATATAGTCGGCATAATAGTTCTGCCTAACTTCTCTGCGTGACTTTTCTATTGAGAATGACTTGTAGCCTTTCTGTGATTGATTTTCATTCCCTTGAAATAAACACTTCATCATTATTATTGTCGTCTGTAACCTTCCATGTTGAATTCCAACAGGCCGAAGTTTTTTGCAAATAATGCAAATTTTCTGGTATAGATTGCCTTTATTTAATTATTTAAATTTAATTTTAATCATGAATATCTAGTTTATATATTAATGCTCAGATGTTATTGTCCAAAGGTAAATTCACGACAATGTGTAAGAATAACAACTATATCAGAAATAATGAAGTGCATGAGTATTACAGAAAATAGCGTCTTATTGAATATTTCAAAGATAATGATAACGCTGACGAAATTTCCTTTGACTTAAGTACAAAGATAGTAATTTTGAAACTCCAAGAGATTATCAGGAACTCAATTCGATTAAGAATTTAATGGATTTATCAATTAAGAAAGAGCAAACTGAGAATGACAGTAGAAAGAAAAAACACAATTTGTCATTAGAGGAAAATGAGAGTCTGAATAATCTGAGAAGAAATAAAAGTATTAGTCCTTGTGATTATTGATAGCTCCTTCTACAACCCAAAAATTATGAACGATCATTTACCGGATGACAAGACGTATACGAAAGTAGAAGAAAATAACGTTTACCCAACTTTGAATAACATAAAACGTTTATGTGAAGTGAACAAGAATGCTTTAACCCACAAAAAGTTTTTATGCTTATTCTGTTTTCATCCATCTGTACCATACTTATACGGATTACCCAAAATCCGTAAATTTGCAAACTTTTAAAACAAAGTTTCAATAGATGAGCATGGATATGCTGAATGTCAACTTGACTATTTATGCTTTAGACCGATAATAAGTAATGTTAATTCCCCACTAGTTGGATGAGTGAACTCATAAAAAAAGTAATAGACTGAAAACTGATAAATACAGGAAACCATCTGACAATAGTTTCCATACAAATCTTGCCATCCAAGACATATCTTACGGAACATCCACTTAATTTAGTCTGTCTTGATGAGAGGACTCTTCAATGGGACCGTGTGTACTTTCGGAAGAGACTTGCTTTTTGCTGCGAATCTCATTGCACTGCGGAAGAAGGACGGTGGCATCCGGTCCATCGCCGTCGGCAACCTCTTTCGTTGCATAGCTGCCAAAATCGCTAGCCGCGCCGTGTGTATATCTTTGGCACCACAGCTCCGCCCCGTGCAACTTGGTGTCGGCATTCCTGGTGGAGCGGAATCCACCGTTCACGCAGCTCGGGAGTACATCTTTCGGAACCGTAGTACATCAAAGCTGCTTGTTAAGCTGGATATGCATAACGCTTTTAACTGAGTGAAGCGAGAACATATCCTGATGACCGTCGCGCGTCGCTGTCCCGAGATCGGCCGACTGGTGTGTCTCTCTTACGGCAGTCCGACCAACTTGCTTGCAGGAAAAGCAATCATCAAGTCTTCCTGTGGAGTTCAGCAGGGTGACCCGCTTGGCCCGCTCCTTTTCGCCCTCTGCGTCGATGAAGTAGCCAGATCCGCCAAGTCAGAGTTCAACGTATGGTACCTTGACGACGCAACGCTCGCTGGACCACCCGACCTTGTCTCCGACGATCTGAGGAGGATCATACCCGTCCTCTCAACGATTGGTCTGCAGGTGAATCCGACGAAGTCGGAGGTGATCCAACTATCTGAGTCGAATGTTCTTACCACACAAAACATCAGTACCCTATTCGATTGCTTGCCAGGTTCTCAAACCACCTCCATAGACACCCTGTCCAGAATGGCGCTACGACTACAATCTGTAGATCGTCATACCGCTCTCTTCCTCTTGAAAAACTGCCTCTCCATGCCGAAGCTTCTGTACACTCTGCGTAGCTCGCCTTGCTTTGTGGAGGAAGGCGGCCTGTCACACTTCGATGAGGTCTTGAGATCGGCGGTTTCCTCCGTCTGCAACGTTGACTTTGACGACACAGGTTGGAGGCAGGCTACTTTGCCGCAGAAGTATGGCGGACTTGGTCTCCGATCCGCGTCAGACATCGCTCTTCCCGCCTTCCTGTCATCTTCATTTTCAAGTGCATCTCTGATCTTCGACATCCTCAATTCAAAAGACAAATTGAGTAGCCATAATTCAGCTCTTGAGGTGTGGTCCTCCTCCCGTCTGAGTGCTCCAGATAAGCGCGATATTCAAAGTGAATGGGACAAGCCGCTAGCGATGTTAAACAGGGACCACCTCCGTCACGAACTCTACCAACATCGACTTGCATGCCTAGCTGCTGCTTCTCAGCCGTACAGTGGTGCTTGGCTTCAGGCAGTGCCTTCGACGTCGACCGGTACCCTTCTCGACGATGAGACAACACGCCTGGCGGTGGAACAGCGTCTCGGTTTGAGTGTATGTGAGCCCCACCCATGCCGTTGCGGTGGCACAGTCGACAAGCGGGGCCTTCACCCGTTGTCGTGTCGTCGCAGTGCCGGCCGTTTCCCGAGACACACGGCTATCAACGACGTTGTGAAGCGAGGGCTGGATGCAGCAATGGTGGCGTCGTGTCTCGAGCCCGTAGGACTCGATCGTGGCGACGGCAAGCGTCCAGACGGGTTGACTCTTTTCCCCTTTTCTCAAGGAAAGTCGCTAGTCTGGGACGCAACTTGCGTCGACTCTTTCTCGTCCACTAACGTGTGCGGCTCAGCAGTGGAGGCTGGTTCCGCTGCCACCAAAGCGGAGAAGGCAAAGCTTTCCAAGTACGCCGCCTTAGCCGATCGTTTTGTCGTCCAACCCGTAGCCGTCGAAACGTCTGGTGTCATCGGGCCACTGACACTACCATTCCTCAAAGAAATTGGACGACGTATTGCGTTGCAACGCAATGAAAGCAGAGAGAGAGAGAGAGAGAGAGAGTGGCTCTTTCAGCGGCTATCTCTTGCTATCGTCCGCGGCAACGCTATCGCTATTCAACTAGCTGGACGGCTTGATGAACAGTGATTGACAATATTCGATTTGTATTTTATTTTATTTTATAGTGATCTGAGACTTTTGAAACTGTTGTAAAAATTAATTGCTCTGTATAATGTTTTAGAAATACATTGCTTCAGGTGAAAAAAATCTAGTCTGTCGCCTTGAAAGAATCGTGTCTGAAAAGGAAATATTGTATTTTCGACTTGAAGAATTGAAACAAAAGCTTATAAGATTAGATTATCCTAAGAAATTTATTGATGGATTGATTTAAAAAGCTTTGATGACTACTGATGATAATTCTTCTATTTTATGCAAAACTGGTGATGAGAAGAAAATCCGATTTTTGGGTACGCACAATCCGAGTAACCCGAAGTCATTTCATAAAGTTGTCCAGACCTCTTTGCAAAGTTTAAAAATATTGCCTCCGTTTAACAGCTACCAAATTCAAGCCAATTATAAACAACCACAATTCATTTTGTCGGTGCTTCGGTGCAAAAAAAGATGAACTAGACTGTGTAACAAAATGTAACGAGAACAGATGGGGAACTTATCATCATATAATTGAGGGAAAGACATTTAATTTCCGCAACAAAACATTCAACATCAAATATAATATGAGGTGCTACTCCCAAAATGTGATTTACGTTTTGCGATGTTTGGGGTGTGTGGAACTATATATTGGTCAAACTGGAGATCTATTGGAAAATAGAATAACAGTGCTTGAATAACATTCTTGAAATATTATCAACATATACATTGACGTCAAGAATATTCATTTCCGTCTCATTGGTTTCCGTGGTAAATTTCATCGATGGCTGTAGATCCCGAGTAACATCCAGAAGCTAATGGAATTCCCAGTAATCCTTTTTTCCAGATGGGGAAACAGTCACCGAGGTACCGTAACCACGAATTCTCTATGTCGGTGGAGAAGTTTGAAAATATCTCTTTCAATCTGATGTACACCTTTGTTTCTAAATACCCCATCACTAAGGACGCATATGTGGGGGAGCGACTGTAGTTCCCATAGCGGTGCCCGAGGTCTGAAGAAATGTGTCATCCTCAAAAGTAAAGAAGCTTCTTTTCAGTACCAATTGTAGTCTAAGCAATATGGAAGATTTGATGAATCTTGTTGGAATGTAGTCCTTACTTTCATTATACCAATACTGAACAGATTCGTAGCCAAGATTATGAGGAATGCTCGTAGAAAGTGAGACTATATAACAAGTTATATAATAGAAATCACCATCAATTTGTTCAGGCAAACATTCTAAAAAGTGACACGTGTCTCTGCAAAGACTAAAAAATTTAAAAATTCACTTAGATGACTTGTAGGAGAGTAACATGATGAGACGATTGGGCGAAATTTAAGAATGTGCGGAGCCACCTTTGGAAATGCAGTCAAATTCATCAGGAAAATCACTAGAGAAATAGTCTTTTAGTTTATGTAACTTAGGTAATTCATACATATAGGACATTTTCGGATGGAATTTCGAAAGGAATTCATATTCATTGGAATTCAAACCGATTGTATGTTTTTTAACAAAGAGATCGGATTTCATTAAGTCTATTCAAGGAGTTTTAAGAATCAATTTTTCGATAAGTATTCGTATAGGCATGTCCCATATCGTTGTATCGTTAACCTTTCTGAAACGGGCTCGTATGCAAATAATTCTTCATTTGTATGTGTTTCAACCAACATTTAATGTAATTGATAAATTATGGTTGAGAAAAGTCCTGAGTAATGAAAATATACTTAGTTTTGGTCACATTGAAACGAAGTTTTTGATTTGCTGAAAGAGCATTAACCACTTGAAATTATCAGAGGTTTTATGTGTATTTGATCCAGTAAACCATGTCATACAGCATTAAGCTCCCACTGTCAATAGCCTCGCATATACAGCTATGCATGTTTGACAGAGACTGTAGAAGCCTCGTACTCACAGAATTAGGTTCATCTCTGCGCGTGGCCTCAGTTTTCTAGAAAGGAAGGACTTTATCTAACCTAATTATCGAAATGGCACATCACAGAATTAGACAACTTGCTCCTTCTCGAATGGATAATTTGTATATCGCTTGCTGTCGGAAATGGCAAACAATAAGCTGTCAGCAGAGGACACCAGAGCCAGTGAGATAGGGGTGCCTGCTGTGAGATCGCTTCGCACACAACAAAACACAAATCGCTGTTTGGCTAACATTCGATGTAATGTATGCACTATGAAATGAGGAATGCTGAGAAAAGGATGGTGAAATCACCAAGTGAACTTAGTTTAGCACACCTGCTATTTTTTAATAATGATCGGAAGGGCCGATATTATGGAGAAAACCTGTGCGCAATGATCTGAATTCTTCGAATCTGAAGGAATCGTGGCAATCGAAGTACTCGCACTTTGCTGGCGCTCACATCAATCCCCAAGCGACGCACTACTTTCTTCCTATCTCTGTAATGCATTAGGAATTCCTTTTTTGCCCACGTAGCAAGTTCCTCGATGTGCCGCCAATTTCGAATAAATCACACTTCTTGTAAACCGAAGCAGATAAACAAAATATTTAATTCTGTGACTTGACAGTGGGCAGCTAAATTGCGTCGTTCTTACTTCATTCATCATTGCAGAGATATTTCATCGATGGCGAATGGGAATAAACGATCCTTGCTTGCGCAAATACGACAACAGTAATGCTTCCCACATTTTACGTTTCAGTATCTTGTGTGAAAGGAATTCTTTTAATCAAAGTTCTAAATATCCAGCTAGATCAATCACAAGCTTAGGAAAATAATTTAAATACCACATTCTTGACAAAAACTAGGTAGAATAGCTTTGTATGATGTCTTAAATGTCTTCCCCCACTTCTTGAAGAGAAGTTCACATCATCTGAATGAAATAGTTGCGTAATCAAAGCAATTAAGCGAGACTCTTATCAAAACATATCTAATGTAGCTAACCTATGAGTATCTAAACCGATTCTGGGTTTGCCTAGTGATTACAAGTACAGTAAACTGACAATGCGAACCTACTCACGCAAAAAACGAATGGAAAAACTCATCAGTTTCTTGGACTTTCCTTACATGATCTATTCTGAATTTTTCATTAACCTACCCTTTGCGGATGATCTTGTGCTAATGGCACACACACTTGAAGAACTACAAGACCTCATTGAAGCTCTCCACAACAGAAGCACACAAGCCGGTCTCAGGACATATCCTACAAAAACGAAGGTGATGCTTAACGTGCAGTTGTACAGCACCACAGATACCTCGGTCAGATAATGAATGCAAGCAGGGATAATACTTCCGGAATAAGCAACAGAGTAACAGCTGGTTGGTCAGCGTTCGCAAAGTTCGGCAACCTAATGAGAAGTCGGTCTATTCCACAAAGATTGAAGACTAAAGCTTTCAAGCAGTGCATTCCATCAGCAATGGCGTACGGCGCAGAGACATCGACAACACAACAAGTCATGTCCAAGTTAGTAGCGGCCCATCGAAGCATGGAACGCATGATGCTAGACATCGCACTCCGCGATCGCCAAACGAACGAATGGATCAGAGATCAGACGAAGTTGAAGGACGTCACATTAACCATCATGAAAAGTAAATGGCGATGGGCTGGTCACATCATGCACAGGACAGACGGAGGAAGGACCAAGAGAATAACCAAGTGATATCCAAGAATTGGTTCCACACAACGTGGGAGACCTCCAAGACGGTGGGACCATGAGTTGGTCCAATACTGCAGCCAGCACTGGCGACAACACGCGATCGACCGGCAGAGGTGGACGACACGTGGGGAGGGATGGTCCGATTAAAACCCCATCAATTAATTTGCAACCCAAGGAAGAATCAATATTTAAGTGAATGGGTTAGTGGGATGCCTGTTGATGGTCATTTCAGCTGCTTGATTAAGCGCCGATTGCAGGATCCTGGACTTCTTACACCGTTACTGTGCGTCAGTATGCCCTAACTGTGGCAGCTTCACCAATTTGATTATTCTTAAAATTTAGTAACATTGATATGTATCGTTGCCTGACCGAGCAACTAAATTGTCTATAAGCGGCTAGTATCCACTCCAATCTCAATAGGTTAAACAAAGAGTTGGATTTCTGGATATAGCATGTCGTTGGAGATCTTACCAGAATCTGAATAAAGTTGTCTTCGCAGTGTCGATTAACTTTCTTGAAATTATCTTGGAAAGAAATAATAGCGAGAAAATGTTCATTTTCAATGTATTGCCCAGACGGTTTGTTTGTCATGCAAACATCTTCAGTGGAAGTGACATGATTATGAAATGCAGAGCACTTTAGAGTTAACACATCTAGCAGTTATCAAATTAACAGGTGGAGAACGTTGACTTGTAATTTACACACATCAAAGATAAAATTCTTGACAACAAGTGTCAAGTCAATTATTCAACAATTTCTCTGACACTGAATCACGCTGTGTGTTGAGAGAAGGGCGGATTGCAGTGATGAAAAGCATTTCATAGATTAGCAGATCAAATGTTCAATATTTCAGAACTCTGAAATTGTCAATCTCCACACGATTATCCATCTCCATGCTCATTTTGGCGATGTAGACCGATGGCCGAATACTTGGTTCGAAAAGATGTCTAGATGTCATCCCTACATAATTTGCCTCATACACATTACATTTATAAATGTAGACAACATCATGACATTTTACAAGTTTTCGCTTCTCAACAGGCCGACAGATAACATCGTTAACACTGCGATTGATAAAAACAGGCACAATTTTCGATTCAATCTGCAAGCTCAGATTATTTATTTGTCGACGCACATAGTCACTGGATTTCTGGTTCTTGAAAGGTCAGACCAGGCGATACACCTGATCTGAATTGGATGAGGGGGCATAGGTGTCGATTTACTCTGAACTCAGGGGGGGGGCGAAATTTCTTGATTAAATATTGCTTACTTCCTCATATGGGCGCATTACTCATGATCGCGCATTTGTAAAACCATGTCCGCCAGAATCATATCAACACTGCTTTACCAGACATTGCATGAGCCATGAACTGAGAGAACAGGATTATTCTGGCTTCTATCACTGAACTGAGAACTAGGAATTTACTGTTCTTGAATTGAAGAAGGAAGGGGACTGATGCTTTCCAAATTCTCCCATTCCTATCAATGTTTGACATTGAATGCTTTTTCCTAAGTCAACAATTCCTCGTATTTTGTAGTCAAGCATTTAAAATCTAAATTTTATGCTATAGGCCTAATGCGTGAATGCAAAGGTAGCATCCTTATAGATTTTTTTCGATCTCTTCATTTATAATCACATCTTCAAGTGTTTTATGAGATAATCAGCTAAATGGGCTCACCGACTATCGGTGAGAGCAAATTATTTGAAAGTAAAGCAAAATTTTATTATTGCCATGTGGGGGACCTTAAATGATCAGTTTCAGCAAGAAAAAGGGTGGAGTTGATTGATATTTTTATCTCAAGTATGAATGTCTGACATTTTGACGCTTTCTCTGTGAAAAAGTTGTAAGGGCAGCCATGTTGCGTGGACATTGGGCCGACACAGTTATGGTTCCTAATTCTTAGATGTCGGGCCAATGCTTGGGCTCAGGACCACAAACTTTGTCGAGATAGGGTCTTATTGATGACTCAATTTGGTCTGAGGGGTAAGAAAGGCGAGAGAAAATGTCTGTCAGTCTGTCTGACTCCTGGTTGAATTCTCCAATTAGAGGAAAGACGGTAGCCTCGATCTATCATTGTCAGAAGGAGAGATCGTTTGTAAGTTATTCGCAGATTGCTTTAATTTCAGGTTACTCATTTGAAAAATGTTTTGAAGGAAGGAGTCACATTTCGACCATATTTGTGCGGGTTTTCACAAAATTAGAAACTGCACGTGCTTTTCATCATGCAGAGTATTACTGTGTACACCTGATACCAAGCATAATTCAGATTGGAAATTGAAAAATAAACAGCTTCTACAACCTGGTTCAGATCGAATGTGACGTTGCTTGCACTTGTTTCTTTGCTATCCCAATTAAGCTTCCGTAAATAGAAAGATGGGAAAGAAAATTCAGACATGCGAACTTTCATTGGAAATTATTTGTGAGACACTCGCAGCTGTCGTAGCGAGAACTGCCTGATGTCTCAGAATAAATGTCTGTTTTTTTTAAAAAAAAGGAAAGCTGCTGCATGTACAGCGCAGATCACGCGATCGCTACTTTTAGATGTTATCGTTGACTTTTTTAGTGGGGAGTCATTAAAGAAGATTGTCGGTTGTCGCACAGTAGTGTCCACTTGTCGCACAGTAGCGGTTTACGAAGTCACAGCCCAGCGCGTTCTAAATCACTTGCACCCACAGTTATTAGACTGCAAGTATGAACTGTATGACAAGCGCAACTTCTTTGCAAGTGAGATGCACCCTATTGAACCGATTTCTATGCAATTGCAGAAACTCTACTTCAACAATTCAACAATTAGAACAAAAAATAAATGAGTTTCAAACATATAGGTCTTTTACCTTTGCTCCCTGATACATAACGGTAAGATGAACATTTCAAAGGTTAGAAGATCCATCTGAACTGTTGATATCCAAGCAGAAAAGTTTTTTGGATTGCGATGTCTAAGGAGAAAACATTTGAAGACGTACTCCAGTTGATCATTTTATGTCAAGGAAGTCCGTTCTCTCCATCATAAAAGTAGGAACTGAAAGTTAATCATGAAGTTATCTTAGAAAACACAACAAAGATATAGAGAACATTTGGACAAGTTGACAAAGAATGTTTCCTTACCCTCGTCATAACATTTCCGTCTAAATGCAGCAATCTTGGGTAGAAAATGCGTTTGAGACTATGACATAAACGACAAAACAATTAGATAATAAAATTCTACCTCTCAATAGTTTAGAAACGGTTTCAGAAATCATTGGTCACGCAGTCCGATAGCTATGATTCATACAACTCATACATCGAGGAAGCGATGTCAGTTTAGCAGAAAACTGTGTCGACAAGTTGGTTACACCAGTCTTCTTATTAAACTCGATCTTCGCGCTCGTGTAATCGCTCGTGGAGTTACCTTTCTACTCTGGTAAAAGTGGGCAACAAATTCAGTTGTGATCGACTCGAAACAGTTCTGTGTGGGATACGACAGCAGCTACGACGGCACCAAATAGGATTGGAAGTTTAAGCTGCTGCACGACCAATCTTATAGGCGTGTTCATGACTAATTAAACATAGGCCATCCGACCGCTATGCGAAAGCTGAAATCTTAACTTAATTTCCATGGCAATTACACAAATCTTCAATTTAATATGCTACACAGTGCACAATGTGCTATTCGTATATTGTAACACCTCTACCTGCAAACATAAACTTTGAAATTCTTCTGCAAGACAGACAATCACCAACCCTATTTCACCCGGTCTAATTTGAGTTCCGAATTCTCGGAAGATGGGCTCTAGACTCTGACTTTGATGTTCCTGTGATTATTCAATCATTTCCACACCTCACAATCGGCGTTTACTCACTCCAGTGGAATCAGTTTTACCAACTGGGTAATCTTGCCACTACAAACAGCAATTCGAAATTTGAAATCCACATTTCTTCAAAAAATTCATTGTTTGAGTATCAGTAGCAAATTGATGGTAGATGGTTTTGATGAACGATCCGCTTTGATCAGTTGTCACATAAAAACGTCTTAAGGCAATATTGTGAATATTTTAAATTAAAGCCTCATAGTAGCACAAAAAGCAAGCTACCATCTAAGTTATAAAGCGTGCAGAACAAATCAGCAAAAACAATATATTAAATTTTGCACAGAAATACCATAGTAGGGGGTGGTTAAATGTATTATGTTACAAATATTATATCCCAAGTAAGCAAGATGGACAGGTTGTCATGAGTTACGGTATTTTTAATGCACTTACATACATGCAGATGTGCATTTTCTGCATTTTTTCTGCACAAATTGTAGCTGAGAAAGTAGCAGCCCACTTGAAATCTGTACAATGTATGCATTTTCAACAGACCTCTATTTGAGCTAAATTCCGGAAGGCTTAACTCAATGCAGTCAAACATACTCTGAACATTGTCATGCGGTAACTGATCAAAGCATGTCATTTATACCATCAGCTATTGGAAAAAAGTGTAATTCAAATTTTAAACTGCTATGTATGATAGCAAGATGATCGAGCTTGTGAAAGATGATGCCACCATTGGACTGTGCACGCGACAGAGGGGCTGCGCAGTGTTTTCAAACTTCAAAATCGCCCGGATAAATCTGTTTATATTCTGTCTCGTAGGCTGTCGGTAGCTGGTCTGCAATTAGTATGTGGCCGAAATTTCAGCTTAGACGTGCAAATGATTGGGATGTCGTATGTAATCTATCATTGTTCTTTATTATGCATCATCGAGTCTGATTAATGATAAATTCCTCATAAACGTTTTCCCACACAGTTATAAGGATGCAATATATGTTTTTCAAATTTGGTAGTTTAATTTTCTTTAGTAAAGTTAAAGTCATCAAATTTGCTGAAGGATACTAATATAATACACAGTATATTGCAGCTTTGGCTCTCATTTCATCAAGTTATAATCAATTATGTTGCTAAAACGGAGCTTCATTCTTCTTCAAAGTTAAAGGGCTTTGCTCACAATTGACGTCATATTGACGTATTCGAAGAGTTTTTATAAATGAAAATGAAAATCTTACCAATTAATTCAGGAATGTGTTAATGATGCCTAAAATTGCTTTGTGAATCAATGAATGTTATGTGATCATCAGATTTGACTTCAGCATGATACTTGACAACCACCAATTAGTTTCCTCAAATTTCTGTTAATTCACGTTTTGAGATCATTGACATCGACAATAAGTCATTCATTAGGGAAAAATGTCAGAACCAGAAGTAGCTGATGAAAAAGTGTTTTGCGATTTGTTACATTAATCAATGATTCGCATGCTGCTTATCGTAAGCGATATCTATTGCATGAAAAGAACTGATAAAAATCTTCCTAAGTTTAACAATTTTATAGCTTTGTCAATAGATCATGTTCAATATGCTGCTGGTCATGTGGTCGCTGTGTCATAAATGGCAGCTCTTTACGCGACAGCTTAGGCTTTTTTACATGAGACGTGTAAAATTGTCTCAATTTTCAAATACGCACACATTTTTCGATCTCTAAAACTCATTTGTTTTCCATCACTGTTGAAATCTATATTGAAATCTACATTTCATAGACGTATAGGCATTTAACTTTTTCTTGCAAGGTACTTTTACCGAAGATTGAAGTGATTAGATTCTTCGGCTGCGAATTTAATTGGTATAATCTGAATATCGAAATGCACAATCTTAATGCGCAACCGTGACAGTTTGAAATTTTGATTCATTTTGCCTAGGTAGCTTCACCTCTGAAGGAAAGTGTTGTTTAAAAACGGAGCTTTTGATAACATGGTGGTGCAAACCTTTTGACCAAGTTTTATCGCCTGTAAGAAGAAATTTCAATATTTCCATTAATATTTGATCATTTTGATTAGAAGTAGGCATAGTTAATGCGCTATAACCAGGGCAGATTAAATTTGCATTATCATATGATTGCTTTATGCGCATAAAATGCGTTTAAAAAGTAATTTTATGCAATAAAAAAATGTAAGTAAGAAAAGTAGGTACATGCATAAATGGCAAGTAGTCTGCCAGTACTTGGAGTTCATTCCTAATACATAATCAGAAATCATGATTGCATATAAATGCATATAATAATGCATATGAATGTCTTCCTTAGTCATACCATAGTGCGATTACTACTTGTAAATGCCATGTATTCGGAAACGCTGTCTCAGCGTCAGAGGTGGCCGGAGATCGTGACAATAACAATTTTTGTTCCGATAAATATCCTTCAAAATCCCTCTCAACCAGTTTCTTGAATGTTGTGTAACTTGGTCTTTACATTCGCATCAAAATCATCCCTGATATCATCAATCAATTGTTTGGCTTGAGACGTATTACACTTGCGGTCTTTAAATTGCTTCAGACAGCGAGGAAATTAAGTCATATTTAGAGGAAATATCTACTGTACCGGGCGTCCCCCAAAGATGTGCCCGTAAAACATGGGGTTTGAATCAGGGATGCGGAGTCCTATCATTTTGATAGGACTCCGACTCCGGTTTACAAGTATATAAAGCCTAGTTTTTTTAAATAAACTGGCAACCTACATCATGGATCACTACAGGCTCACCTGAACCTATTTTTAGTAATCATTGTTGCATCAATTATCGATGAAAGTTCATCAAATGTCGCTTTAAGTTGGATGTATACGACTCGGCTCCTCCCATCTTGTTGATGTGTGCTTCACACGGATTTTTTCCAGTCTCTACCATCCTTCTATCTCTCCCCATCCTTCTCCAAAACATATGAGTTCACTTTCGATTTCAATATGCACTTCAGAGGAGCCATTACACACGAATAACGTACAGTAAACTAGTATTTCATTTTTGTCTCTGATGTGACCTTTGGTGCGTAGGAGTGATCGAGGCTGGGAGGGCATGTCTTCTCTATCAAATCATCGAGTGGTTTAAATTAAGCATCTACAAGTGCTTTTTGCATTTTAATAACATCCCAGGGATCTAGAATGTGATCAAATTGATGATAGGAACATCATAACGTCACCCATAATATCAAAACTTTTTATGGTACTATATTAATTTACAAGATTTTCACAATCTGAAAATACGAACAACAGACAAATATGTCGTCTTTTCAGTTTCTTATTTATGCATTTACCAGGTATTATATCTACTCTCCGTTAAGTCAGCATGATTTCAATGCGATTTGTGAAATAATTTCTAATTGCGATTGTGAAATGACATAAATATCGATGTTTCACAACCTTTCGGAATTCTTTCAAAGCTTTTGCTGATTTGTCACTTGGAGGGTTACGAGTACCTACGCAATTTCTGATCTGCTAAGGTCACACGCGGGAAATCCCTGTCTTTACACAATGGAAAGGATGTCATCAGATCGATGCCATTAACAAGAGATTAGCGAGCGTTACATCGAATGTTGCCACATATTGTCATCACAAAAGCAGTCTGCAGTTCATTCAAATCATTTTTCACTTTGGAATAAAGAAGAGATGGTTGACTGTGAAAAGAAGCGTTTTGTTGGTCGGATAAGAGCGATCACATTCAGGGAAGGCAAAGATGCCGGCGCAGCCTTCATCACACGCCAGTGGGTTGTTCAACAATTTAGAAAAGTGAGAAGTTTTTCAAGATCTACAGGAGGAGAGATCCTTATGACGGCTAGATGGACAAAGATGGAATAGGAAGAGGTGTTGGTACCCTCAACTAGCACGAGAAGAGAATCATACGAATGGCAAGCAAACAAGCAATATCAAAGTTGCCGGAAATTTTCGAAGAAGCTGATAAGGAGAAGAGGATATGAACAGAAAACTCCATCCCGCATGACAGTCCATCGATACAGAAAATCTTCAGAAATGAAGCCGTTCCATGTTCTCAAAAACCATACAAAACATTTGAACAACGAGAAAATCGACTATGGTTTTGCGAATATCTTAAATATTTCGATGAAGATGATTTCCGTCACGTTGTTTGCTCTGATGAGTTCTTCGTTTGGGTATGTTGAAAACTGAATAATCAAAAACGACAGAATTTGGGCAACATCCATCCAAGGAATCGAGGATGATGAACATTATCGAGAAATGATAGTTCGCCCTTCCTGCATTGGAGTCTTGATTTGCTTCAGCATCAAGAAAATGATGTGAGTGATCAAAGAAGACTGCGAAACATGGAATGGAGAATATTTTCGTGAAGTTATACTTGAGCAAAATGTATATCCGTTTCTGAGAAACGAGGAAAACGTAGAAGACGTTGTCAGGAGTCATCAGCAGGCCTAGTTTACATCTCTCAAACATCGACACATCTCCTTATTTAAAGATGTAACCATGCCCGGGTCAATTTGAGATTTACAATTAGTTAGTTACTGAAATTTCGACGGGCATTCATGAAATATCATTTTAAACACACTACTGGCAAATCCCCTAAGTTAGTGCGCCTGCAAATTTTACTGACTTGCCAATTGCAAATCATCTGAAAGTTGAGATATAAGTGAATGATTCCTTGCAGTATGGAAGGTGATCTAAATATAGCAAAATATACATAATTCGAAGTATAGTAGAAACTTAGCTATGAATAGAGAATAAATAAGATATGTCTACATGTATTTGTATTACTGGAAATCAAAGTTGCAATGGGTTGTGACGATTTAAGTCGCCAGGAAAATAGAAATATATCTATGCAAGAATGCATGTCTATAATTTTTGAACGAACTAGGAAAAAACCACAGTTAGGATACGAATACATAAAATCGCAAGCAAACGAAACTGAAAGCCAAGACAGAACGAATAATGGATTTTGAAGATAATGTTTCATTGCACCGTATTGTTTTCCCAGTTTTAGAGAGAGATGAATAGAACTTTGCCCAAGAGAAAATGTAAATCAGAACGCACACAGAAGCACTGAGGACGGGTAATGGTAATCGTGGAATAAAAATTCATGATGCTGAGTAAGTAAACGCACGTCTGCAAATTCTTGAGTAAAATTACACAGCAAACAGAGAAACAGTTTCTCTGGTTGTTGGTTTTCGAAAAGGGTATGTGCTAAATAGCGATCACCGATTGCATCGAAAACTGAAGTTAACGGAGATCCTCAGCTTGAGAGGTAATGAATGAATGAACTTTTATTTAATCAAAAAATCCCCAATAATAAAGTTCGTGATGCACCAGTACAGAAACTAAGACAAACGTAGCTTAATATCAGAAAAGTTAAAGACAAACAAAAACTTTAAACAAGTTGAAAAACATTATTAGCAAAGTCAATATCAATACAACGTGAAACCGTCATTAAATAAGCGACTAATTTGGGGAAAAATGAATTTGACCTAGCTGCAGTCGCACACAGTGGCAGCTGAAATTTGTTGGTCCGTGGCAAAATGGGAGGCAGAAGATGATGTAATGGATGTGTCACATTATTTACAATCGTCAAAAATGGCTTGTATGAAACAATGATTCTACGATAGTCCAATGGCACAAAGTTTGAGCACGTGCAGGATTTTGAAAGACAAATTAATCGATGACAGCGTCTTTGCACTCTCTCAACAGCATCAACTTCATACATGTAGAGGTTCAGGAAAAGCGGAGCACAATATTCTAAAATGGATCTAACGTACCCAAAGTAATTTGTAGCGAAGACTCCAAAAAGGCATGAAAGGTCGCAAATGCCGGATTACATTTAAACGTGAGGTAGTCTTTTTTGTGGTAAACTTAATATGAGAATTCCATTTCAAACAATTGTGAAAAATCACATCAAGTACTTTCATTTCAGTCTTCATTTGTACATTCAGTAACAATTATGGGAAAAGTCAGGTTAGTGCACTTCGAATGAACAATAATATACAATAGAAACTCAATAAATGCTTAATAAGTGTAGCCCTGAAAAGGGCTGTTGAAAGCGTTCACGCCGGTCATCGGGTAATATAAAAGAAAGAAATAATACTTAGATGGCGTACCGAACAATAAAACGTATTTACAATCTTTATACAAGACATACCAGAAAAGAATAAACATAGAAGGGATTCATCAGCAAAATGACCAGCTAGGTCGCGTTTCGGGTCCTTTAACATTTTGTACGATCAAACCCTAGCTGGCGGACCCCCGCCAAAAAGGCGGACCCCACACATGACTTAACAATGATAACACTCTTAAATGAAGCCACACAAAATACAAAATTCTCTGGCTGACTACAAACCAAATTTAAACAAAACTAAAAAATGCTTTTTCAACAGTCTTTCCATACATTTGATTAACTTACGGGCTTTATATCCGCGTTTCACAAAAACTTTAAACTTTTAACAAATATTTGGATGCATCAAAACTTTTCCGTAAAAATAGTTAAGTATATAAGTTAACATGATATTATAAGATGTGTATTCTACCTGTTTCGGATAGTTGTGGAACAGCCGCTCTTGTCCTTCATCAGGAATAGAAGCATATACAAAAATATATAAAATTCAAATGGTACAAGCATTAAAATCTTTGCATGCATAGAATCATAGACACGGAAGAGATAGAATAAGGCATAAATCCGTTAAGTCAATTAGCAGATATTCTGGTCACAGAGATAGGAGATTTAGGGTCAAGTATAGGTGACCGCTGTAAAGCGTGTTGCATATTCAAACCAAAAGGATAGTCGGTCATCAATTGACTTATGAATTTCATTTCTTTTTCGTTCATTTTCATTTCCTTTGATTCTGTCCAATATGGAGACTTTCACGTTATTCTCTTGATGACCATGTTCTAAACAATGAACTGAAACTACTTTACTTTCATCATTATGTCTGATGTGTAAGCGATGTCCAGTTATTTTCTCCCGAAGAGACCTCCCTGTTTCCCCTAAAAAAGAGCAATATTCAAATTGAAGAGCGTATACAATGTTGGTAGTGCTGCATGTTGTGTCAGTTGCTTTGATAGTACAAGAAAGACCTGTGACTGGTGATATCATTGTTGTTGCATTTGAAATCATTTTGCATGTTTTACCGCGCTGAGCCACATGGTGAAACGCTTCCGGTATGTCTAGCAGCTAAATTTCGTGGGACATCATAAATTTTTGAAGAAACTAGAACCTTCGGTTTCTACCAAAGTTCTACCTTAAGGTTGTTATCATCTAGAAAATGCTTATGTTTATCAAAACTGATCTCACTTCACTGTAAGTTGATGGATGATATGGGACAATGAAAGGTATTCCTTAACTTAACTTTAATTTTAACACTATCAGCTTTTTGTTTATTTCGAAATAATGTCTGCTGATCCAAGGCCAAGTCTTTATTAATCTGCGAACTCGTCCACGAGGATAACCATTTATAACTAGAGCCTGGCATAATTCTTAAAGATGTGATCGCACTTGAACTTCATCAGAACAAATACGTAGAATCCGTAGAGCCTGAGACTAAGTTGGGATTTTATGAGTTATTGGATGACAAGAGTCAAAATGAAGAAACTGTCTGATATATGTCGGTTTGATGTATTTGGCGATCAACGATTTCACTGACATTTTTGCCAGAAGCACAGTTGATAAGCCAATCATCATTTGAAGCAACTTTTATCACTTTCTTGTAGATATCCCAAAGCGATTTATTCTCCGTAATGACTCGAGAGCCCCAAGACTGCTTGGCTTCATCGATAGCGTTGTTCACTTTATCACGAAAATGACGATGTAATTCCCACTTCCTCTGTCTGCAGGCACAGTATCTTTTATTTAAATTGTATGTGCACTTTGATTGTCGAGGTTATCCACGGCTTGTCTTTCTTTGATACCTTAATGATATTCACAGGTAGCAAGGACAAAGCATGCCGAAATTGGCGAAAGAATTCTGTCACTGCTGTATTTAAACTTCATTTTGAAAAGTCCTGTCCAATTTACAGACTCAAGATACATAATGGACGACGACAAATATTAACTTCTAAAGTCCTTAACATGAACATATGAAAGCTCTGTCTCAAAATTTAGTTCGGGCTTTAGGAAAATAGCATCGCAATAGTATTGCAGCCAATTGTCAGAAATGAGGATTAAGTCAAGACATGCACCTTTTTTGTAGGATTCACAACAACATTAGTCAGATTGAAATTTGACTGAAAAATTGATTCATCAACATGGTTAAAGTCACCACAAATAAGCCTGTCCGTCAGTGACGAATTATAAATAAGATGCTGATCAATAGAATTCAATACATAATCACAAGTTTCACATCTGGACTGCCGGCCATGTGGAAAATGCAAAATAATTGCCAGAAAACGAGAAGAACATTTCGTAATATGGAGCATCAAAAGTTCAACATCATCATTTTCGGATTTGGAATATAACATCTTAAATTACATGTAAACACTATTCTTAATATATGAACAAATGCCACCACCTTTCAATAGGCTTACACGGCATACACGGAAAATACAGTAATTACATAGATCGATTTTATTTTATTCGATTTTATAGATCGAATCATCGGAAATGGTGTTGTCAAACCAACTTTCGGTAATACAAATAAAGGCAGGAGATAATTATGACACAAGAAGAACAAGTTCATCAAACGTATTGCTTATAGCACGAGCATTTGCAACACAAATAGATGGCAGGATATTCGATCATTAGATGATCTCTTATGATGTTGTCAATACTGATTGTCAAATTAGGACACAATCTTACCCATTTTAAGAATGACGTTTTCGCCTAAATCCTTTCCTCGATGAAATTCCTGAAGCAACTTTCTATCAGCCGTCACCTGCGCAGGTGTTAGATCATTTCTAATCGCAGCAGACTGAAAAGGCCGAATAGAAACTTTTCGAAATGCTCGAGAGTGACGTAGACAATCACGTTTAACATCAGAATTTGAGAACTTCACTCGTAATGATCACGGTTTATGAGTCTTCTGAAAGAGGTGATGCCCCATCTAGCAATGTTGATGCACGAACACAGATAACCGAGTATCTTCTCATCGCTGTGCTCATCAATCTTCTCATTGACAGTGCTTTCAGTGACACCAAACGCCATAACATTATTTCTTTTTTCACTTCTTTGTTCTTTTTCACTTCTTTAAATGAAAAACATTAGAGCAAAAACCACATGAAATGCTTTCACCATCAATAGAAAGAATGTAAGCCCGACACGAAACACTTCCGGCATCACTTTGTTTGCGTGAATTTGTCTTCCTGAACAATCAATCTTCACAAAGGGAAAAAGGGCTGTGCGGGATTCGAACCAAGTCTGTAAGCAACGTTGTCAGGCTTCTAAGCCCTCACACCACCATGACACGACGACCTGTGAAGGTTTCGGTACTTATGGGTTATCTCCCCTCCACGTTTTCAAATTTGTCTAAAATCCGCAGAAATAAATCAATCGTCACAAAACTTTAAGCACACGTAAGTGAGGTTATTCTCTACCCACATACCAAAATTTAGGCAAATCGGACAAGTACTTTTTCAATTAGGAGCGATAACTTGAAATGCAGCGATGCCGGCAGCTTGATCTGACTTCTGATGACCTCACCGTCGGAGCAGAAAGCACTTGAGGTTGACAAAGTAATTTCTCAACAACTCATGAAGCGATGATGACCAGGCCACATCCCTCACATTAATATGCTTCCTAAAAAGGTGTGGCAAAGTAGTGGTCGTGGGAAAATTTCAAATAGCAGCGGATGAGACGAAAAGGGAGAGAGAACAATGCACACACGAGTAGCGATAATGCGTCGAACAGACGAAGTCAGATCAAGCAGCTGACATCGCTACACTTCACGTTGTCATCTCTCATACAAGAAGTACTTGTCCAATTTCCATACAATTATGTTTGTGGGTAGAAAATGAGCTTAAGTACGTTTACCTAAAGTTTGGTCACGATTGATTTATTTTTACAGATTTTAGATAAATTTGAAAACCTTGGGGGGAGATAACCTATAAGAAACAAGGTTTCAACCGCACCTTTGAAAACCAACTTCTTAGAAAACTGCGCGTGTCTGATGACGAAATAGCTTTCACGTACAAAGTCACAGTGGAAAGAGAACGAATGAACAGCACTCTATGGTTTGGATTGATCCTAAAAGAAATGATGTTTTTCGACGATATAATAGGATATTCAAGGAGAATCGGCGAACACTGAGAGCACAAAGCGATGAAGGCAAGCTATGGATCCAACCAGAGAAAACTCGACAGAAATTGATTCAGGGAAGCCTTCAAATTAACTGCAAATCACTTCATCTGACAGAGCACACAACCGATCGACCAGCACACAGGTCAGATGAAAGGAATTCATCATTGTTTGCATCCAGACACATTGATCATATGTAATATGAGCATGTTGCAACAGATACATGTGAGCTAGCTTTTTCAACACATATTTCAAATACACAGTCAATGCCAATCTGAATATAGATCTTTGTATTGCAATTCCAGTGGCAGCCATTTATTTTATCATCTTGTGGTTCGAGAATTTGCCAGTTCCATTCTGGCATGGATGACTTTGAAAACCGCTAAATAAATTGGTTAAATCACTCAGATCACTAATTCACTGTAAGTTGAAAAGGTCTAACAAGGCGCAATTGTCGGTCTAAACTTAAAATTGACTTCAATGTTTTAGATATCCATGTATCACACATAGCGAGCATGGTTGCTATCTGATGTATGATGACTAGAAAAATAACACAGGGGTCTATACTCCTATAAAAAATAGGATTAGAACCATCACTAGACCCACATATACACCGTGTTAGACCTTTTCAATTTGCAGTGTTCATGAGAAAGCGGAAAATCACGTGCGAGTGACAGAAATCAGGTTGATTTAAGCTCTTGAGATATAAATAATTGATTGGACTTTCATCCGTCAGGATTATGAAAAAAATTATGAAAATGAGAGTTCCCATGATTCGAGTCTTTTCATCGAATGAGATATAGTGCGAACAAAGACAGTGGGGATTAGAACAGCCGTCAGATTAATCATTACCGTCAGTGGGAGGTAGGAGAAGATGACTTTAATCATTTTTACGTTTTTCTACGGTTTCAACGTCAAAGTCTGTTTATTCTACTAATTGATCTTAACTTTACAGAATGTTCGAGAAACATGGAGACTTCAGGGATACATTTCCGAAGCATCGACAGGAGAAGTACGCTGATGTAGAGTACACTCCCCGATTTTTATCGCATGGTCTCAAGGTGATGACTGTCATTGACAAGGTCATTGCACGCCTCGATGATCCTCGAAAAGTCTCTGAGATTATGATTGATGTGGGATTAAAGCATTTCAAGTTCCGAGCCATCCCTCAACTTGTTCCGGTAAGTTTTCCTTTGAAGCGACTGCCAATCCGTTCTTTTCATGTTCTTGACAAATCGATGTGGCCTCGGAGACTGGATGCCTGCATGTGTTGAATGAACGCTTCATCAAAGGGTCCATCGAGATGTTCAATTTTTAGATCGGCAAGTAATCGAACAAATCTGCCACTTACAGGGTGGATCAAACTTTTTAAGTAAAAACAAAAATTCGTCGGATGCAAATCTATTTAGTATTCATGAATGCATATAATTTCAGTGTAGAAATAGCAATATGTTAACTCTAAATATCAAAAGTTAATATTTTGTGTTCTTACCTTCATTTCTCAGACATTCTCAGACACGAGAAGGGAAGCTTTTGACCAATGATTTGAGAAAGGAAGGTTCCCCATTACATTAACCCATACTACTTGCAAAGTAACATTCACACGATTCCAAACAACCTAGCAACACCATGAACCAAGTTGCTTATCTTCATTTTAATCAAAATGATATCTCGTATGCGACCATGTTGACTTATATATAACAACATTTGCTTTCATGAATTATAATGTGTTATTTTTTCGGATTGATAACACGCTTAATTTCAAAATCGATAATTATTGATGGCTGTATACTTGTTGATTATTTATGAAGTGCCTTAGACTTCCGTGTGCTAAAGTCGAATTCCGTATTGTAAGTTTGACTCCTAAATGTCAATATATTACTACTTGCGGAACAGTAATAAGTACCATGCGACACTAAATTGATCTTTATTGACAAAAAGCCTTAAATAAATTTATTTTAGACTGCAAATTTCGCGATGAAGTTGTAATTCAATTTTCAGCATTATACCAAGAGAATCCTGATGTTTCATAAGTTATTTTGACATGTATGCCACTTTTTTAAGTGGGTACTTTTGAACAGTAGTCCTCCCGAAGTACAAGTAAACATTATCACAGATGGAGAGCTTCAACATAGAAACGACGAGGTTTTGTGATGAAAATTTACAGATAGTGTGAACTTCCCCGATATCTTTTTCATGGTGCAAAAATTTTCGAATTTTTTAGATTGTCAAAATTTCATTATTGCCAACACCTCTGAAAATTATCTTTTTATTAATATTCTAATATCAGCTGTCTGCTATATCAGGTATCAGTTAATATCAGTTATTAAAATGACATTTTTGAACAATCAAGATATCAAAGCGTTACGGCACAGCTCACTAGACTGCCGTTCAGTAACTACACATTAAGTTATTGGACAATTTTCCGTTGTAACCTTTCATTTTGGAATGCATATTTGCTATTATTAATGCGAGCGTCTATTAGAAATTTTGTAGACTGTCACATTTATGGAATAACGTAAGTAGGTATATCAACTACAAAAAGGACCTCAAATAATTCGCTATTGTCATGTGTATCATGACAAAACACAACTACATATAGGAAGTAGCAGGGAAGGGTGCTTCAAAAAATTGCTCGAATTTCTAGCATGAAAATTGGTTCAGTCATTGGATGTAAGTGTGTTGAGTCGTCATGAAAATAGATAATGAAAATTGCTAGAAGGCAAAGTCTAAATTTGAAATACACCATGAATTATTTCAATGCAAGCCTTAGAAATTGCTGTGTAAATCCTGGCGAAGCCTGAACACAACCGCATATCAAACACATGGTATCAACAAAGCTAAAGTTAAATTGAGAGAATATTGAATTCGTTCATAGCAACAATTTCCTTCATTTTCGTCGCATTTAAATATTTTAAATCACTTAACTAGTTCACAGAAGTATCTTAATTTTTTCCGTTACAATCAATAGGCCTACGTAAAGAGCAGGAGTTCGCATAATTGCACTCAAGCTTGTGCATGCTTGTTACAGTAGTTAGAATACGTACAATTTCGCAACCTGTGGAACTGATTTGAATGCGCCGTATCATGCGAGCTGCCGAAATGGACATGTTTGTTGTGTTTCTTCAATACATCACTAAATGTTTGACATGCAACATCTACGTAGACTCATCCGTCATTTGTTACTTTGTGTTCGACTTAATGCAATGTGCAAGTGTTGATATAAATATATAAGATACATGTTGACTTAAGCTGCTATATACTGTAAGTATTGGCCTACTTCATAAGTAAGTATACAGTCAACTTCATGAACAGAAAAGGACGAAAGTAAGACTATCTGTATATGTGAAATCTTGGATCCTTTATTAAGTTTAGTTTTGACCTCAATGACAATTGCGTAAATTAAGATTAGGCGTAGGCCTACATGCTGTATATGCATGCACACGTGTTTCGAAAGGAGGAATTCCACATTGCAGCGAAATAATCAATTAGCACACAGGCCGAATATTAAGGGGTAAGCCCAGATTATGGGCAGCAGTGACGTTAAACCTTCAGCACAGCTATTTAATCCGCAATCAAGAAATGTACTAAAAGGATGTCACAACCAGCATGAGCTAATGATCGAGTATGTGATGATGTGGCAACGATGAAACTCTGTCATACAACTGTCTGGATATCATTCGTGCATGAATTCGGCGATGCATATGATTTGTCTTCATTAGTAGATAGGAAAGAAGCTGTTTGCTGGCTTCAGAATGATGTCTCACCAACACACTGTTCAGGCTTACATGGAGGTTGCTTGTCCATTTCAAGATTTCCTACTTTGTCTTGTGCAATAAATTTCAACCACAGCCGATTAAGAGCAATATTTCCAGGAAATGATAGAGCGGAGGAAATTTCCGACGTTGGAGTCGAGAAAGAGTCAAACTATCGGACAAAAGGGACGGACAGTGCCTCTGCAGCAATCTAAAATTTCGAATTCGGAGCAAATTTATATTAAATTCAAACACTCTAGTCTTCTTGTAAATCGGTTTTTGAAGCGATAAAGCAGCAACAGAAGTAGCAGAAGTAGAAAATGTATGCTTTGATAAAAAAAAGCATCGAGATGAGTATGATGGCACAAAATAGCAGCATCAGGATAGATGGTATTCTTTAAGAGTTGTAGGCTGCTGAGACAATAAATATGCTTATACAGTATTTAAGATGCATTACACTGTAAACCGTAGACCGACAATTATCCTACAAAATTACTGACAAAATCAACCGACGATTGTCACCTCCAATATCCTGCGAGATCCGACGCATTTGTAGGTTCTCCACCGACATCAAAACATATGCTTTGTATGTAAATTAACTAAGCAAAAACTGTTGAATATTGATTGATTTTTTCGATTAGTGATTGCCTGACTTTTGGGCAATCTGTATTATTGTGTGGCAAAACCATGATTTATTTTTACATAGTTTGATTAATTATCTACATTTTGATAAAAGTTAATTTATAATTCATTGCTATTCATTTTGTCGTTTTTTGTCCGATATTGTAGGTGCTCAGTGGCAATCATCCTACAAGAACTAACAATGACCGACAAAAAAGATTTTGTAGGATAAATGTCGGTCAATTGTCAGTCAATGGTTTGCAGTGTAGAACAGTCCACTTGAAGTAGTTGAATTTTGCATTGACTTTTTGAATTTCTGTACTTCAATCTTCTGAACATATTTCGTTGCCATGAAGTATTAAACAACTTTCCTTATGCTTGCATTTCACTTTGCTAGAAATGACTTTTTTCTAAGCCGTAGATTATCACGTAGATTTGAAATTCTTTCTGATGTCCTGTTGATATGAAACGGATAGAACAGTACTTGGAAGCGGATATAAATCGAATCAGATACCTGGATACGTGATATTTCCACTTTTTCACCGACTTACCATTATGAAAAATGCAGATAATGGAATTAAAAGAAAAACATAACGCTTTCTGGTAAATTTGTATTCATATCATAAAGTTGACAAATAAACATTGCAATGGAGTTTGGAGTTTGCCAATACATGAACATCAAACATCTCGATAACAATTTCTTATGTAAATTAAATTTCAGTAAGTGCACAGTAACAAAGGTGCAGCTAAAACTTTGCGAACTTTGCAAATCACTTTCTACAACCAGATACATGTATTGTGAATCAAGAAGATGGACATCTCTTCAGCAGCCAGTCTGGATACTAGCGGTGGAATCGGGTCAGACATCCGTTTCCCGGTAACCCAAAATCTTCATTTTCCTATATTCGAGTTGGCACATTTGCTAACGAATAAAAGTTAACCATAAGATAATACAAAACGAAGTTTCGTATAAGTTATAGGAAGTTTTCACAAGTAATGAGGAATCGTCACGTCTATTTATCATTGCAGCATGCGCGACTGTAGAAATAGACAGTTGCTAATGACAGATGGCGCTGGGACGCCCATATTGATAATGTGTGTAAGAAAGTTCAACGTAGCAAAGTGCGTCAAGGTAACAAAATAAAAAAAAACTAATGACTAGTTAATTTTAGTAGGTGCAAAATATAATTTAAAAGAAAATTTTTATATCCTAAAATGTCTAAAATTTAAAAATGCTTACTAGAAAGAAAAACCACGGCTCTCCTCTCCTCATGTGTAATAAATTGGCGAATAAGTCGTTCTGTTCAAAATTATGTTTGTCACTTGTATATTGAAAAGATCCTATTTAGCAGTCTGCGCATTCAGATGATAAGAAGACAGGTCTGTTTCCAATCAAAATACCAGATCTAGCTAACACAGCGGGATTACGCTATCTAAAATCTACCAGGTGTGTAAGAGAATTAATATTAGTTCCTTAAGCTAAAACGTGAAATAAAATTCTACAAAATATGCATACAAATTATTTGACTATTTTTAATGAGGTCATTAAGAGGAACTTGGTCAGGACGATCGCGTTTCGACCGTTAAATCCTCTACTGTCAAACCCGACCAAGCGCGGTCGTGTACATTTAAGATACACAGCCTCAAAAATTAATTTTATAGTAGAGAAAAATTAGCATCCATCAGAAAAATAGAGTCACCATTGACTGAAATGTACCTCAGGCATTTGAAAAAAGAACAGAGTCCAGAACGGATCTCCATGCTCGCCAGCTGAAGCATTTTCTTAATAAAGAACAACTATGTAGTGCTTGTTACAGCTGCATACTGACAATACTTGAGTACTGCTCCCCTTTATTTGTGAGTCTACAGCAGCGGCATTCTCTGGCTATCGAAAAAGTTCAAACGCGTTGCCGAGGAGTAATACATGTATGTGGAAGCTCTAGTTTTAGCTGCTCATCATTTGTTTACCGACATATAACCAGGCTTGCCGTTGGGATTGGGATCGCAATTAATATTCCAATGGCTATTGTGATTGGGTTGGGATTGGGCTACCAAAAAATCCACCCCAATCCCAACAGATCCCAATAAGCCCTCTCCCAACAAAATGTACATGTAGTCGTTGACATTAGTCAGTACGTTACAAACGTTTTCGGGTTGTACTGTGCAGTTCATCTTGATATGTCTTCCGTTTGACTTCGCCTCTCTCAAATTCGAGCATTGAGAGCTCTTAGTGTGATTCACACAAATTGACACAGTCAGCTTTAACCCTACTCCATGGCTTTCACTTCCCTAGTTGCTAAAAATTAGTGGCTTAATTCGGGGCCTTCTTCTGCCTCGACTCGTGCTTTGCGCGTGCGTATGAGGCATTGATTGAAACGGGTAATGGTATGACGTTGTAGCAGTGTCACGCTGCGCAGAAGCAATACTTCAAAAAGAGCCCGTGTGGCGAGCTGTTTCAGGCTTTATCCGATATAGGCCTAATTAATACCAAGTGTGTTTGCAGCTCGTTCATACATATCAGCTACACACGTAGACCCCATAAGCTGTTAGGTGAAGACAGTCTCGATGCAAAATTTGGCCATACAGTAGGTCTATTATACATAATTGTGTGAAATTAATTAAAGCCCCTATTACTATTAAGGTCAGTATAGTCCTGGGCCTACGTCCGTGGCTTTCGTAAATTCAAAAAGCCGCACATATGATGGGCCTAAGCGGTAAGCCCCAATGTAGCTTGGGGTCAACGTGCGTACGTTTTCAGCTCTGAAGCAAGCTATTGGGATTTCCATTGGGATTGGTATCTACCGGGATCCCAATGGAAGTTCTCATTGGGATTGGATTGGGATTGGGCTGAAAATTCATCCCAACGGCAAGCCTGCGTATAACACAAAGTTTTAAACTGTTTCAGTCTCTGGTTGATGACCCATCACATCCACTCCACCAGCTGTCACGGCGAATTCTACCCAATTCCAAGTCCTTTGAAGTCCCCTTTGTAGAACATCCATTTATCAAAACAGTCTGATCGTATGCATGTCAAAGCTTGCTCGTGGATTTTCAGTTTAACTCTGCTTCAAGTGATTACAGATACTTGACTTTAACTTGAATGAATGTATCTCCAATTCTTGTTATTTGTTGTCTTTTGATTTTGTGATAACTTTTGTTATGACTTGTATGAGTAGCCTCACGATTCCTAATATTGAGCCATTTTTTAAATATGCGCCAGTATTATTATTATTCAATTATAGAGTTTTTAAGACAATTGCCAGTTCTGACCATTCGAGCATATTAGTCTGTGCAGACCCCGATGCAGCAATCTTTCTTCTAACGAGAAGCTACTTCTCGAACTACAATTATTGATTTCGCTGATGAAAGGCAACTGTGTGTTCCAGTTGATCTGAATCTCCAATCTCTTGAAGTATCCGTCTAATCCAGCCAATGGTTTCATCCTCAAATGCAAACGCAGTATCAACCGTCGGAGCATTTTGGTCTTTATTTGACCTTTTTAAACTAAATTAAGTATCTTAATCAATTCAGATCACTTATAGACCGTCGATAAAGCACAAGTGAAGTTGCAATTAACACGCTGATTCCTCCATGACCTCCATGAATAATAGTAAATCATGTAAACACTACTTGTAATAGATTTATAAGTAACACTGCCAGCTTTGTGCTCCAGTTCGTGGGTCCCAAGTATAAAATTGTCAGGCGATTATGCATGACAATATTTTTGATGTCAACGTCACTGTCACTATCAATCTCGATAGTTTTTTATATTGCACATAATTACTTCATCATGTTTAATATAACAATAAAATACTTTATTCACCAATCCATGTACAACGCGCGGTATGGCATGCAAGGGAAGTGCATTTCAATTTAAAACCTCTGTCTCAAAAAAGCTTAAATAATGGCAACAACTTAATGGTGACATTGAAAATTATAGACGAAAGTATGTATAGCGAGTGGGTTGAGCGAATCTAATATTTTTTTGGAATCAGGAGCAAGGATCTTACAGACGCTTGAATGTTTGACACTGAGATGCTGTAAAATTGTAAAACCAAGAAAAATCAATGCGTTAGTGCATCCACCGAAAGAGTTGGGGACTAAACCGAACAGCCGAGAATCAAACTTCTTGTCGATTGAAGGCAGCAGATGGTCGCGAATCAGGCGCATGAGAATTTTGCTTATCAACGGCAAGATGAAGATTGGCCTACCCTTACCATTAGCTTTAGGCGGCAATGGAAGAGCGTTGGCTAGGTTCCATTAAGAAGGAAAAGTGACTGTTTGCAAACATCGGTTAAACAGGACAGTCAAAGGGGAAACTAAAACATGAATGAATTTCCTGCAAATGAATCCAGGAACTCCATCACGGCCAATTGGACATGCAACGTGTTATCATATCGGCGATCTGTTTCTCAGAAATACTGAGAATAAATGAATGTAAACTATGTGAAGACCTTGAGTTGCTGAAAGGAGAAAATGGCTTATATGATCAATTATAGTCTATAAATTAATTATATTAAAGCAGTCGTGAATGCGCAACTAACAAAGGGAGCACCTACTCATGTGCTCAGGAAATTCAGATCGAATTTTTTTTGCTAAATAGCCATTGTAAAGATATCTAGAAACCCAATGCCTCACAATCCTCATCATCGCGCAGCACCAATTAACATCGTGTGATGTAGGCAACCAAGCTCATCTCTTACAATGTTTTTGCTACTTGTACAGCAAACTCTCAATGAATAGTTCGGGAACACACCTGGGGGGAAAAGCTAAAACCAAAGGATAGAGCTGGTGATATTTGGGGTGCTATATTCGACATCAAATATTGCTTCGGCTAATGTCATCAATCAGATCTACATGTTCACGCTACGTTGATAAATCTTAAATTTTGCTGTAAGATAATGGAATCTTTGACTTCTTCCTACCCTATGCAGGTTGAATTGAATATTACTTTGCATGTTATACTATTCTTTTCACCGCTGTAGCCAGACCAAATATTCAGAGGGGGTCATCGTGATTTCAAAGGGGTATTGAATACTTCCCCTGTTTACGTGTGATTCCATTTTCCTATCGTCCACCACAAGTCATCACTCAGGGTTGATGTCAGCGCTGAGTCATGACTTAGAATGAGGGAGATGCATACGACACGTCTAGCTTAATTTCTTGTTTACCATTATCATAATGCTGCAAAGACAATGACAGTGATCAGCAAGATAGGCAAATGTATTTTATTGAGGCCGTCGCTGCTCGCAGCAAGCGAAAACGTTTCAGCGACAAGTTACTGATGCGTGAAATTAAAATATGATGCATGGAGATGTTGGGCAGAACATACAAGTCGCATGTTAGTTTGTTGATACATTGATCATTATATTTGAATTTTTTTGATGCCATCATATGCTGATATTTGGTTATGACATTTTTACCTTGATATTTGTACGCGCTATTTCAATAATTATTCTCAAGAGGTGAGCAATTATTACCTCAAGGGGGCAAGACCGCCTGTGTCAACAGGCTTGATTCATTTGTTTTCTGTCCTCCGAGGATGAGTATAGTCACCGCAAAATAAGGATATGTTGCGCAGCTAAACATGCAATGACTTTGAAACTGCGAGGAAGTTGAGCTCATTCTCAAACGACGAATTTCATGTCTCAAATCAAGTTTCAAATTTCTCAAGTATTTCGCAGCAGACTGACCGTAATCTCTAAAAGAAAATTCACCCAAAAATAAAAGCGATAAGGGATTTGTCTGCGATAAAACATGTTGTTATTACACGATGACGCCATTTACATCTCATCGAGTGTTAAGATATTGTGGCGGAGCTTTTTGACTCCAGCAAGATTAACAAACCAAATGTCGCGATAAGCGTCACACTCATACCCTTCCGAAATGTCTGAGTTCTATCCCTGTTCTCTAATAAGAAACGTCCTGTTTGTTGAACAAATGTAAATTCTCCATGTCTGAAAATGGGTTGTTGAGGAAAACAAGGATTTAATTGAGAGGCAGTATAGCAAGTGCATGTTTTAGATTCTCAAGTTTCAATTTATAGATTTGTGGCTCTCATGATTCATTCATTGAATTAAGTTATGTCGTCATTTGTCATGCGATATTGATCGATAAGTTAGAAGTTCCAAAATATGACCTATGAATAAAGAAATGAGAACAATATCAAAGTTCTCACCTCTTGGATTGCTTCCTTTTGGGGTCAGTACATCTCGGAATGGCTCAAACTAGCTTCAGATATATAGAATGACTGAACAAGCTGAAGGGCTGCACAACAGGCTGCTCTGCGTTTACTTATCCTGTCTCTGTCATGCGGCTAATAATCATTAGGATTGCAGAATGCCAGTTCGCCTGGGCAATGAATAGAAAGATGTCCTCAGACTTGAACAATTTAAGCCCAACAATTTCTCGGCAGCCGTAGACTCTGCGTTTCGACCTACAAGGGCTAATCATTACGGCTGGGAATGGCCTAAACTAGCTCAAAATATCTAGAATGGTCTAGAATGCGAAATGGTCATGCATTCAATTTCCTGATCGGCTACAATTGAGCTACAATTGATCGCGAAAGTAAAATCATGATGTCATTGAATTTAATCTACCTACATTATTCTTAAGTTATGTGGACAAATGATTACACATTTTGTGAATTCACTACATAGGCGATTCTACGATAAACTTATTTACAATTCTTCAATAGTGGCTTTTACAGAGTAGTCCTTTTCCGAGGATTTTTTTAAAAATTATTTTACAAGTTGAAATTTGGAATTAATTAAGTGAAGGAAGGATTGATCTGTAGGGCATAGCCTTCTACTTCTGCTTCACAAAGAGTAGGCTACTCAATATGAGCTGCAGCAGTAGACTCCATTTGATTTTATTTAAAAGCAGTAGCATATAGGCCAGTGTTCCGCAAATTATAGTCCGGCAGCCAGAGCGAGTTTCTGCAGGGAACGAGGCCGAAAGTGAGACTTTCACAGAATGATGTACACCTTATGCATGCTACGAATCGGCACGTCTGCCGAGTTCTAGTGAGTTCATCCTCTTGTCAGACAGGATCAAAGAAAAACACATGTAAATCCAATGGGACGGAGATTGCAGTTTTTGGTTAATAAGAAATTTTCTATGTTTTCTCTGATTAAACGAAAAGTACTAAGCCCAGAGTGATAATGTTTGGCATGGAATGTCTTCAGGTTATTTCCTTTCATGTTCATGCACCCCCTATAAATTTAAACACATTTAGATTTGGCGAGCCTCTTAATGTCGGCAAACACAGACATTTTGAGCAACTTTATCCACTTTCAACCACATTCTCACATACATTGCCGATCAGAAGCATGATAAAAGCACATGCACATAATAGGAAATGACCTGAAGACATGTCATGTCAAAAATTATGACTCTATACTTAATACTTTCCAGTTGATAAGCGAAAACATAGAAAATTTCATTTTAACCAAAAAATGCAATCTCCGTCCAATTGGATTTACATGTGTTTTTCTTTGATCTTGTCTGACAAGAAGAGGAACTCACTAGAACTCGGCAGACGTGCCGATTTGTAGCATGCATAGGGTGTACATCATTCTGTGAAAGTCTCAGTTTCGGCCTCGTTCCCTGCAGAAACTCGTTCTGGCTGCCAGACTATTAGTTCTTTCGGCCGCATGCGGCCGGTTGACTCAATCCAAACATTTGGGTTTTGAGGCCGGAACGTCTGATTTATGAATTCTCATTGCCTTCATTTCAATCAGAAGTGGGAATTAAGAGGTCTGAATTTATTTATCGATTGCATCGAATCGTTGGAATCTGAATTTAAAACAAGATTCAATGAATTTAGATCCCAGAAATTATTCTTTACTCTTCTGACTGATCCATGGCTGGTTCAATCAGATGCATTGATCGTATATGCGCCATTTGTATCTCCGGAAGCTCTGCCACAATGTCAATAGGAGCTGATTGAATTGCATGCAAATGACGTATTTAAACGAAAGCGCCGCAGTTTGGAGCCAATTCTGGAAAAAGTTCGTCCCAGCAATCTGCGCAATGTCAGCACGATTGTCAGTTCCATGTTTGGATCCACATTTGCATACGAACAAACATTTTCGTCTCTTAATCATGTAAAAAAATAAACACAGAAATTGACTTTCATGCGAGCACATTTCGGATTTAATCAAAGCTGTGGTAATAAAATTCGAACTAAATTACAATAAACGTTGTTGTGAAATTCAAGCGCATCCATCACATCGATATTCTTTCTTTCTGTAATCAATTATGATTCGTTCGTTCAATCAATGATTGTTTTCTGTCTAATGAACACTTAAATCTAATAAAATCTTTTGGTTTGTTTAAAATCTAATAAATAATGAAATCTACAGTTCGGGGATCCGATAACTGAATGGCGCAAATGAAATGAATATAGAGGATGACAATTCTACAATGCGGCTGGAACGAAAAGCATTTACCTGAATTTGGCTGATAAGGGTTCATAGTTTGCGGAACCCTGCTATAGGCCTGTCCTACCAGATCTGGCAAGCAAAGTGCATCGCTATCTGATCTGTTGCCCATTGACAAATTACTTTGACTAAGAGGTTTAGTGTTAATTCCAATGTTGAAGAAAATTAAACACTTCAATCTCAAATTTCTACCCGCAAGGCGCCCTTGTTCGAGGTGCATCAATAGGCCAGGTTTGATCTCCACTTTCATTTGGCAGGTAACTATTGCGGCATCGTGTCTTTTTCGGATTCCTGGCGCATTATATCTCGATACTGGTGAAAAATTGGAAGCAGATTCTTAATTTTCTATTTTTCAATTTTGCAGAAAATTAGGGTTATGATATAATCTTGTTGAGATTGGCAGGTATGATCAAGGCAGGTGCCGTAAAAGGCGGCACCTAGTAAGGCATGGTTTTTTTGATATTTTATAACATTCTTCAGAATAAAAGACTTTATTTTTGTACTTTTGTAATATCCTATTTTTCTGCCGTTCTAAGTATAACTATCAATCAATAAAAAACATAATCTCGGTGATAATTCGTCAATAGTTGTCAAAAAAACTACACGCAAACGAAATGTTGATATGCTACAAAAATGAAATTGTGAGCCGAATTCAAAATTATGTCGCCGGCAAAACCAGCTTTGTTCACTAGCGACAAAATAAATACTGGACATGTGATCTCCTCTTCAAGAATCTAGCGCCTCAGCTTATGTAGAATATTATTGCTATTTTCATCAAAGATCGCGCATGAACATTCATTACTTCTAAACACAAACGGTGTAATTAAGCTATGACCAGCAACTAGAAAAAATTACGTTGAACAAACTGCGATATGGATGCATTGATAAAGCAAAAATCGGTAAAACATAATAAGATGCAGTTAAGTTGCACGCAGTATACGTATGTAATCAATGCATGCACCTGCACTATCATAACAACAATCGTAATGTAATGATTGTTCAAAATTCAATTTTAGAATTCAGTATCAGTGTAGATATCTTACATTCACCGAACATGTCTTCTCAGATCCGCTTTTATTATTTTGAGAAGTTGTATTATTTGTGATATTTGACACCAGTAATGTCGCTTCGTCATATATAACTCAAAATTTCTTCCTATGCAACCAATGCAAAAAGACACCAGTAATGACGGAAATAGCCATCAAAGGTGACTTCTTCTGCTGTAGCTATAAATAGACACGTATCTAAACAACGTAAAATTATCAAAGAACACAAGGCATTTATCAAACTCCAGCACTACATGTGGAAATCTTATGTTTTTCCACTTACTAAGCACTCTAACACATTTCGATTGAGTTGTATTTCTTTTACTTCTGTTTTCGTTTCATCATTGTGCTCATCACATGCTGACGAGTCTTTGATGAACAATTTGAGATCGATGCGAGATGGCTTCTTTTACATATTTTCCTTCAAACCATGAATTGCATGAATTTTCATCTTGATCAAAATATTGGTTAGTTGCAGTAATCATGCATCACTGCGTACAACCTTTCACAGTGTATTTCCTCTGTTCTACATGAAAATTTAGCATTAGCAATATAGAATTTGATTTGCTGAACAATGTCTCAGGTCGCTGATAACGTCAAATTATAAAGAGAGTTACTGCTAATAAATAGGAACAGAGCATCTACATCGAAAGAGCGTGGCCAAGAGATATTGACGACAGACCATTGAATTTTGCTCATTACTCGAATTAATAATTCTGTATAGATTGTACATTCTAGGGTTTGAAATGATTGAAAACATCGAAGACAAGTTCTTTTTCAAGTGAGAGTCCATAAAACATAGAGTAGATAGTATATTAGGTAGAGTGGTAACTCCGCATTTATTAAATCCGCAAAGTGTATACACTTTCGATTTTATTAAATAAACTCGAGGGGACACAGTCGGAATTGTTTCCAAATGTGAGATATGCACATTCATGCAGTTTTGAAGAAATTGCCAAGGAATTCGACTGATCTAGATTGTAATGCAGAAGAAATGATGGTATTTTACAGATTCTCAATGTCATGACAGCCTTGGAGATCTAATGTTTGCTAAGTTAGCAATTCCATGGGTTCCTATTACTTTCATGCTCAACCTGGAGAGCGTTTTCTTAAGCGTGATCATTTCACAGGCAACCTGCCACTGGCAGAGAAAAATCACATAATCAAAGACAATGATTTCAATTAACTTTGAAAGATATAAATGGGTCCACATCAGTGTTCAGATTCAAGAAGTGAAACATGAATTTAGTGAATCATAAAATCATGCCATGCAAAAATTGAATTCAAAACTTGAAATTTCAACCAAGAAAGCACGAATAATATCGCGAATTTTTCATGAAGACTTCCTTTATAATGCGGTTCATGAAATTCCCTTTGATAATCAGCTTAATTTCCGTTCAGATGCTTGTTAGCAAATATTCATTCCTTTTTGATATCCAACTTGTTTCATACTACTTATATAGGGGCGTCATCTCGTAAGTATAAAAATTTGCAAAATTTTGACCTTTTTAAAACTGCTCAAATAATTTTTGGCCACCGGAGCGTTATCTCCGAAAAAAACTGAATCTTTTCATATAAATGTTTTCACTGTATACAGATACCTTTTTTGAGTCGACACTCTACCTATATATATCCCTACTCTATGCCATAAAATGTTGGAAATTGATTCTCGTTATGTCATGATTGGAGCAAAAAAAGTGGACAATTTCAAAGCATCTACGCCCAGTTTTTTGTGCGATGGTAAATTTTGTATTGCCAGAAGATAAAAACAACAATGCTGTTATCTTGCACATTTGAATAAATTATCATCACATCATCTGATCAACTGCCTGCATATTGATTTTCATATTCTGAAAATGTGTTTGGATTTGTCAATAAATTGTTCAAAATTTATTGCTTCGAATGCGTCAGTGAGCTGAGACGGCTGGATATGAAATGATCTGTTGAATTGGAGCCTGTACTTTTCCTTTGATATCGAGTGGGACATTTATTGAAGAAAGCAGTCCCCTTGCACAAATAATAAATGAAAAACGCCACAAAGATGTTGTTTGATGACATACATTCGCGAGGGCTTTGTCCAGTTCTCGTCTGGCGAACACACCGGAATGACTTTACATGCATTGATGAATCATTTTAACTGAACATGAACATGATATTACATGCATTGATCAATCAATTTAACTGAACATGTCACCTGATGCATAAATGTACATGAGCTTGACATAGACATCTCTAATGAAAGCGCGCTACACCAAACAATGGAATCGAAGACAGACAAAGGAAAAGAAAGACAATAAAAATTACCACGGTAAAGACAAAGTCAGGACGGAATCTTTCTGTGTACATAAATTGGGGTTGAAATACTTAATAACAAGGGCCTCTAATATGCGCAAGAAACCATATGTTTACAGGAAACCATCTTGGAGTGGATTGTGCACTCATTTTTACAGTTTTGTTCCTGTAGTGTACAAAATCAATCTTGTTCGATCTCTTGTCAGCAGGGCTTTTCGCATCGGTACTGCTGATAATGTAGATCAAGAGATCAAGAAGGTTCATACTGTTTTGGAGAGTAATGGCTCTCCTCCTTCTTTTGTGAAAAGGTGCGGTCAGTTGCCTCGACCTCCTGATCCTGTTGTGTTTGGGCCAGCCAAGAAATGTGTGTACTTGACCCTGCCCTTCATTGGTGACAAGACGGCCGCACATTTTCGTCGTTCTTTTCGTTCGGTTCTGTCAGTGTGTTCATTTCTGGAGCTGCGTGTTTTGTTTTCAACGCGTCGTATCTCTATACGATCTCTCAAAGACAAACTCCCGGAACTCTCCACCTCTAATGTTATTTACAAATACAAATGTGTTTGCGGATGTGAGTACGTGGGGAGAACCAGGAGATGTCTGCGAGAGAAAGTTGGTGAGCATTTGCCGCGCTGGATCTTCTCTGATGCCAAGTGCCCGCCGCGTTCTACACGCATTCCTGCGAGTGCTATTACTCGCCATCTCCAAGTGTGCTCATTAGATGTTTCGGGTGCTCGTGACCGTTTCACAGTATTGTACCGCTCCCAGTATTTTATGGCTTCCTGCGCATATTAGAGGTCCTTGTTATTAAGTATTTCAACCCCGATTTATGTACAGAGAAAGATTCCGTCCTGACTTTGTCTTTAACGTGGTAATTTTTATTGTCTTTGCTTTCGTTTGTCTGTCTTCGATTCCATTGTTTGGTGTAGCCCGCTTTTAGTAGAGATGTCTATGTCAAGCTCATGTACATTTATGCAACATGTTCATGTTCAGTTAAATTGATTGATCAATGCATGTAAAGTCATTCCGGTGTGTTCGCCAGACGAGAACCGGACGAAAGGCCTCGCGAATGTATGTCATCAAACAACATCTTTGTGGCGTTTTTCATTTATAAATTGGAACATTTATATCTTAGAGAAACCTATAAACTTGATAATTCGGCCATCCGTGGAGTGGTGTAGATGAAAAAAATTGCCTGCGGCTTTCTCAGGAATCGTTTATTCTTAGAAGTCCGATATTTCGACTTCTGAGAATAAACGATTCCTGTTAGAGAAACCTGTCTATGCATCAGTGATTTCAGACACCAGTAATGACGGAAATAGACATCTCATAAATAATATGACTATTGTATCGATATGACACCAGTAATGCTGCCATTGATATCGTCTCGTGCGCTATAGGCGCACTCTGTGAACGGCACTCAGGAAACTGTCTGAAACTGCTTTTATTTCAAAGTATTCATAAATAGTTCAAATGAAGCTTTAATGAGTTATTCGAGCAGCTTAAGATTATTCAGGTGTTTAAACTATAATGATATTCTCTCGATGAAGCGCAACAGCAAGGATTGAAGAAACCAAATTCTCTGAATAATGGTGGTAACACTGTGATCAACATACATCTCGTAGCAGTTCTACAGCCAGGGTTGTCAATTGCTCATATAATGTATTTGATTACAATTTCAAATTACTTGTCTTGAAAATGAAACTAATTAAAATTACAAATTGCTTCGTTTTTCTTTGATTACACTTCAATTTCTCTAGATAAGGTCAATATCATTGTCGGCATTTATTACATACAGAATTGGACAAAATGGATGCATCACCCCACAGAATTTTCCAATTTTAGTAAACTTCTTTGAATTCGGAGATGAAACCTTAAAAGCGGTATTAATGATTTCTGAATGTGATACAATTCTTGTAGAACATATTTTTCAAAAATATCAAGCGGATTGAATAATGAATAGGAACCATGCGCATGTTTTGTATATGTAATGACAATATGCAGGTACAATAAATTAGGCAATAATAATTAGAACGATGACCCTATTTCGCAGCATAAGGTTGATGCAACGCGGCATTGATGTCCAAAGACTGTGTGACAGTTATGCTAAAATGTCTTTCGTTCTCATCAATTCCGCAAAAGACAATGGATTATGCTTGGACGAACTCCTTATACAATAGGGTCAATCAACAATTACTGGACTAATTCTCGAATTTTCGATTGGGTTCATGTGTGGACTAAACTCAAGCGAAGATCGAACAATTGAATAGTTTTATGATGGAGCGATGATAACACTGTCTTCATGAGCGGGACCTGTGTTGGAAATGTGCACAGCTTCAGCTTTTTCATCAGTTTCGCGTTCACGATGTCCAAGTAGGCCTAAATATGAAATCGTCAGCTGACTACAATGTCTTGATGGGAAGAGTGTGTTCCATGTTATAGATTTTGTGGCGTTCCTCACTTATCTCGCGAAGTATTTTCGAGTTGTTCCCGTTAAATCGCTGGCTCTCGAACGGGTCGGGCGGAGATAGAGGATCGAGTTCCAAAAGATTCATCAGAAAACGTCATTCGCCGCCCGTCTTCTACGGTGAAAGCCTCACAGTTTTTGAAGAGAGCGATGCTGTTATTATTTACAATCTTGGGGGATGCAAGGGCTACATTTCTCAGTAGTAGCTCAAACTAGCCACAGAAAGACTTCCAACGATGCTTTTAAACGAGACTCAGATATACGGCCCACTCAAACAGATGCAGAAAACACCCACTCTTATATAGAATTTTAGGATTCATGGTGATGCCTTTGATCATATTGCTGGCATTGTCATTGGTGCAGTTAAAAATGCTTTGAATTTCAAAGTGATTGAGGCAATAATCAATCGAATCTGAGATGACGGATGCCGTACGGCGGTCCTCTACCTTTCGTACACCCAAACAAATATGTTTCAGTTCCATACTTATTGTGATGAAATGCAGGGTTATGGTCTTGAAAGTATCCATGTTGACATTTGACCATAGATCCGAAGGCAACGCATTGTCATCAGTATTTTCTTTTATATAGATTATCACCTTCTTGTAAACTGTTCATATAAACTTCGCAAATGAGATGTTACCGTTTTCCTTGTTGGTGGTTGATAGTTGGATTCAACGAAAGAAGGGAACTGCTTCATTCCTCGATTTTCACAAAACGAATTCGGCAAGAGGTTAACTGACACGCAGTCCACCAAAAGCTCAGTTAGCTTTACTGCCCGACTTCGAGAACAATAGTCCGGCAGTCAGAACGAGTTTCTGCAGGGAACGAGGCCGAAAATGAGACTTTCACAGAATGATGCACACCCTATGCCTACTACGAATCTGCACGTCTGCCGAGTTCTAGTGAGTTCATCTTCTTGTCAGACAAGATCAATGAAAAACACATGTAAATCCAATTGGACGCAAATTGCAACTTTTTGGCTGAAATGAAATTTTCTATGTTTTCTCTGATTAAACGAAAAGTACGAAGGCATGGAATGTCTTCAGGTTATTTTCTTTCATTTTCATGCCCCCTGTCTATAAAGCTGAACACATTTAGGTTTCGAGAGCCTTTTAATGTCGGCAAACACCAACATGTTGACCCAATTCATCCACATTGAGCCACATTCTCACATACATGGCCGATGAGATGCATGATAATAGCACATGCACATCATAGGAAATGACCTGAAGACATTCCATGCCAAAAATTGTGACTCTGGGCTTAGTACTTTCTGTTTAATCAGAGAAAACATACAAAATTTCATTTTAGCCAAAAACTTGAATCTACGTCCCATTGGATTTACATGTGTTTTTCTTTGATCCTGTATGACAAGAAGAGGAACTCACAAGAACTCGGCAGACGTGACGATTCGTAATAGGCATAGGGTGTACACCATTCTCTGAAAGTCTCAGTTTCGGCCTCGTTCCCTGCAGAAACTCGTTCTGGCTGCCGGACTACAAGGTCTGTTAATCGTGTTTGGAAAGAAGTCGTCCAACGAAGAATTTTTTGTGACTGTTGTTCGATTTGGTTGAGAATCAATCACAATCAGACGACCACTTGCATCTCGCTTCTTCGTAGGCGCACTGTTACTGATAGTAGATTCAATAGATTTAGAGGCGGACGAATGTGGCCTTTTAATATCCACGGTGGTGCGTCCGTGTTGTGCCGATAGAAGTTTTTCCATGATCGTGGTTTTACCATGATAGGCGTACTTCTGAGAACAGAGTTTACACTTCGAACCATAGAGCAAGTATAATAGGTAGGTAGAGTGGTAACTCCGCATTTATTAAATCCCCAACTTTTTTAAAACTGCTCAAATAATTTTTTGGACCACGGGAACGTTATCTCTGAATCTAAACTGAATATTTTTTCATTTAAAATTTTCACTGTATGCAGATACCTTTTGAGTCGACACTCTACCTATATTTACCTACTCTATGCTTTGAACATTCTGCAGTTTTTGATCCAGCATTCCAAGACATGATATGATGTTCAGAAAGTTCGCGAATGTGATAGTTATTAGTTCACACTACAGCCCAAGGGAATTCGATGAAATGAAATCGATTAGCAAACCACCGGTAGTCGATGCTACGGAGTGTCAAGCGCAGGCGCACACTGTGTGTTCATAATTGTCAAGGAATGTTGAGTCGAAATGACAATGGATGACGATCGCAGACAATAAAGGAATAGACGCCGTGAAACACACTCGATTTATCTTAGTCATGATCAGTGCGATCACCGGTGGATAGATGATGCCTGCGTATTTCTCAAAGATATTTAATTGTCTAAAAGTGCTAGATGAGAAATAGATGCCTAAATCTGAATCCATTTTAGTACGGTCCTTATCGTGGCAAAAAAAGCATTACGGCAATGGGGCGAAATTCCTGTTTTATCGGCTGTACGGTGTGCAATGCGACAAAAATCCTTGGAAATGACACATGATGTAAAGCATAATTTACTGATATTACATGATAAGTTTCAAGAATATTCGTTCAGTAGTTTCTCTGAAAAAAATTGTTAAATATGAGAGCGGTAATACAGCAATTTAATGCAGTACTATCAATTTGGAAGACAAAATATTGAGATAAAGACTGATGAACATTCAACTCCCTCTGTTGAATTCATGACTATTAGCAAATTCAGTGAGAATTGGCTATTAATAAGGCTCACCCATGTCAACAACGCTCTTCGAGTTATTCACCAGGCTGAAACTACAACATGGATCTATGTATTGCAAATAATTAACAGAGGACATTTTAGGTCCAAGTGGAATCAATCATCGGATGTCTGTCAGTGTCAAAGATGTTGTCAGTGTGCATTGTATAACATGCGTAATATATGCTGTTTGTCTTTGTTTGCTCAAGCCAATATAATTTATCAAATTTTCTGATAATTCATATGTATTTTTTCTGTTGTATCATGTAATTTCTTACCGCAAAATTACATTCACACGTTAGATTATTGCCAAGCTTGGGAATCGCGTTTGACGTGGCCGGGTAACGGTTGGCAGAGCCGCGACATACATGTACAACCTTATGACCAGGCTTCGTACTTATTACAAAGAAACAATCTGCATGATCAAAAGTAAAGACGCGGCTCATTTTTCTGTTCAGAAAAGTCATTTAGTCATCTATTTGGTGAATTGTAAGTGAACTTCACTCTGCTTTTATCTAAGAATTAAACAATTGGTTTTCATTTGTGCTATTCCTATATAATATATGTTATATATGCTCTTCAGATTTAATAATCAACTGACATAAAATAGTGCAATGAAGTCTAATTGAAAGAATTGCATCTACAAGATGCTCTTATTTACAACTGCGTTTTGCAAAACATCTGAAAAAGTAGAGTAGCTTATTTGTTGCAATTTGGACGCTGTATTTAGACATACGGTATAAAAAATGTCTTGATTTATTATTAAAATGCGTTTTAGTTCTGCAATTTCTAAAATGAGCCAATGAAAAGGTTTATTTGTTTCTCGCTTACAAATTTCTTTCATTTTTTGTTTCACACTTTCAAATTCACGCATTATCAGTTGATTTTCACTGGTTTCGTTGCACACAAGGTAAAAACACGTCTATTTCCTATCTAACACTTTATAATATTGAATATCTTTGGTATTTCTATTCAGTGCGAATCAACTGAAACGCTGACAAAGCGAATCTCAATACAATAGGAAGATAGCTATTTTTGTTCAACAATCGACTTTAATCGAACAATAACTTGGCAAAAAATCGCGCGATTCCGATTAATCGTGCGGAATCGATTAACTGCTCCCGCCACTGCCTTTGGCTTCTAGAGGAAATTATTTAACTCTCTTCCTCCGGGGGAAAATTAAGTAATAGTGTTTTTCTGATTTACATTTACCGTTCAACAATTACGATTAGTAGCACAGAATGTCATAACACCGGCACTTAATCTAGATTTCGGAGTTAAGTGTCGTCTCAAATTTCCTTGATTTACCTGTTGTTGTACATCACACGTCTAAGTATAGCAACGCATTATCGACGAGGGATGTGAAGTAATTTAAGCTGTGTGCTAAGTAAATGCTTAATAGTGTTGACTGCAAAGTAGTTGCAATTGCTTCTCAACAACATGACTAAAAATGATCACAATTACAACACAAGTCTGTCTACAGCATAGCAAGAAGATACACTGAGACAACTGAGATACACAAGTTAAAACAAAGTCTGCTTGAAAAAAAAGTTTGATCAATTTGGTTAACAGATCTAGTTACCTTTAGGCCTATATGTAGCATTCATCAAAAGACATCAAATCACATGGCTAACAAATGAGTAGCGGGATTTTGCTGAGCAATGTTTCAATTAACGGCGTCATACGGCAGGTGATTTTTCACTTTCATGATTGGAATCAAAATAGGCTCTCCCTGCTTTTTTTAGACAATTTATTGAAATTAAATATGAGCGTTAAAAACCCAACGTTTCGTCCGTCACGGACTTAATCATGATTAAGTCATGATTGCCCATGATTAAGTCCGTGACTGACGAAACGTTGGGTTTTTAACGCTCATATTTTAATTTCAATAAATTGTCTAAAAAAGCAGGGAGAGCCTATTTTGATTCCAATCATGAAAGTGGAATGTTTCAATTGCGATATGCAGTGATTTACGCATGAGCACATCCACTTTGTAATGGGAGCTACATCTGTATCGCAATGTTCCGCACCTTTGAGATGATACTTGGTATTTTCGAGTTCCACTTGGCGTTGGCCTGTTCAAGTCTTTTTGAAGCAACTTATTTCAGACGGCATTGGTCAAAATCTACTTTTAGTCCGGCAGCCAGAACGAGTTTCTGCAGGGAACGAGGCCGAAAGTAAGACTTTTACACAATGCTGTACACCCTATGCCTATTACGAATCTGCACGTCTGCCGAGTTCTAGCGAGTTCCTCTTCTTGTCAGACAAGATCAAAGAAAAACATATGTAAATCCAATGGGACGTAGATTCAAGTTTTTGGCTAAAATGAAATTTTGTATGTTTTCTCTGATTAAACAGAAAGTACTAAGCCCAGAGTCATAATTTTTGGCATGGAATGTCTTCAGGTCATTTCCTTTCATTTTCATGCACCCCTCTCTACGCTCGTATGTAGGTAAACGCATTTAGATTTGGCGAGCATCCTAATGTCGGCAAACACAAACATATTGAGCAACTTTATCCACATTCAACCATTTTCTCACATACATTGCCGATTAGATGCATGATAAAAGCACATGCACATCATAGGAAATGACCTAAAGACATTCCATGCAAAAAATTGTAACTCTGGTATTAGTACTTTTCGTTTAATCATAGAAAACATACAAAATTTCATTTTAACCAAAAAGTGGAATCTGCGTCCCATTGGATTTATGTGTTTCTCTTTGATCTTGTCTAACAAGAAGAGAACTCGCAAGAACTCGGCAGACGTGCAGATTCGTAGTAGGCATAGGGTGTACAGCATTCTGTGAAACTCTCACTTTCGGCCTCGTTCCCTTCAGAAACTCGTTCTGGCTGCCGGACTATTTAGATTGCGCATAAATTTGATTAGCATTTTTGTAGACAACTGCAACAACAGGTCTGCAACCGTCTCGATGAAGCACTTTTATTTCCATTATGAGAGTGAGTAGCTAAGAATGAAAACACTACAGAACAGTTCTACAGGATTGCATCGAGTATTGATCATGCAACTGAAGTCTTACTTTTTGTTGTCCATCAGATCTGTCAGTCCTTTGTATGTATTATAAACAATGATCATAACTGGTCGGATCGAAAGGGTACCTCAAGACTTTGCTGAGATGGGATAGCAGATATCCGTGATAGCAGATAGGAGGTAATCAACTGAAGAACACCTTCAACCTGCAAGGTGAATGGCTTTGTTTTGACAGGTATTCGTCAATTCACTTATTGCAAGGCAAATCAAGCACCACACCAACAGAATTAAACATTTTGTTTATCTGTTTCGAACCGCGCGCAGATGAATCTAATTCTGTGACCACACCTGTGCACAACAAATGAAATGAAGAAGTTTTGTCAACCGACCAACCGGGAAAATTCAACAAGTTGAATGCTGCGATTCACTGGAAACATAGTACAATAATTTCATCAAATATTGTTCACGAGCTCAGAAATTGATATGGAAAGGTACACAACATTATGCCAGACTGGTATAATGATGGTTGGTTCTTTACCATACCAATTATCTCCTCAATGGATAGCGCTTCAGGTGATAAACTACATAAATGTAGTCTGGTGGGCGGAATCACATGAAATTGCATTTAAATTTGTCTATATTGACGAAATCTGTTGAAAATACTCATGGCAAATGTTAGCAGCGTGGGTCAATTGGACATAAGATTTTATTGAAATTGGAGTTGAACTTCCAGATTTATATTGAAATGAAAATCACAAAATTACACATGTGGGCTGAAAGAGGTTAAGTGACATCACTCAGATGTGATAATCGGAAAAATGCTGTGCCGATCAACTGAGAATAGTGAGGAAGAACTCATGGTATCCTACTTCTATTCTGCCACTCCCCCGAAATTTTCCAGCTTATCCAAATTTATCAAATTTCATCAAACTTGGTAACATTGGATTTAGAATAAACTTGATCTGTCGCTGAGTGATAGTGCAACACCACTGAGAAGTCTTACTTCAACCCTGGGATGAAGATTGGTTCCTTGGATACTCAGTTAGAAGACAAGATACAGCTATGAATATGATCATGAACTTCGTGGGATTGTTGCCTACAGTGAACGACAAAGCGAGTGCTGTAAATTTTCTACAAAACAGAGGAATTTTACACAATCAACGCTTTTGCGACGGTAGTGAGACTGTACTGAGGAACGAAAAGAACATGACGATGCAACACGCGCGGCCGTCAACAACAAAAATGTGGGTGGGAGAAGAACAAAAGTACCGAACTCAGATTTGACTGATGCAAGATATTGACGTAATGACATGACGCAATTCTTTAGGAAGGACTGAAACGGGCTGAACCATTCTTTCATTTATTCCGTCTCTGTATCTCCCTCTTTTTCTTTGAATAGCGATTTTTCCACGACCAACAATAGCTTTTATCAATCTTATGTCGCAGACTAGAAATAGAAGAACCCATTAGTAGTGATAAGAAGAAAGAACTTAGATTAATTTAAAAGTTCGCATCTTTTTTAATGGATGCATTTAGAAGGAAATGACGGTTAAATTCATAATTCGTAATGCATGTTTATAAATATTCCTCGTCTGAATTCTGTCTAGGAGGAATATCCATCCATTAGTCTTTTTGTTATTGCACAGAAAGGAATTAAATTTAGCTACACTGTAAATCGCTCAATACCAATCACATACGAAGGATGCATGACAAAATATTTTTTGGTATATTTCTGTATTCTCTTTGTATATATTTGTATTTTTTTCGTATTTTATTTCAAATGTGGTATGCTTTACATACTAAAGCCCTACCAGCACAATGTTAAAAGAAAGCATGAATCATATCCAAAGTATGCTGATTCAAGGGTCTTTGTCAATAAGGATCACACTTATGTTGCATGGTACTTACTACTGTTTTTTATGTAGTGAGATATTGACATTCAAGAGTCATACTTTCAGTACTGAATTCGATTTTGATACATGTAAGTCTAAGGCATTTCATGAATAATCAATAAGTATTTAACCATCAACAATTATGCATTATGTAATTTTGAAATTAAGCATATTATCCATCCGAAATGAAAAAACATTATAATTCATGAATGCGAAAATAGTTATGTTTGAGATATATAAGTCAACATGATTGCACGAAAAACATCGCTTAAATGAATTGATGTTTATCATGCGAATAAGGATGAATTTGCATTGGGTCTCGTATATAAAACATACCAACAACTCGTATTTCAGTGTAAAACAGCCAATCAAAGATAGAATAGTTCGTATCGCTACATACCAATCACATACGAAAGTAAGTGAGATGTTGTATGAAAAACATACCATATCTCTGTAAGCATACAATAATCTCGTATGAGATGTTAGTTTCAAATTGTATGTAATTTTCGTATCCAGCGATTTACAGTGTAGTTGTTGAAAATACGGGGTTGGTCTTAGTCATTATTTTCTTCTAGAGGAACTCCCTGGGACGATGATAGCTAGCAGAAACTAATGTGAAAGTCCAAGCACTTTCGGCGCGTACCGCGCATCATCTTTTGCGAAACTGATTTGTACAGAAACTGTTTCATATGGACACAAGCAGATAAGCAGAGATCAAATGCATAGCAGTGTTAGAAACATAGTTAGAAGAATCAAGCGTCAACAGCGAACATCAAAGCAATAAGCTACAGGATCACCGGACAGAAAAACCAAATGAAAGAGAGACATGACTAAAAATTCGAAATTACGACCAAAATGACATAGAAATGAAAAAATCACAGCAAAGCTAATTTTGCTAGTGTCTCATTCAGATCCCAAGACGTGGTTGTCCGGCTGTCCCGCCAAATCTCTTCTCCCAGATCTCTTCTATGATGAGGCTTCTTCTCTAACCACTCTCTTTGTTGAAGACTGAGAAAGTGGAGAAATCGATGAAATGGCCACTTTCAAAGGTGTGCTTGATCACTTCTGGGACACTTCTGATTGATCCCTCTCTAAATTCTTATCAGCACCTTTATTCTCCTCCTGCCTGCCCTCAACAATCGTTGCGGACGCTTCTGCATCAGAGTAGATCGTGAGGCTACATAAAGCTTCATACGGTCCTTACATGTAACACCGGCCGTGGAGAACCGCTGGCATTCTCTCTGACAACCCTCTGACATAAAGCAACGTTATGCGACGTGAAGAGATCTGTGATCGTTCTTCACAATCATTCACGCGAGCCATTCAACCAGTCTTTCTATCTGCACGGTTGTATAGGTTTGACCACAGAATTAGACAGATCGTCTCTTCCTCTGTTTGAAACCTCACGAATGATTGGTAGTAGGGTCAAAGAGCTTGTTTCCATGGTCAACCCTTCGCGATCAAAAATCATTTTATTTCTGACCATGCTGGTACTGTAACTTCTGTTGAATGGGAAATTATACACCACCAACTGCATCAATTTTTAAAGAGAAAATCCCTAGAAAGGCAATACATAGTGAATGCAGGTGACAATCTGATAAACATGAATGATGGCTACATCTTTGCATAGTGCAAAACGTTTCATGTTTTTCAGTCTACTTCTACCTACTTATAATTCAATTTTAGTACTATAGTTTTACTTGCATAGAGATTGGATGCTATTGTTTTGTGACTTTCTTAGTAAAGCATTATGTGCTGATGCGCGGATCTTTCACTGCTTCGCTGTGCATGATCAAGCTGGGTGAACGAAACGTCGCACAATAAATTATTAGAATTGCAGTCAAAGTCGTTTTTTCTTATTCGTTTTATTCGATTATCAGCCGGATACATGGAGGACTGTGCTCAAAGCCACACGGCAAGACAATTCTAATGCATTTGAAGGCTTCTATCAAATTCCGTTCAGTTTGTTTGACTTTTGTGCAGGAATTGCCTAACCATTTAAGCAATAAGATATAATACGCAGAAATGCAAAAAACTGAAAATTGAATTTTGAAAAATTTTGCTGGAAAACTTAAATGTGTAGGCCTTTCCTAAGTAGTCCTACTTCTCAGTCACAGTTTGCAAGAGAAATGCACTAGCGGATTATATGTTCATATCGGGAGTCAAGTATCATTATCTCTTATCAACGAAAAGTGAGTTGCAAAGATTGATCGATACATGCGGTCAGAAAAGTCATTAGGCTGCTCTTAATGGGACAATATGATCAACAGAAAACTGTGATCGAGAAACCTATCTTTTGAGAAAGGTTTCAAGATTGTTCGTATCCGTTAACCAATAAATTAATAATTGCTGCTTTAGCGATCTGATTATTAATCGCCAATATGAGCATCGGATTTGTTTTTCTATTTGAATGGTCAGCACTGTCTAGAATAGGCTATTTTGTAATATACACAGTTGAACTGATCACATCGATTACTTCTGGATGAAAGAGAATGAATATACGCGCATAGATTTATAATTGCTTCTGTGATGTCTTCAACTCACCTGCTGTATCATTATTACATGAATTCCTGAGATAGACTTCCAAGTTATTTCTTTGTCACATAAATTTTCATCTTTTGCGCTGTCAAATTTATCTACGTATTTTCATCGAGGTAGTCTAGCTTCAAATCCTCGTAATCTCCACTAAATATCTTGTCTTCCCTGCAGTTGTCTATTATAAATCAGTCAAACAATTTAAAGAAACAGGAATTGTGATGATAAAATCATTAAGACAACACGACGTGATGATATCTTTGCGAATAATAATAGCACCAACTCTAGCAATCCTATGAATGACAATTTCCGACATGCTTGTCGTAAGTGGACAAATTATTGATCAACTGCTTTAATGTTCAACCCACAGAATTGGATTGTTTAAGCGTATCACTTTGCTAGAAGTGCAAATTGATTCAAACAGATGGCACATGCAGGAACTTAATAAGTGGGCAAAAAGAAATTGTAATACCTTGCATACATTAATGCATACATATGCATACATTGCATATGTAGATTGGAAAAACCCTCTTGCGCCGCTTGGGAATTGCTGTGAATTCCTTCAATATACTCCAATCGCCACGATTCCTTCAGATTCGAAGAATTCATATCATTGCGCAAAAGTTTACTCGATAATGTTGGGCCCTCCGATCATTATTAAAAAAGTTAGCAGGCGCACGAAAAAACGTTCTCAAACTTCTCTGTATGACCTGACATCGACTGTGTCTCTTTGCTGTGTGATCCGGTTGATAACAGTCACTGACACGTCGCACAATTTGGCGTGTTTAATGTTGAACTGGCTGCTCATTGTTCGATTGCTATGGTATTATGTCAGCAGATTGTGCCATTTCATTACTTTTTCTTTACTTTTTGCCATTTTATTACCATTTCATTGTGGGTCAATTACTTTTAATACCTAGACCTTCGAAAAATTATTGTTCTAAGGTCTCCTTCAAAATTTTGAGTGACTTAATTAGTTCATGGAACCAACTCCGTGTTTGTCGTATTCACGTGAGAGATTGTTAAATTTTCGTGCCATAATTTGATACACCACACCATTGTGGCATTATGTCATACGAAAACTGTATCATGTAATAAATGCATTTGTAGGAGAAATTCTATCGTTGCGCTCGATCAAATTCCTGGAGATATTTTATTTAGAAGCTGTTTCTAGGACATTTTTCAAACTGTGTAAGGGTTGCGTATTGCAATGTCCAGCAATCGATCATCGCAGCACATTATTTTGCTTCAAGGATCAAGAATTTGCATGTATGGTGTTTCAAAAGAATTCGTTTTCACAGCAATTCTGCACGGCAATCAAATTCTTTGTTGGCTTCTATTGAAAGAAACCATTGAATGTTTTGTAACTCAAGTGACTCAATCCTCTAAATCGCGTGCAAAACCAACTTTGACTTGATTAATGAAACCATTTCCACCTTTTCAGGTTGTTACGGATCAATTTTTGTATTCCATCAAACCTGTGCTTGAAAAAAAGAATCTATGGACGGACAATGTGGTAGAAGCATGGAAGGGAACTTTGAAATATATTTCCTGCATCTTTGTACAAACACTGACGTCAAAGTTATCAGAAGTCAAAGACGATCCAGTGTAATGATGATGAAGCGACATATCTGTGAATCACTGTAAATTTGATGTTTTTTACTTCTCTCACAACTTAATTTTCTGTGTAAAATATTCCTTAAATGAGAAATATACAACTGCTTTGTAAACTCCATTGTCATACTTAGCATTTTATCATAGAGGTGAATTAGCAACATTAGCAGCAGAGTTAGGTAAGAGAGTTAGGTAAGTGAGGACTCAACCAAAAATGGCTAAGCGAGGCTTGTCTCGTATGGTGCAATGCATCTTTGTTTGTGTGTGTGTGCTTTGCATGGACCGCTGATGTTTCAGCCTTTTTGATTTCCATGACAAGTATCTAAAGTTCTGTTTGTCAGCAAGTGTTCCAATGATACCTGCTGCACACGACACAGACTGCACTCTTGCAAACGAACCTCTTTTTAGTTGATTTACTTCAAATTCACCAGTGACTCCGTTAACAAAACATGTCTTGATTTGTTTGTTTGATTAACTGGTAGTGGCTGTGCTTGTCCGTTCCTACTTGTAGTTCATGGAATGTAGTAGCAGGGATATGAATTGGGGCTGTGCGCTAGCCGTACCTGTTTCCACCGGTGCACCGTTGGGTTCACCGAAAGTTTTATAAGTTGCATCGAAGCACTGAAGTGTAGCCGAAATATTACTTCTTTTTCGCTCTTGACTGATGGTTAATGAAGACTTCAAGATCTTGAAAGTAGGTTCTCTGTTATCAATGTTCAGAATTTCATACAAATTTCATAAAGTACTAGGAAAATTCCGTAACCGTAACTAACCGTAACCGCAAGATTTTTGACCGTAGCCGACCGTTAACCTCAGAAACACATGTATTGCATATCCGACTGTTAATCGTTTGAACGTATAGGCTCGTTGAAACAATGCACTATATCACTATATCAATGACCGCAACCGTGTTAATTTTAATTGTAGCCATGGTTATACCCGTCCATAGAGCAAGTATGCTAGGTAGAGTGGTAACTCCGCATTTATTAAATCCCCAATGTGTATACACTTTCGATTTTATTAAATGAACTCAAAGGAGATACAGTCGGAATTGTTTCAAAATCTGAGATATACACATTTATGCAGTTTTGAAGAAATTACAACAGAATTGAGTGATCATGATAGCAAAGCAGAAGGAAGTGATATTATTTTACAGATTGTTCGTGTCATGACAGCCTTGGAGAGGCAATGTTTGTTAAATTGGCAACTCAATGACCTACTATTGCTTTCATGAATTAGAAGTATGAAATTTCAGCCACGAAAGCGCAATAAGATGTCGACTTTTTCTCGAAGACTTCCATTATAATACAATTCATGAAATTCCTGTGATAATCAGCTTAATTTCCGCTTAGTTAGGATGCTTATTAGTAAATATTCATTCCTTTTGAGATCCAACTTCTTACATACTAAAAAATAATAATCAATAAATATAATGTATATATTTCATATAAAATATTATAAAATAATTTATAAATAATTAATAAAATGAAAGATGAAGCTGAGAACAATTTGAAATTATTTCAATTCGAAGCTAAAAAAATTCTTGAGAAGGAATACTCGTGTATGAAACGTAACACTAGGTATAAGTATTGTGACAATGTGGTAAAAAAACAGAAGCGTTTATGAAAACAAACAATTTATTAGCAGTCTCATCTGATAAAACTAACCGTATAGTTGTCACTGATAAGTTATCCTTTATTCAACGGGTTGAAAATGTCCTTAGTGATACTAATATTTATAAACCAGTACCTAAAACTAAATGCATCGCTATCGAAAAGCAGGCCAATACTCTAATTAGATCAACTTGCAAGAATAAACCTAACATTGATTCCAAACGTCTTGTTTCGTGTGGTAGTAAACCCGCCATATTTATTGCACGATTAAGGATCATAAAGACAAAAATGACGGGAATTTCCCATTGAGACCCATTGTCTCATCGATAGGAACCCCAACTGAAAAGGTTGATTGGTTATTAAGCAAAATTCTCAATAATCTAGTCCCAAAAGTCATTAGTAACATGAAAAGCACTGACATCGAGTATCTGAGAAACATTTCGTTACCTAGAAAAAACAACCTAACATTCACTTCCTTAGATGTAAAAAATTTATATACTAGTATACCTCTTCTCCATGGTATCGAAACCGTCATAAAATTTGTTAAAGAACACGAAAACACTTTCGATCGTTACGGGTTCTCACATAGTGAAATTGAGAAATTTTTAAAATTTATAACATTCAACAACGAAGTATATTACAATAATAAAACGTATCTCCAAATTCAAGGCTGCCCTATCGGTTCTCACTATGCTCCAGCCCTTGCCATTATTTATATGAATCACATTGAAAACATGGCATTGAATAAATTAAGCTCTAGCCACAATATACAACCATGTCTATATTAGAGGCATATAGACGACATTATTATGGGACCATTCCCAAATGAACCTAGCATTTTGAATAGTATCCTCGACATTTTCAATTCGGTATCAGCGAATATAAAATTTTCTATAGACGTACCTATGAACAACGTTCTTCATTTTTTGGATATCAGCATCAGCATAGCCAATAACCAGATAAAGTATAAATTATATAGAAAAGACTGCCATTCTGGTAATACCCTTCACTATGATAGTTGGATCCCCTCACATGTGAAGACCAATTTTATTAAAAATAGTTACACGTATGTTGAAAAGCGCTGTTCTACGCATGAGTAAGTACGTAAGAATAAAAACAAAATGACTAAAAGATTGAGGAGGAATGGCTTCAATCAAAGTTACTCGAAGCATACCAGTAGTGATAATACTACGAAAATAGGCAACAAAAATATGAAAAAAATAGTGTCAATTTGAAATTGGATTACATCAACGATAGTACCAATCGTAAACTAAACAGATTAACCGATAAATATGATTTGCATATTAATCTTGTCAGTAAAACTGGCAGACAAATTAGCTCATGCTTCAACTACCGCAATAATTTACACAACTGTAATTGTAATCTCTGTGGTATAATTGGCAAACCTAACATACGAGTATGTAGCTTAAAATATATTGTATATAAGTTCATTTGCAAACATTGCGGCAAAAACTACATTGGCTCTACGAATCGCACTTTAAGTGCAAGATATTCGGAACACAAACGTAGTTTGCATAATCAGGACAGCAAGACTGCCCTCTCAGAACATGCGAAGGAAGACCATTCATTATTGGTCGATTTTAAGTATTGATGATTTTGACATCATTATTATGCAATGTCTTAATGATCCAGTTTCTACCCGTATTGCTGAAGCTAAGCTTATTAGCATTCATCAACCTTGCATTAATCGCAAACAGGAGCTGACGAGTGGTCATTCGTATTTATAAGCCAATTTCAAACCCCGTACATGGCTTTGTCAAACCTGTGAACAAGTCCTTGCAGGACGAAACGTCAGGGCACTGTAACGATATTTTATTTTAACTTTTACCAATGGACGATTATAAAGAAGAGGGAGTGCTTTCGCTATATGCTCGAAATATGAAGATAATTGTTGCATACTACTTACATAGAGTCATCTCGGTAGCATATAAATTGGCAAAATTTTTGACATTTTTTAGAACTGCTCAAATAATTTTTTGGAACACGGGAACGAATCTTCGCAAGAAACTAAATATTTTCATATAATAATTTTCACTGTATGTAGACACTTTTTTGAGTCGACACTCTACCTATATATCCCCACTCTATGTCCCGTCACAATTTTAAATGTGATTCCCAAAATGTTTTGTTGGCATCTTCATGGCAAAGTAAATATCTTTATTATAATTTAAGATTACATCATGAGAGCGCGAAGCGCGAATTTAATCGAGAGCAGTGCAACCGCATTGTCGACACATTTTTCTGCCAAACTGACATTGCTTCCTCTAAATTGTATGAATCATAGACATCGAACCGCGTGACCAGTGTTTTCTGAACACGTTCCTAATCTGTCCATTTCCTAAACTTTCATTGGCTAATTGGTTTGTCAAAGATTCATCATAACCCTGAATTGGTGCTGCATTTCGACAGAAATCTATGACGTAGGTAAGAAAATTTCTTTGTCAACTTGTCCAAATGTTCTCTATATCTTTGTTGTGTTTCCTATCCTTTTTGTAGATAACTTCATGATTAACTTTCAGTTGCTACTTTTATGATAGAGAGAATGACTTCTAAAAATGATCAACTGGAGTACGTCTTTAAATGTTTTCTCTATAGACATTACAATCCAAAAAACTTTTGTTTGGATATCAGCAGTTCAGACGGATCTTCTAACCTTTGAAATGGTCATCTTATACCGCTCAGTATCAGGGAACAATGTTAAAAGACGTCTATGCTTGAAACTCATTCACTTTTTGATCTACAGGGTGTCCACAAAGTCGGGAACCATAAGGAATGAAGGAACATTGCGGTCTAACTTGCACTTTTTTAATCTCATCTCGGTTTGAATGGTTTGGACTAAGCTTAGAAGCTGACTTAATCAGTCACTCACACATTGGGACGCTAAAATGCAGACAATAGGACTGAAAACAATTGAAAACTTAGGCGAAGTTTTCCCTAATTTGTCAATGCAGTCGTCACGTTATGTTTTCAATCACTCGCTTTAGAGCAGTAGCTCGATTGTTGATTATTACGATGTCGTTAACAAAGGATGTGCGAGTGGAAATTGTTTACACCCATACAAGATCCAACTTCTACAGAATTTGAATGATGACGATTATGATCGACGATCAGAAATGTGTGAATGGTTTCTCGATCAAATAAATGACAACGCAAATTTTTTGGAAGATGTTATGTTCAGCGACGAAGCCTGTTTCCATGTGTCAAGCGAGGTCAATAAGCAGAACATGCGATACTGGAGCCAAATCAATCCTCACTGGATGCGAGATGATAATGTTCAAGGTTCGCCGAAGGTGACTGTGTGGTGTGGGTTATGGGGATCTCGTTTGATTGGACCTTTCTTTTTCCATGAAACTGTGAACGGCGACACATACTTGAAAATGCTGCAGGAGCAGTTGCTGCCTGTGCTTAATGATATTGGATTCCAGTCCACCTGGTTTCAACAAGATGGTGCACCGCCGCATTACTCTGTCAAAGTTAGAAATTGGCTCGATGAGACATTTGATAGCTGGATCGGTCGGCGAGGAACAGTCGAATGGGCTCCGAGGAGTCCTGACCTCACTCCTCTCGATTTCTTTCTTTGGGGTCTTATTAAGAACAGGGTATATCAAGACCGAATCAGAGATTTATCTCACTTGCAAGAGAGAATCCTGGAGGTATGCTACGAGATTTGACAAAATGAGGTGATGCTGCGAAATGTGCAACATGAAATTTCAGTCCGATTTCAGAAGTGTCATGATGTTCATGGTGAGCACTTTGAATATTTACTATAAACACATACATGTACATAGGCCTACAAGTTGGCTGTGCTAAGTATAAAAGTTGTTTTCATTTCATTGTTCATTTAATATATGTCCCTTATCACGAACTATGCTGATTTTTCCATATTATACTCATATTTTCTACTAAATCCCTATGGTTCCCGACTTTGTGGACACCCTGTATAATTGTTGAATTGTTAAGGTAGAGTTCCTGCAACGATGTAGAAATCGGTTCAATGTGCTGCATCACATTTGCAAAGAAGTTGCATTTGTCATACTTGTCAATCTTACAACTGTGGATGCAAGTGAATTAGAACACGCTGGGCTGTCACTTCTTACAACGTTAGCGCCATGTTGACATGCAGAAGCACGAAAGCCTCCGGCGATTTCGCCTTCATACGGAGATCCCGAAACGAAAATCAAAATGCCCTGGACAATACGTAGCACTTAATAAAGTAAGAATGTTGTATCTTCAATTCAATCTAAAGACCATTAACATCATTGGTTTTTAACCCTAGTTACTACTGCATGGCGAACTGGGTTACATGGATGGAAGCTAATTAAAAAGTGAATAAATTAAGAAAGGAAACATAATGCGAGATAGAAAAGGGCAATATAAGGAAAGAATACAAGAGAACAAATGAAAAAATACAGTTGTTAGGAAAAGAGAATATTAAGAGAGAAGAAGAATCATCTCACCAAGACATTAGATTAGGCAACCACCTTTTTAAAACCAAAAATTTGAGATTTGGATGTTCTTGAGCGTGTTGTTGTTGCCTATTTTTTTCCCAATGGACGATGAATGTTGTTGGCCTTCCAATCTCAGAATTATATCATAATAAATAAATTATATATACAATAAATGCAGCATATCCTACTCAGATAAATTAGCTGTGATATATATAAAGTAAAATTTATTGACAATTAAGTTAAATTAAGGCATAAATTGCATCAAATTGAACTGCTGAAGTTGTCAATTTTACTTGCACGGATAAGGATAACAAGCATATGATCCAAGGAGGAGAACATTTCGAAAAGATTGCGCAAATGGCATTAATTACTAAAGCATATCAGTATGCTTATGATAATTATTAGCAATGGTCATGACCAGGGGCGGATCCATAATTTTCGAAAGGGAGGGGTCCAAACATCGGGGGGGTGTACACATATATCCATAGAGGCGCATCGGCCAGTACCGCAAGGCAAGACTTTGCTATAATGAACACATCACTTAAACAAGGTGACAGATTTAAAAAGTTTTGTTTTTGTATTTATTTTTCCGTAATTTTTATTTTGTATTTGATATTTTCGTAATTTAGTTTTCGCAAATTTTGAATTTTCGTATTCACATATTTCTAATAAACCTTTCGCACCAGAGAGTATGGAGAAGCTCTCTGTTTCGTAGGCCTACTTTTGAGTAAGTAATAACAGCTTAATTATTCAAAATATGGGACACATTGATTCTCTATCAATTATCTGAAAATAAAACACATAGTGTCAGTTATTTTATAAAATTTATTACAAAGTTTTAGATACGAATAAGAATACATTTTTGAATACGAAAATATGAGTACATAAAATTTGCACATCGATTCACCGTTGCCACAACAAGACAATCACATTCGAGTAATGAACGTCTCAAACATTCTCCTGGGATGCCTCTGCACGTATGTTTTGCATATATCCGCAACATCTACGGTAATGTCGTGGTGAATGTGCAGCAAGACCAAACCCGACAGCCTCTCTTGTGACATCGTACTGCGAAGGAATGTCTTGGTCCTCGCAAGCAAACACTGAGGATCTCCTGGTTAGCATATTTATCCGTAACCTCGTCGGCGATTATGGTGAAGACCGCATCTTCATGTCTTAGAGGAGCAGTCACCTTCTCTCGCAGGTAATCAGCGATCACACTGATTATCTCGCTCTGTACAGTTTTTGACGTCACAGTTGCATTTCTGGCAGCTTCTTGGAGATGTTGCTTGAGCTTCTCATCGTACTCGGAGATCAGATCCAATATTGCAAGAAAATTGCCTTTGTTCGAAGAGGTGCTGGAGGAGTCATCACGATGACCTCTTAAAGGAAGATTCTGCTTTCCACATACAGAATAATTGATCGTACGATGCACCCAAGCGCATGGAAGTTTCTGTCGTAAAGTTGCTTCTTCGTCTCTGAAATCAGATATGGTATTGTCTTTAGTTACGTGCGGTGCTACTTATCGATAGGCATGCGATGTGCAGAAACAGAATTTGATATTTTCTAAATGTCCATGCGTTCAAAGTTAGACATTGTCCTTGCACGCTATGGCATGTATCATATTCGATATTGAAAATGGCGCTATCACGTAACGCGAATATTCACGAAATTATATAAAATTGAAGTCTGTCCTCCTTGACTTTTTAACGAAGTCATCAAATGACATTATGATAGAAAAAGCCTTCCTACATCATTCGAAGGTTACAAGTGAAGTTTTCTCAATGGACATTCAGACTTGGGTTTCAAAACCACCATGGAAAAATCGTCGTATCGACGAATGTACGCCTTTTCGTCTTTCAGCGCTTCGGTCTTCATTTGAACTTCATTCTGGGCAACGGTCGCCCAGCTTCAACAACATTTTTTCGGCAAATATTCTGCCAGATCGGTAAACAAATTGATAGCATAAAATGTCCAAGACAGTTCTACATCGTACATCAGACAACGCTTTGTTCTTTTCTGGTGATGGATGACCAATATATAACACATCGGACTGGCTCATGCAATGCATACACATGCACACAAGTCAGTCTGATGAGATCTGGTCTATCTGTATCATTTTCCCTAAAGTGAGCGATGCAACAATTTCGCCGATAGTAGCCACTATATAATTTCACAGGCTTTTGTATAGGAGCTGTGCGAGAAGACAGCGTGCACAGACTGCGAGTTGGTCAATGCTAAAAGATAGCACCAGTGAATGCGGCGATGCCTCACCGTTGTTAAAGCTCTTTAGATGTCATCTCCCTCAATGAAATGACTTTCTATTAGATTTTATGCGATATTCTGAGCCAAACTGTCCTCAATCTTGGGAAGGATAAAAATGGTTAATTTTCAGAATATAAGTGAGCCATTCGCCGCATGCACCGCATCTATTGACCGCACGCCACTGATTGTCTTTGTGGGATTGGTGATTGCTCTCACGCAAGCAGCACCTTTACTCATGGCATCCTTATGGTATTGGAGCTTGCTATGATTCTCTAAGTGCCCATTTTTTCCCATGGCCTTCGACAATTGTATGAAGGGACGTGTAACAAAAGCTGCAGCTTTCACGTCGACTCTGGAATTAGTTGGAGGAAAAAGGACACAATATTTGCACAGACCTCCAGCAGCACTCTTACTGTAGACTAACCATGGATAGTGTTTACGCCAGGATATTTGGAACTTCAGTACTTTGTTCTGTTTGTCCTTGCCTTTGCAAACAGACTGAGTTAGCAAGGGTGTTGATGAGTCTGGAACAAAATGATTCCTCAACAAATTCACTTTGTCAGAAATTGTCAAGTCTTTCAACAGAATCTTCTGGCATACTATGTCTCCAACATCAAATGGAGGACACAAGTTTTCAGGATCCACAGAAGTGCCGACTGGAGACGCACAGGTGTCGACTGGAGGCACACAGGTGTCGACTGGAGGCACACAGGTGTCGACTGGAGGCACACAGGTGTCGACTGGAGGCACACAGGTGTCGACTGGAGGCACACAGGTGTCGACTGGAGGCACACAGGTGTCGACTGGAGACGCAGAAGTGCTAAAAAAGTGGTCCAACTTTCCACAGCTTTTAGCACTCTCAGCAAGCAGTTTTCTCGTCTTTGCATTTCTATTCTCGTGACCACTTAACTTCCGATTCTTGGGGGGCATCTAAAATTTAAAAAAACATTTCAGTTGCATTCTTTCAACATCTTGTAAACAGAAAAACGAACGGATATTCTGATGCACATAGTAAATTAAATAATAATTATTTATACGATGTTTGTGAAATAATACGCTGGTCGTTCCTGTTCACGCGCACTATACTAAATACACGCTCGGGGCCAGCGTTCGAGTGTAGTATAATTAGCACTAATCTCGCAATCTGACTCAACTTGGCTCAATAGAATAATCTGATTAATAAAAATTCATTTAACAACTCTTCAGTGATATTTACACTATATACTAGCGTGCGCAGAGATATTCTCGGTTATTATGCCGTCTATTGATTGATATTGTTTCAGAATATTTCCATTCCCTATAATCACATTCAATTTTCACACCACAATGCGATTAAATTGTCATGCTCTTATGAAGATTTCTACGAAGCTACAACTACACATTAAGTAAAATTCATAATCCTAATTTCCTCCATAAACCAGCCTCACTGCAAAGGATTAGACAAAGTCGTTTCTTTCGTTATCCGTTGAATATTGTGAAATAGGCAGACAATTGTCCTTGGAATGTAGACTACAGTCGCCTCATTCTATTGAGGTTGAAAGAATATCCATCTTATTAGAAGAATTCTAAGAATGTCAACTGCAACTACTTCTTCCATACGTATTAAGACAAATGTTAATAAATCGACATTGCCTTGGGCTAAGACGTGTCTGCTACGAAGGAAGGAGATCATTATATGAAAGGCCAATTATAATCGTGTATTAGATCACAGTCAAAAATGAGCTAGTAAGCAAATAGTGGTAATAGATATTTTAAGTTTGCCTTCTTTTTCATCGTTGGTACTCTTCTGGTTTTAGATTAAATTCCTTTACTGCTAGTTATTGCTCGACGGACGATAAATGACTCTCATCGTGCAATAAATACTATCGAAGAATTTATCGCTACATGGCTGTTGAAATTTCTTATTGCACTGTGGTTGTATGGAATTTATTCGTTTTATGCAGACGTATATTTCAGGACATAGAAATAACATTGATGTTTACAATGTTTTTAAGTATACAAAGTATGTAGAGTTATTCTGAAACACCTACCAATTATTTCGATAAGCAACGCCATGATGATGCTAACATAGCGCTCAACTTGAAATTTCTATAATGAAACATTTGAAAAGCCAATGGTAATCATTATTATCAATGGTAATTGTCTACCGATATTGTCCAAAAAATTCTACTGTGACTCCCAGTCTCAGCGTCATTTCATGAAGGTTTAGGCTATGAAGACACTAACATAGCTCTCTATCGGGTAGCATGACAGCATTAGTCCGGCAGCCAGAACGAGTTTCTGCAGGAAACGAGGCCGAAAGTAAGACTTTCACAGAATGATGTACAACCTATGCCTACTGCGAATCTGTACGTCTGCCGAGTTCTTGCGAGTTCCTCTTCTTATCAGACAGCATCAAAGGAAAGCACATGTAAATCCAATGGGACGCAGATTGCAGTTTTGGCTATAATGAAATTTTCTATGTTTTCTCTGTTTAAACGAAAAGTACTAAGCCCAAAGTCACAATTTTCGGCATGGAATGTCTTCAGATCACTTCCTATGATGTGCATGTGTTATTATCATGCATCTCATCGGCCATGTATGTGAGAATGTGGCTCAATGTGGATGAAGTGGGTCAACATGTTGGTGCTTGCCGACATTAAGAGGCTCGCCAAATCTAAATGTGTTTAGATTTATAGACAGGTGTGAATGAACATGAAAGGAAATGACCTGAAGATATTCCATGTTAAAAATTATGACTCTTGGCTTAGTAGTTTTCGTTTAATCAGAGAAAACAAAAAAAAATCATTATAGCCAAAAACTGCAATCTGCGTCCCATTGGATTTACATATGTTTTTCTTTGATCCTGTCTGACAAGAAGAGGAACTCGCTAGAACTCGGCAGACGTGCAGATTCGTAGTAGGCATAGGGTGTACATCATTCTGTGAAAGTCTCACTTTCGGCCTCTTTCCCTGCAGAAACTCGTTCCGGCTGCCGGACTACGTGCTGAAACTATGCAATTCGTCTCTGTCAAGCAATAAGGTAAAATCTCGATCTTCGGTCTCGACGAATCCTTGAGTGCGATAACTATCACTTGTAGACGCAAGCTAGTGTAAGCGAAGCGTCTAACTTCAGTTGAGAGAAGAAATTCTGACACTTGAAATTCGTGGAAATGGTAATCAAAATTTTGAAGTCAGCATGTTTCAAAGAATTTTGCGCTAGGAATCGATCGAAAGAAATATTTTGAACAACGGAACGTCCAAGGACAGAGTAGTTCGAGAGTGTTGCGAGAAGAATTTTCAAGAATTGAGTTCTGGTTCCGGTTTTAGAATGGGAATTCAGGACCCCCTATATATTATTTGATATTGCTCAAAAATGTAATGGTTCCAACCATGATTTTGTTGTGATTGTGACTCTGATAACCAATTCGGCCTGCAGGAACATAAAAAATGTGACATTTTTAAAGTATTTTTAAAGTTGAACATTTTTAATTTCTTTTATAATTGACCAGCTTAATCGACTCAAATTTCTTACAGACAGACTTGCCGTGGAAGAGGGATTCCCATAGAATGGAAATAGCAATTTCAGCAATGAGAATTCTCCATAAAATGCGAGAAGCTTCAGAGCTTACTATTATTTTTTCTTGCATTTGTTGCACGATTTCATAGCTATAATAATAGTTAAGCAAGATTGATGATAACATCAGTCTTCATTTCTAGAGAAAATTATGCATACAACAAAGGCTTTAAATTTTTAAAGTAAATTTAGTAATAGAATCGAGCAGGTGTCCATTCGCATCCAATGGCGGGCGTGATTCGATTTTCGCGCGATTCTAAATATTTTGAGACTCAGTGACTAGACGTTTACAATTAATAGCTTACATTATTTCTCATTTCTAGACAATTTTTCATTAAAAGTTTGATTGTTTCCATTAAAATTGAGAGAATATAGCACTCGTATTCCATGTAGATTGAAGTCATAACTGCCCAATGGATTAGTGCGATACTCTATTTGTAAATGTTTGGGAGAACAGTATAATAAATCAAAACACACAGAAAGTCGCAAACAAGGCACGAAAATTCTAGATAATCTATTTATAAGATTCTACTGCAAATCTGCCATCACCGAAGCACTGCAAGTACTACATCATGCACATGTACTATTAAGTATATAATTAATATTTATATTTCCCAGTTTTGGCTCTTTTGGTCTTTATCGAACATAGCTGTAGGAGTGTGGGTACCGGTATTTGTGGTTTGTTCTATCAGTCCTGAGATAAGCATTACATGTATTATACATTTATGCAAATAAATCAAACTATCAGACGTATGACGTTTGCAAAACAATTAGCAAATCTAATAGAGAGATGTCCTCAGACTTGAACAACTTGAATTACAAAAATTCTGTGATAGCCTTAGACACTACGTTTCGCCTTGCAAGGGCTCGCCACTACGGCTCGGGATGGCCCAGACTAGCTCAAAATATCTAGAATTGGCATTCTAAAATCTTTGTGATTATCAGCCGCATCGCATAGCCAGGATAGCAAATAAATTGAAGACAAAACAACTGTTTCATCATTAAATTATATCCACGAGGCCTTTCGACGACTCTCGTCAAGCGGTACGTCATATTTACAGATAAATCATAAAAAACGTTTATATACAAAATGAAATAAAAGAAAGTGAGTTAGAGTCAAAGGTCAGAAGTTAGAAGTCAGATCCACGGTAACGCGAGCGTCATCACTGTTTGATTTGTACACACAATTTGGGTCTTGTGATGTTGATGATTGTCGCCTCTAGGAATGGTAGTAACGCGACCTTCTTGAATTACGATATCTTTGTGCGTGTGACGTCAAACTGCGAACAATTGAGAGTGTGTCTTGCTACAGCACTGCTGGGAGGCTCTGATGATCGTGGTCGGGGTCTTTTGTTCATCAGCCATGCCCACAGAATTAGACAGGTCGTCTCTTCTTCCGTTTGACTAGAAGGGAAGCATTGGAACGTGCAACGTTATTGAAATGGCACAATCTGCTGACTAAATACCATAGCAATCGAACAATGAGAAGCCAGTTCAGCATTAAACACGCCAAATTGTACAAAGTTTCTGTGACTGTTATCAACCGGATCACACAGCAAAGAGACACAGTCGATGTCAAGTTCTACAGAGAAGTTTGTGAACGTTTTTTCATGCGCCTGCTAACTTTTTTTAAAATGATCGGAGGGCCCAACATTATCGAGAAAACTTTTGCGCAATGATCTGAATTCTTCGAATCTGAAGGAATCGTGGCGATCGGAGCATTTTGAAGGAATTTAGAGCAATCCGCAAGCGACGCACGACTATTTTTCCTATCTCTGCAAGGTATTAAAAATTTCTTTTTGCCCACTTATTAAGTTCCTGCATGTGCCATTTGTTTGAATCAGTTTGCACTTCTAGCAAAGTGACACAGATAAACAATCTAATTCTGTGGCCATGCCGGAAGATGCTCGTCCACTCGCTTTGCCAACCACTGTTCAGTCCGTCCAAATTAACTGTCTCCGCAGTTACAATCGAATTGGGAGATGACGTCAGACAAACAATTGACCAAATATGACGTTGACGAACAATAGACAGAATACTTGTTTAGTATGAGCGAATTTACATAGGACATTGAGAATGCGGAAGTTAATATACAGATTGTTTCATAAAAAATGGATCACCCTTAAACATCGCCTTAACTTCAACTTTGTCTAACTCCGCCAAACTTGAACGAATTTCTCTGAAATTTGGAAGATATGTCAGTTGTGCTTACTAAAATCATTGTTGGAAATTTCAAGCATGAATATTGAGTTGTTTTCCTGTTATAGATAAAAAAGTAGTAGATAATTTGATCTTCATTTAGCAATGTTACACAAAATCATACCTCACTCTTATAAAATTACATTATTTTCCTTTGTTATGTAATATGTCGTTCTACAAGCCAAAAGTTATCAAGCAAAACAAAAATAAAGAAAATCGGTCAATCAGAGCCAGTATAGCACCATTATTCATCAACAATAACGTAACTGCTACATGTGATTAACTGGACTTCATGTTCCATAGCTTCCTGACTTCGTTGCGGTGGTGTTGGCAGCACTCCTGATTGCTTTCAGCTAGAAATCCATCTCTTACCGGTTGAAAACAATACAAAGCACAAATGAACAATAACGAGATCGCATTCACAAAAGGCAAATTGTCAGCCTTGCTAGAACTAGGGTTTTCTTTGCGAGCTACAAGCAAGCGACTAAATGTCCCTTACACAAATGTGCATCGATGGCATAATGATGATTTTGCATAATGATTTTGCATGATGCATAATGAGACCGCCTAATTTTGAGATTTTTTGAAGTTGATCCAAGTCTCTCGTCAACTGAAATGGCTGCACTAGACTCGTCTGTTTCTAAGTCCACTATTCGTAGAAGACTTATTGAGTCGAATTTCAAGAGCTGTAAGAGGCCCTCTCAGATCGAATTATCAGATCAACATACAAAAAGACGTCTCAGATGGGCAATGAGTCATTGTCCCTGGCGAAATCAATGGGATCGGGTTGTCTGGTCTGATGAGGCATCAGTCCGTCTGAAGGATAGTGATGGTCGATTGAGATTATGGATAAAATCTGATCAGGAAATTCCGAGACATTTACATCGTCCCCGGGTACAAGGTGGTGCGACTCTACTGATTTGGGCTGGCATTTGGACCAATGGCCGCTCTGAACTTCACATACAGCAAGGAACCATGAATTCTGAACGCTATATGTGAATGTTTTACGAATGAACATTGGCCAAATGACAGATCAACTTGGTTATTTATGGATGATAATGCCACGTGTCACATAGGAATAGTAGAGTCAACTTATGCAAGTCTCAATTAGGGCTTAGGACATTATCTTGGCCAGCTCGTTCTCCTGATCTGAATCCCATAGAAAATGTATGGAGTATTCTAAAACGTAACGTTCGTCGTTCACTGCTACCTACAGATGGCGTATCACAACTTACGTCACTGTTAAAAAGAGAGTGGAGAAAGTTAGATCAGTAAAAAATCAACGATATCATCGAATCAATGCCTAGACGAATTGGTAATGTCATTGACAATAAGGGTAGGGCCACAAAATATTAGCTTCTTAAAAACCGTTACTGTATCATAGCTTATCAGATTATATAAGGACATTTAAATATATTAGGGACATGAAGTAACATGAAAAATGCTTTCTGTATCATACTTATGTTTTATTTAGTCAAATTTTAGGATGATCCACTTTTTATGAAACGGACTGTATATTCATTAAATACACATTCGGTTTTTTAATAGTCGATCAATTAAGCTCATATTTTGACTAAATACCAATGAAATGATATTTAATAGATTCCCGTCAGGTTTGCCATTGGCGCATTTTTCTATCCTATTTTCCAGGTTATACTACTTGTAAGTATTATGAAAATTAAGAATTAGTTAATGCGGCGAGAGCTTAAGCTGATCAATATACGTTTTATATGAATAACTTCCACATTCTCAATGTCCTATATAAATAGCCAGAATAGATAAATACAGAGCAGCCCGTTGTGCAGTCCCTTCCTCAGCCATCACAGTACAAAGACTTGGAAAAGACTAAGCTACCTTGTGACAATCTGTCATGGCTGAAAAAATTGAAAGACCACACAGCAAGCTGCTCAGCGTGTGTTCATTATGGCTTAGTCTTGCGGCTGGTAATCAATCGCAAAATACATGTGAATGCCTGGAATATTCATGAATAAAGGTTGACTTGAAAAATCACATTTTTCACTGTAGATGAAGTATTTGAAAGAGTAAAAATTTGCGAGGCCTAGGGCATAGGCTTGATGTCATAGGTATAAGCCTTAAGTCCATCTATTAATTATCTGCGACATGGAAAATGACAAGATAGGGAATCACAAATTAATGAGTATAGTTAGACAGATACTTGTATAGGTGAATAGTTACGTGTGATCCCTATGGAAAAGCATGAACGCACAGAAGAGCCAAACTATCCAATTTGTTGTAGAGAGAAAAGTGTTGGCTGACATACGGTTCATAGAATCTATAATATCACAAAGGCTAAAACCACGTGTTATTGCAACTAGAAATTGAGGAACTTTTTGAGGAATTCATTGGGTTTTTAGAGGAAATAATTTCTGTAAGCCCACGCGAACTGGCACTATGCAACACAATCTGCAAGCCCAAGCAAGCATTAACAATCTTTTCATATAGCTTCTTGCAACCCAAGTGTGAACGCTTCTGTACAGAAGAGAATGTAGATTAATCACTCTTAATCACTGTGGATCGTATAATGAAGCATGCTTTTTATCGAGATACACCCAAGGTTGTTGTCGAATCTTAATTATAGCTGCCATTGTGGAATTCAGTTACCACTCGCTCTTTATCGCAGCGTGAAACACTTTTCAACTGATTTGCCAACAACATCATTAACCAAGTTGTTAATGTATATTTGCTTCCCATAATCTATCGCATTCGATATAATTGACTGATTTACGATTTTCCTACTGTAGAATTCCAATTAGACGACATTTGTCAGACTTGGTTTGAAATGACAGGTATCAGATTTGGTTTAGAACATCAATATTTGGCTTGAAATTAATGTTTCGTTTGGAATGAGAATGTTTTGCTCTTGCAATGTCATTCATACTTGGGTCGCTAAACGCATATCACATTCTCTCAACTTGATGTTATTTTCTTCTTCTACAAACTTCAGACTCATCAGGGATCAGTAATCTTCCCAATCAAGCTTCTTGTAATTTGATGCAGTGTTGAAGGGATTGAGGCATCGCAGATTCCTCTTCAGATAAGATGTATCATGAAATTTGTGATTTATGCTGCAACCGAGGTTGGCAAACTTTTATTTTCTTTCAATATGATTACTTCGAAATCATCAGAATATCGAAATGAGTACCTCAACTTCCTACGCATCAATTAAATCTTAGATGCGATACTCAACGATCCATGGTAGTTAAAGACATGCAACTTATCATCCCATCCTACAATGTCTAATCCAAGGACGAATCTAGTCCTTCTTCTTGAAAGGGTCAATCAGCTGAACTGTTTGTCACGATTCTTCAGTTCACAGTCGATTCCTGTCGACCATCTAAGTCAGTATCTTAGTAAAACTTCTGCGCAACTGGTACATGCACAGAATTGGATTCATCTGCTCGCGCTTCGGTTTCCTAGAAAGGAAGAGTTATAAGTAACCTTAATATCGAAATCGCACATCACCGAATTAGACAACTTGCTCCTTCTCGAATGGATAATTCGTGTATCGCTTGCTATTGGAAATGGCAAACAATAAGCTGTCAGCAGAGGACAACAGAGCCAGTGAGAGATGCGTGCGTGCTGTGATATCACTTCGCACACACCAAAACACACATCGATGCGTGGCTTCGATTCAATTATATGCACTATACAGTGAGCAATGCCGAGGAGAGGATGTGAAAACATCAAGTGAACTTATTTTTGTACGCCAGCTAATTTCTTTAACAATGATCGGAAGGGTCAACATTATGGAGAAAACTTGTGGGCAATGATCTGAATTCTTCGAATTTGAAGGAATTTTGGCAATCGAAGCACTTCGCTGGAACTCACATTAATCCGCAAGCGACTCACGACTTTTTTCCTATCTCTGTAAATTATTAGGAATTCCTTTTTGCCCACCTAATAGGTTCCTCAATGTGCCGTCCATTTCGTATTAATCACACTTCTAGCAAACCGAAGCAGATAAACAAAATATTTAATTCTGTGGGTACATGACTCATTCCAGCACTTCATGAGCTAGATTTCTTAAGTGCTTTAAGGTGACAGTGTGGCAGTCTAACTTTCAGACGAAATATCAGTAATGTGTTGAAGAGCAGGACTCATTGAACACCCGAGGAATTCAGCATAATATCATATCCTAAATGTGCATCTCTAAACAACTTGTTTCTCTCAACAATTGATCAATCAATGAAACATAGCTATTGTCTCTACAATGTGTCGGTATAGTAATATTTTTCAGCACATTGGCATATAAAATTGTTGATCTCCGAAATAATCAATCAATCTCTCCATCATCATGACATGCATCAGAAACAAGAGCAACTGCCCTCCAGTCGACCTCTGGCTTCAAGGAGGTCGAAATGGTATCTATGCGCCTTGCTCTTAGCATCACCATGAAAAATGGCTTGCCGGCTGGGAATCGAACCCAGGTCCTCCAGCTGCTAACGTGGCGTGAAGATCACCAAGACCAGCGAAGCACACCCTTTTGAATGTAGTTGGAATATTGAAAGATGGTGGTTTTATTTTCTTTTTGTTCTTTCTTACAATAAATTTCGGTTAACATCCGTTAACTATCTCCAGGTAAAAAGGAAGGAAATATGGTCTAGTATAAAATTTAAAATTCACACTGACGTCTATGTCATAACAAAATAATACTGAATACAAAAGGGGGAAAGGGCTGTGGAGCATGTAGTATTGGGTTACATAGTACCAATAGCATCTTAATGATGACCTGACTAGATATGAAGACATTAGTAATGCGAAGGCTTGAGTTGTAAGTACATGCACATATCGTACAAGTATAAAAAATATAGCTATGAAACGATTGGAAGAAGGCAAAAGGTATGAATTAGAAATTTGATGCTGTTATAATGTAACACATTAACATGTTTTATGATTTTCACATGATAGAAAAAAAATCTAATCAAAAAGAAAATCTGCATAATTGTTGAGCTCGATTTTGTTGTTGATTGTTGGTTTCATTTTTCTAATATAATATGCTTAACGAAGTCTTAGATTTGATGGCTCACTATCCTCTCCATAGATCTTCCACGACCGTGTCAGGAGCAAGTAAAGCCTTCCGCGTACATGTCTTCATGTTTTTTTATACAACAATAGCAACTGCTTCTAGGAACTGCTTCCAGCCAACAAGCCATTTTACATGGTGGCGTCAGGAGCAGGGCGCATTGAAATATCATTTCCATCTCGTGAAAGTCAGAGGCATTGAATTATTGAATGCAGCAGAAAATCTCTATAAACACTGTAAAATTCGAAACGTTCTTTCCACAAACATCTTAAAACATGAAAACATTTTGTATGGGAACGTTTCTGTTTCGTAGCTTTGTCGTTTTCAATGGCCGCTAATCTGAATTTGTGCTCTGTAGACAAAAGATGTTGATGAAATTATTCCATATGCCATGATCGACATCTTCATACTTAAAAGCGCAAAGTCCAGATGTTAGACGCATATTAGACGCATGGGAAATTTTAATATTCTCATTGATGGCTTCGGTTTCAGCAGCCGCCATTTTGCTACTTTTATTCCGCAGAAAAAGGATATTTTTTCAGGATATAGATTCGGATTTTCGGATGTCTAAAAGTTATGTGCTGAAACTTAAAAGTTGATGATTTTGCTCGCTAACTTACTCCAATTTCGCGACTTCATTAACCCATTAAATCCCAACTTTTTTTCTGATGATGATATTTGGGTGTCTGATGATGTATTACACTCTAAGAAAGGCCATGATTTTATTTTCCACCAAATTAGAAAAATTTTTGCAGAAATCGAAAAATAGTTCTTGCACTCTGACAGAGTGCATGGGAGGATACGTGTACTTTTCATCTGATTTTGGCTTATGCGTTTAAGTATTTGTGTGTCTTTATTTATACTAAAAGTATTATACGTACATTGTAGTATTATTAATTTCGCTTATGACTTCGCTTAGTCAATTACTAAATTAAAAGAAGCATATAAAATATCCTTTCCAGATGCTTCAAATGTGTCTATTTATTTCTTAACAAACATGAAACTAACAGTTTTGCAGATAGCCGATTGCGAAAAGGATATTTCAACCATTATGGAAAAATTCGAAACACTGAAGATGAAGTCCAATCCCACATTTTTTGCAGATCTTCTTCGTATTTCTCTTGCAGACTTTGTACCGCAATTGTCTCTCTGAATCACCAGGGTAATGATGCATTCCATCATGACTAATGTCTGCGAGAGCATTTTGATTTCTGGAAGACAAGGGCCGAATGGGCCTTCCAAATGACCGCTGTGTGCAATATTTTGTCATAAGTACAGAAACAATCTCTCTGTGGAAAGAAATATGGCGATGATGAATTATGAAATCTATGTAGCAACCAACAATTTTGAATTATCATGTCAATATTCCAGGCGAATAAAGGACACCACCATTTCTTCATCCGAATTGAGATCCGATAACGAGCAATATTCTGATCCACTCGGTCAACACCTCCCATTGCTCTGTTGTATTGATGGACAATGTTTGGCAAGTCAATTGTGATGCGAGTCTTATTTTCACGACTCCATCTCGTTGTTTGTGAAACAGGAAATGCATCAAAGCAGTTAGACGCCATCAGTCTTTCCAACAGACTACGGTAACTTCTTCGTTGGAATCCACGAATTATTCAAAATCTCCGCGCTCCTTCTTGTCGATTTGTTTAACATCTACTGGACACTTTCCGAGACGGTTTGAGCGAATCGTGCCCGCTGCTCCATATAAATAAATAAATAAATAAATAATCTCTTTATTGCTTCACAGTAAGTATTCGGTGAACGCATGACATATTTTCAATTGACATGAGATGAAATGAATGAGATGAAAACTAAAAACAAAATAAAACTTACAAAATTAAATACAATGTACAGGTCATTTACAATATTTTATGAATGAAGAGCTGAAGCGGACAGTTTTAGCAAAAGGTGGACGGAGATTCGATTGCAAAGTTGAGCGGCTCAAACGGTTGTGATGAGACTTAAATAATTCACGTAAAGGGTGTGAATCTGTCCTTTGTATGGAAAGCATCATTTTTGCACACATTTTTTCAGCGACATCCATAAAAGTGGGAAAATCACTAGAGCCAATAATTTTGAAAACTCTGCGCTCTAAACGAATAATCATTTTTAACAGAAATTGAGGCGCATTACAGAAAACAGGAAATGCAAACATAAGCAAGGAGCGAATAAAGGCAATGTATGATCGAAACATAAGAAACTTAGGACATCCAGACCTCCGTAAATTGTACATAATGTACAATCGCTTATTCGCTTTTTTAATAATGCTGTCAAAATGAGCATCCCAACACATGTTATTCGAGAAAGTTACACCAAGTAAACGAAGGGATGAGACACGTTTCAGAAATGTACCATCCGGCAAGCTCACATCTAACAAATGCATGTTTTTCCTGGTTATGATATCCATGACAGAGCACTTTTTGAAATTAAGAGGCAGATGAACATCAGCAGACCACCTGATCAAATTATCAAATTCCATTTGAAAATTGTCATCAAAAGCACTGTTATTAACAAAATGTAAAAAGGTGATATCATCTGCATACTTAAGAACACATGTGTTTGGGCAGACAGGAGTAAGTGAATCTGTTGCCAAACAGAACAAGACAGGGCCCAAAACACTTCCCTGTGGAACCCCGCTAGTGACAGGGCTCCAACAAGACATCTGATTGTTCAGACAGACACGTTGTTTTCTATCTGATAGGAAGCTCGAAATCCAGTTTACAATAAATTTTGGTAAGCCAAAGTTCAAACAGGCAGAAACAATATTTGTATGTAACAATTTATCGAAAGCCTTTGAAAAGTCAGCTGACATGATACGAACACCACCAGAAGATTTGTCCAAAAATTGAAGAACTTTGTGGTAGGTCAAAACTAATGCTGAAGTCACTCCAGAACCGGGACGTGGAATGTAAGCAAATTGATTCTTGTCAACTTTACTCTTTACTGACGGGAAAATGTACTTCCTACATACAATCTTCTCTAAAACTTTAGATAAAATAGGTAAAATAGAAATTGGACGGAAACTGGATACATCAACTGGGCGGTCGCATTTAGGAACAGGAGTTACATTAGACATTTTAAAGCAAATAGGAACAGATCCTTCCCTAAGACTTCTATTAAACAGATCGGTGATTGCAGGACAAATAAAATCAGCACAATCACTCAACACCCAGGGTGGGATACCGTCCGGCCCGGAACTCTTCCTAGGAACGGAACACAACATTTTGAAAACTTCATTCAAATTAACAGAAGGACACGACTGAGAGTCAGTAATGAAAGAAGTTACAGACACTGATTCACTCTGAAAGTTTGAAGTAAAGTAGCTGTTGAAGTCATGCGCTGAAATATTTTGAGCAAACTTCTTAACTTTAGGGCATCTACCGAGAACACGCAGTGATTTCCATACTGTTGCGCTACCACCAGAAGAGGCAGATTTAATGAAATTCATTTTGAGTTGGCGTACATGATTGATAACTTCAGTACGCAGTCGATAATACTTGGCAGTCTGACCACATGAAAATGCCCTGTCACGGTCATCTATCAAGATCTTAAGCGACATCTTCATCCAAGGTGGATCGTCCGAGCGAACACGAACAGTGCGCGAAGGAAAGAAAAAATCATACAGATGATAAACACTATCACAAAATAAAGCCGCAGCATCATTTAAATCTCCGACACTTTGAGTTAAACCAAGCCAGTTGTAGTTGGACATAGCCGAATAGAACCCAGCAGTATTCGAGCGAGAAAACTTTCTTACAGTAACTTTGACAGTAGATGGACGAGTAACTTGAGATGGTTTCCACATAACAACTGAATGATCAGATCGTCCGATAGGTGGCTGGGATGTACATTTGATACCAGTAGAAAAATTCGAAAAAAGTTGATCCAAACAGTTTGTGTCACGAGTTGAAAAATCGACAAGCGGCGTCAGGTGGCACAAATTAGATATCGAAGTATACTGACTACGTAGACCATTGAAATCTCCACACAAAACAATACGAAGATTTATACCAAAGCGCATTATACCATAATCAATCAAGTCCGTAATGCTTGATATCGCTGCATCATTTGAAGAAGTATCATTCCAAAAAGGGTGATATACACACACTAGAAAAAGATGGAACTCTTGAATGTACATAACCAGGAACTCCGAATCACATGTGGAAATAGCGCGATGGTCGATGAGATCACATTCTAAGTTGGAAGGAACGTAGCAAATGATACCGCCTCCGTTGCGGCCCAACCTATCACGGCGGAATATGGTAAATCCAGGTACAGCAAGTGCTTCATCTGGTACAAGGGAGTGAAGACAAGATTCAGTAAAAACACAAACATCAGGACGAGAAGATAGAAGCATTTGGTGAACTTCATCATACTTGCTCAAAATAGATCGCACGTTGGAGAGAATAAAAGTCTTCGGATGAGGATATCTCCTCTTCTTAGGCTGTCGAGAACCACTTGAAACGGGCACCGGAACAATAGATCTATGAACATCCTTGAGAGCATGATACTCGCGATTAACATAAGAGCGCCTTTTCGAGATAACGACAGGAATATGTTGGATATAAACACCAAAGAAGAAGAGCCTCCGCCTCACAGTTCTGCTCACATGTAAACATTGTCCACGCAATTGCAACAGTTCATCTTTAGAATATTGAATGCGACCCATACAATAGATATCAGCATAATTGCATGCAAAGCACTAGATGGTAGATGTCAGATGAAAGAACGACCAAACAGTATTCACCAGAAGTCGCTAGAAATCCGACCGTCCTGCAGCGAAGCAAGAGATCGACTGTCCTAGAACACTAAGGTGCTTCAAGAGACGAATCGACGTGAATAAATTGTCAAAGAAATTTGTAAACGGTATCTTATCAGGCAATTCAGAAATTAGGTCAAGAACAACACTTTCTCCTAGACCCCATGACACGCTCGTACTTCTAATCGGATCTTTGTTCTTGGCGCCTTGATAAGGCTCAAACTGAATCACATAGCCGAGTGGAGAGACCATGACCCAGATATTATATCCAACGCGTATCGGTTTGCATTGGATTCTTTGCTTACTAAAATGTCTGCCAAAATATGGCACCATAGATTCATCTACTGATAAACATCGCTCCTTTGGAAAATAATACATACATCTTTCATTCATAAGAGTAAAGAAATATCGTAATTTTGCAAAGTTATCTCCATTTTGGAGATTCTGATTATCAGCCAAATGTAGAAAACGGAGAAGCTCTTGAAAGCGATTGCGTGACATAGATGATGGTATGGCTTCGTTATTACAATCCGAACTTGTCTCCCAATACATTGTCATTCTTGGTACCTGGCAGTAGCCGGAGATGATCAGAATTGCCAAAAAAGTTTCATTTCAGTGGATGTTGCGGTAAAATTATGATTCATCTTGTCACGCTTGGCTTAGAGAATAGTTTGTTCTACCAAATGGTCAATCACCTCGTCATCAAAAAATAATTCAAACAAACTTGTTGCTGACATGTCGGACAAATTCAAATTGGTCATATTATCCGCCAGTGAATTCTCAGTTAAGTCCTTCTTTCGCATTTTCTTATTTTTGCGCCATTTTAGATCATTTTGTCATCATGTAGTCATTTTGGACGACAAATGACTAATATTTTCCTCTCTTGGTTTCGAATTCAGTTCATAATTTCCGTCATCATCTTCATCTCCTATTCTAACGGATTCGCCGTTTTGCAAATGAATCGATGCTGATGCGGGGGTTCGAAAGCTGGGAGGCAGGTAAATTATCAACACAAAAAGTTTCCTCGTCTGCACTGTCTCCATCGCTCTGGTCATTTTCAGGAGGTTGAATGAAGACACAGCCACTTTCTAAATCATCTTCGAAGTCTGCAATTATCGCAGCAACCTCTTCAGCATTGCAGTTCCTGAAAAAAAACACGTATATGTATACTACTGACAATTTATAGCAATTGCAATCGCACGGTAGCACGAGCAGCAAAACGTCAGTAGCCGAGTTGTCTAGAATACTCTCTGCTAATGGACCGGTAGTGCAGGGGCCCGCAAAGTAGCCTACACTTTTTCTTCATGTTTTAGTTTTAGGATATATTCGTTATCCTCAAATGATAATGATAGCTATGTTAGAGCATGACGGTGACATCGATCAATTACATCATATATCACATCAATGAGCCTATTTTAGAATTCAAACAACTTTCCGACGTTTATATAAAATAACGTAGCATCACGAAGTATTCCGATTCAGTACATCTACAACTGGAACAGCAGATATTCAACTAGATAAAAATGTTTAGTAAGCCTAAACTATATTAGATAAATAAATCATTTTAGAAACTCATCAATACCATATTTATAGCGCTGACATCAATTTTCTTCTTAAAAAACGGAAATGTGTGCATCTACCCTCTCGATCCCATGCACTCTGTGAGAGTGCAAATGTATTTTCGCGATTACCAATGACATAATGTAGATAGCAATACAACTAAAAAAACGTATTTTCATATTGTATGTAAGTCTTAATCTATGATATATTGAATCTAAAATAGATCATATTAATATGGTTGCCATACTCACCGTTTTCGGTTGCCTGAAGTAGTCGCCATTTTGAAAAAGTGAATATTTTGAATGCGCGCCCTTCCAAAGCAAACTAAAACAAATGGTTATTTTTCTTGTTTTATTATTGGATAGTATATTCAACTTAATCAGGTAAAACTGCTGGTAAAAATTCCGTGAGATGGCCATGTCACATCATTTCTTAGAGTTGCACTCTCACAGAGTGCATGGTAGGTAATGGGTTAATTGGACATGAATAATGCATGCTTGTACTTTAACAGTTAATTAGCAGGATTTGCTCACGATTTGCTAAGTAGCTAGGAAGTTATTCCCTTGCGGATAGTGTAAGAAGTAATTCCATTTACAGCCTAACTTGAGCAAATCCAGCGATAGTAGCAATTTTTAGCGGTCTCATTGGAACGAGCAAGTCAAATTTGCTATTCATCTATGAAGATGGAAATAATTAATATTTGAAAATACAAAATGAAGTAGCATAATTGACGGATGTCTAAAATGCATTCAGATGCTTGACTTTTATACCAGATTGTATAAGCGTAGTATCATGCCGTATTGTTCAAAAAATATACCTAAAATACACCCACGTTTAGCATCTTGTGAAAATTGAGAATCTCAAACAAATCCCCACCCTTCTTGCCATTATTGCAAATCTTTTCCTTAACCAATATAGATTGGTTCTCAATTTTACTCGAGCATTTCTGTGTCTTGTGCTTCAATTAAATTTCCCCATAAATTATATTTCAACATTAGACATGATACAAAATGCAGCACACATTATCTCTAGTGTACATAGCCTACATTTCGTAACATTCACCTGGATATCGCTAACTACAACATTCGGAATATATGTTAACGGTAAGCATTCTGTGCTCCAGGAGACAGCTCTGCGGCTTTCATATTCCTATGATTCAATCGCTCCCTAAATTGGCGCAGTTTCAATTCACTGGCTGAACATCAAAATATACAATCTAATGCACGAGACATATTATGAGTGCATTTTATAATTGAGATCAACTTTTGTCAACTATTCCAATAATAACATTTTTATAAAATAACATTTTATTAATTATTAATTATTTTATTAATATTTATAATAACATAGACACATTTTTGGATGAATGAAGATGTTACGTAGGTATAACTTCATTCGCAATTTGTAAATCGTTTATAGGTACGTTGATTTGACCAAGAAGGTTTATTTGGAAAGAAGTTAGTGTGGCAGTTTTGATCCAACCCAACCGACCGTTCACTTTAATTAGTTCTATGTCAACGCTGAAGACTTGCCAGTCTAGAATTGATTGCTAAACCAATAAAACGAAATAAGAAATGTGTTGTGTGTACCATTTTGGAAATTTAAATGTTTCGAATCGCTTATTAAACGTTCAAATTATTTTGACTTACAAGTCATGTAGCTTTAAAACATTTATCTCAAACAAAGTTTCCAGAATCTATTTCAATGACTTTTGAATTCTTTGGTCTAACTACCGTCAAATTATTCCATACCTTGAATAACTCCATTGAATGTGGCACTTTACACTTACACTTACAGTGTATATGGCGCTTGAAGTTTGGGAATCAATGATTGGATTTCAATTTAACCTCCTGCTACACCAGTTGACCAACTACTTGAACATTTGACAGTGCATGATGGAAAATGGCTTGCAAAGTTAACGATATACAATGAATTTTTGATTGGATGTGTACGGCTACCGCAAAAAGTCTTGGAACACTTAGGCCGGCGGCACATACAATAAACCATAAGCTGTGTCATTTTGACAATATTTTTTTTTTTGATGACAGGTACATGCAATTAAGCCAAGCAGAAGAAATATATGACACTTTTCTAATTTGTGTAAGAGAGTAGAACATAATAAAGCTTAAGCATTAAGAATGACTCTTCAGATAAGAAGAATGATACGAATGTTGATGGCTTGTTGCTGAACTCTGTTTACAGCTTATGGCTTATCGCGTGTGCCTCCAGCCTTAATGAAAGGAAAATTGCATGACATTTGGCGAGCTCTTTGTTCCAAACTCATCGTCAAGCCGCGGTTAACTAGCCTGACATATCCCGTCAACCACGGTCATCAATAAACAGCACAGATAGGTAGACCCACAGAATTAGATTGTTAAAGCGTATCACTTTGCTAGAAGTACATACTGAGCTTATTGTTCGATTGCTATGGTATTAAGTCAGCAGATTGTGCCATTTCATTTACGCTACATGTTCCAATGTTTCCCTTCTAGTCAGACAGAAGAAGAGATGACCTGTCTAATTCTGCGGGTATACCCATAGAGATCAGATATCTATGCTATTGTTCTCTCTTGTCTAGATATGTTTGAATATGAATGAAATTATTGAAGAAAATTATAACAATTCATCTTGTACCCACAGACTTATGATTCCTGCTTCCATTTTCTGCATGATTGATCTTCGCAATCCATTGCAAGCGATCCTTAGCAAAGTGGTATTCGAGCATGCCTCTGAATATTTCTACGGGCGATTTTGTGATTTCATCTTCATTGGTCGGCCATGTCATAGATTTTCATCAATTGATAATCGTTTCGAATGAATTATCTGGAATTATCTTTCATGTTATCAACCATTTTATCTATCATGTCCGACACCAGTCTCATTGTGTAAAACACCGCTTCTTTGTGTGTTTATCAAGAAGTTTCTGTTCTATTCATTGGATTTTTTCGTGACTTATCATCCACAATTATCACTGCAGTTACAATCATGTCAGATACAATTCATTGTATACCATGTATATAAGACTGATATCTTTGATAATGCCCAGAAATTCATTAACGGCCCGGAAAATTCATGGCCTGGAAATGTACCATAGAAATATTTCGCAACATGGCATACAATGATTATGACATCTACATTTTTCGGGCTGTCAATGGCAAATTAGAGGGCCGCTAACGCGGCCCTCTAATTTGCCATTGACGCCCTCAAAACATAGCTGTCATCATATCATTGATGCGATGATACAATGTCAGTGTGAGATTCTAAATGGCTCTGGGGCCGAATCCTCCACGTACCCGGTTTCATTGTTGGGAGAAATATACAGTAAATTATGTTATTGAAAATTTCTTCGGGTACTGCAAACACAACTTTATCAGTGAGAGATGTTGAATATTCTTGCTCATACGTCCAATGGAAGTAATTATTAAGTATTGAAAGTTTTTCTTCTGATGGATCCACAGGCAGAATTACAAACGATAAGCATTAAATGGCACATTCACAAATGACTCTGCTTTCATTCATTTTGTTTCCGTTATGAATACATGTTGGACATGCTTTCATGTCCGCTCTAGATAGCATAGATCTCTAACAATCCGACTTCTATGGGCATGCCTTTATCTCAGATTGGCATTAAAGCGCATTGCTGTTCAGTCGTTTCATGCACGCACAATTCAAGTGCCAATAATTGTTTGATCACTTGATTGACGATCAATCTGGATAGAAATTGTTGCAATTCAATGCCGATAAGCTTTATTTGGAACTTCAGTTGCATCCGGGGATAGGCCTACCATTCACTTGTATTGCATATAATTAAATTAAAAAACACGACATGGTAAAAATGCGAAGGATCCAAGAAACGGAAGATACCAAAGTTAAACAACTTCCTTGTGTAAAGTGCAGAATCGTGTAAATAATTAGATAACTTAAAATCAAGAGCGAATGAATATAAATTAATACTAATAATATAGAGTAACTTACCCCAGTACAGAGTAGGAAATGAAATACATATAAAGTCTATAGCCGACTCAACTTTAGGAGGGAAGAGAACTAAATTAAAACTTATAATCAATTTTATTTTACAATCAAAGAACTAAAATGAGAGTTCGTCATGGATATGACGAGGAGTTAACTGAAATTACAAATGTGAAAATCAAGAAACCAAAAAAAGGTCACTATGTAATGAGTCATCTAACCCATATAGAGATTGAATGGTCTAAGTTGACCAGCTACCAGTTTTAACAAGTCGATTAAGGAGACGTCTGTTGCCAGCCCATTCCCTGCTACAGTTGTTATTAACTACCCACACTAATAATTACCAGTGAATTTACATCATGTGAGAAGTGTATGGTAATTGTTATGGGAACATTACTAAAAATGAAAGTAGCAACTATAGGCAATAATTACCCAAATCAAAAATTAGTGGAAATTTCACATCAGTAGTACCGATATTGGTCGGTTTTGACTATGCTGGCCCGCTGTCTGGATATCGTATAAACATGTGTTGCGAGACACACTCAATCTAGATCTCTAATGTACATTTACTTTGTATTATTTGTATATCTATTGACGTTTGACATGTTATTTGGTAGAGTTGAAATTCTTTTCATTGAAAAATGAATAAGGAAACTGACTTCAAAATATTGAGTTCGTTATTTCGACAATTGATTTTCCAAACTATAAACTGACTTCAAATATTGCGACCATATGACGCACATTACAAGCGAATACACAAACATACAGTAATATAGCCCTGTTCGAGTGTCTGCACTAAATTCTGCAAGAGATATCGACTACAAACAAGAGACATCGACAACCGACCTTTGGTTCATAAACAAGAATGAAATAGACTGTAGTATCACAGCAGTTGCTCATGCACAAATTATCACGTCATTTCATCCACAGATCAGTGAAAAGAGTGTGAAAAATAGAATACCCGGAGCATCTGTCATTTCTTTTTTTGTGATCATTATCTTCATTTTCCAATAAGATCATAGAGAAAGGTCACAGCACTTTTCATTAAAATTAACCTTCCATGATCCTCCAAAGAGCACGTAAACAGAGCGCTGACCTATCTTGAACTTTCGGGGTTTTGAAATCTGTTTCATATTAAGATTAAAAGGTTACGCCGCTCACTAGTTAAGAAACGCCGGGTGAGAGTATCTACATAAAATTCCTTATCAATCTCTCACTATGAATCCGTCATTCGATAACAGTGGGAATTGTGTCATCTGGTTGTCAACTTAAGAATATATAGGGACGCTCTGGCATCTGTGGATAGATCATCTTATCAATCGAGAATGCTACGTTATTGCTTGACATTCGTTCTTCTTTGTCGGATAGTGCTTTCAGTTCGCATTTTGAATGAGACACATTTGACAGGTAACTAAAATTGATTGAAATCTAATTATATCTCATTTCTTTGCATTTTAAGTAATAGGATGTCAAAAGTAATTTAAAAAACAAATATTGTCTTCTGATACTCAAAGTGTGGGTCTTGTGACGTTGATGATTGTCGCCTCTAGGAATGGTAGTAACGTGACCTTCTTGAAGTACGATATCTTTGTGCGTGTGACGTAAAACTGCGGACAATTGAGAGCGTGTCTTGCTACAGCACTGCTGGGAGGCTCTGATAATCGTGGTTGGGGTCTTTAGTTCATCAGCCATGCCGGAAGATGTTCATCCACTCGCTTTGCCAGCCACTGTTCAGTCCGTCCAAATTAACTGTCTCCGCAGTTACAATCGAATTGGTAGATGACGTCAGATGAACAATTGATCAAATATGACGTTGACGAACAATAGCCAGAATATTTGTTTAGTATGAGCGAATTTACATAGGACATTGAGAATGCGGAAGTTAAGATAGTTAATGCGGCGAGAGCTTAAGCTGATCAATATACGTTTTATATGAATAACTTCCACATTCTCAATGTCCTATATAAATAGCCAGAATAGATAAATACAGAGCAGCCCGTTGTGCAGTCCCTTCCTCAGCCATCACAGTACAAAGACTTGGAAAAGACTAAGCTACCTTGTGACAATCTGTCATGGCTGAAAAAGCCAGAATATTTGTTTAGTATGAGCGAATTTACATAGGACATTGAGAATGCGGAAGTTAAGATAGTTAATGCGGCGAGAGCTTAAGCTGATCAATATACGTTTTATATGAATAACTTCCACATTCTCAATGTCCTATATAAATAGCCAGAATAGATAAATACAGAGCAGCCCGTTGTGCAGTCCCTTCCTCAGCCATCACAGTACAAAGACTTGGAAAAGACTAAGCTACCTTGTGACAATCTGTCATGGCTGAAAAAGCCAGAATATTTGTTTAGTATGAGCGAATTTACATAGGACATTGAGAATGCGGAAGTTAAGATAGTTAATGCGGCGAGAGCTTAAGCTGATCAATATACGTTTTATATGAATAACTTCCACATTCTCAATGTCCTATATAAATAGCCAGAATAGATAAATACAGAGCAGCCCGTTGTGCAGTCCCTTCCTCAGCCATCACAGTACAAAGACTTGGAAAAGACTAAGCTACCTTGTGACAATCTGTCATGGCTGAAAAAATTGAAAGACCACACAGCAAGCTGCTCAGCGTGTGTTCATTATGGCTTAGTCTTGCGGCTGGTAATCAATCGCAAAATGCATGCGAATGCCTGGAATATTCATGAATAAAGGTTGACTTGAAAAATCACATGTTTCACTGTAGATGAAGTATTTGAAAGAGTAAAAATTTGCGAGGCCTAGGGCATAGGCTTAAGGTCATAGGATTAAGCCTTAAGTCCATCTATTAATTATCTGCGACATGGAAAATGACAAGATAGTGAATCACAAATTAATGAGTATAGTTAGACAGATACTTGTATAGGTGAATAGTTACGTGTGATCCCTATCGAAGAGCATGAACGCACAGAAGAGCCAAACTATCCAATTTGTTGTAGAGAGAAAAGTGTTGGCCGACATACGGTTCATAGAATCTATAATATCACAAAGGCTAAAACCACGTGTTATTGCAACTAGAAATTGAGGAAATTTTTGAGGAATTCATTGGGTTTCTAGAGGAAATAATTTCTATAAGTCCACGCGAACTGGCACTATGCAATACAATCTGCAAGCCCAAGCGAGCCTTAACAATCTTTTCATATAGCTTCTTGCAACCCAAGTGTGAACGCTTCTGTACAGAAGAGAATGTAGATTAATCACTCTTAATCACTGTGGATCGCATAATGAAGTATGCTTTTTATCGAGATACACCCAAGGTTCTTGTCGAATCTTAATTATAGCTGCCATTGTGGAATTCAGTTACCACTCGCTCTTTATCGCAGCGTGAAACACTTTTCAACTGATTTGCCAACAACATCATTAACCAAGTTGTTAATGTATATTTGCTTCCCATAATCTATCGCATTCGATATAATTGACTGATTTACGATTTTCCTACTGTAGAATTCCAATTAGACGACATTTGTCAGACTTGGTTTGAAATGACAGGTATCAGATTTGGTTTAGAACATCAATATTTGGCTTGAAATTAATGTTTCGTTTGGAATGAGAATGTTTTGCTCTTGCAATGTCATTCATACTTGGGTCGCTAAACGCATATCACATTCTCTCAACATGATGTTATTTTCTTCTTCTACAAACTTCAGACTCATCAGGGATCAGTAATCTTCCCAATCAAGCTTCGTGTAATTTGATGCGGTGTTGAAGGGATTGAGGCATCGCAGATTGCTCTTCAAATAAGATGTATCATGAAATTTGTGATTTATGCTGCAACCGAGGTTGGCAAACTTTTATTTTCTTTCAATATGATTACTTCGAAATCATCAGAATATCGAAATGAGTACCTCAACTTCCTACGCATCAATTAAATCTTAGATGCGATACTCAGCGATCCATGGTAGTTAAAGACATGCAACTTATCATCCCATCCTACAATGTCTAATCCAAGGACGAATCTAGTCCTTCTTCTTGGAAGGGTCAATCAGCTGAACTGTTTGTCACGATTGTTTAGTTCACAGTCGATTCCTGTCGACCATCTAAGTCAATATCTTAGTAAAACTTCTGCGCAACTGGTACATGCACAGAATTAGATTGTTTAACCGCATCACTTTGCTAGAAGTGCAAACTGATCCAAAACAATGGCACATGCAGGAACTTAAAAAGTGAACAAAAAGAAATTTTTGATACCTTGCAGAAATAGGAAAAGTGGTCGTGCGTCGCTTGCGGATTGATGTGAATTGCTTTAAAATGCACCGATCGCCACGACTCCTTCAGATTCGAAGAATTCAGATCATTGCGCACAAGTTTTCTCGATAATGTTGAGCCCTCCCTCCGATCATTATTAAAAAAGTTAGCAGGCGCACGAAAAAATGTTCACAAACTTCTTTGTAGAACTTGACATCGACTGTGTCTCTTTGCTGTGTGATCCGGTTGATAACAGTCACTGAAACTTTGTAGAAATTGGCGTGCTTAATGTTGAACTGGCTGGTTATTGTTCGATTGCTATGGTATTATGTCAGCAGATTGTGCCATTTCATTTACGTTGCAATGTTTCCTTTCTAGTCAAACAGAAGAAGAGACGACCTGTCTAATTCTGTGGGTACATCACTCCTTCCAGCACTTCATGAGCTAGATTTCTTAAGTGCTTTAAGGTGACAGTGTGGCAGTCTAGCTTTCAGACGTAATATCAGTAATGTGTTGAAAAGCAGTACTCATTGAACACCCGAGGAATTCAGCATAATATCATATCCCAAATGTGCATCTTTAAACAACTTGTTTTTCTCAACAATTAATCAATCAATGAAACATAACAATTGTCTCTACAATATGCCGGTATAGTAATATTTTTCAGCACATTGGCATATAAAATTGTTGATCTCCGAAATAATCAACCAATTTCTCCATCATCATAACATGCATCAGAAACAAAAGCAACTGCCTTCCAGTCGACCTCCGGCTTTCACGAGGTCGAAATGATATTTCAATGCGCCTTGCTCTTGGCACCACCATGAAAAATGGCTTGCCGACTGGGAATCGAACCCACGTCCTCCAGCTGCTAACGTGGCGTGAAGATCACCAAGACCAGCGAAGCACACCCCTTTGAATGCAGTTGGAAAGAGCCAATACTGAAAGATGGTGGTTTTATTTTCTTTTCGTTCTTATTTACAATTAATTTCAGTTAACATCCGTTAACTATCTTCAGGTAAAAAGGAAGGAAATATAGTCTACACCTTTTCCATGTCTATTTCAGATCTTTCCAAATGAATTTCAGACATTTCCAGATGGGTTTCAGATTTCTCCAATTGAATTTCAGATATCTTCAAAGTTGAGATTGTTGATAGATATCTGAAATCCATCTGGAAGTGTCTGAAATTCATTTGGAAAGATCTGAAACCGATTTGGAAATATCTGAAATATAAATGGAAAAGGTGTAGTATTAAATTTGAATTTCACACCGACGTCTATGTCATAATAATATAATACTGAATACAAAAGGGGGAAAAGGGCTATGGAACAGGTAGTATTGAGTTACATAGTGCCAATAGCATCTTAATGATGACCTGACTAGATATGAAAACAAACGACATAGAAATGGATTAGCAATACAAAGGTTTGAGTTATTAGTACATGCACATATCGTACAAGTATAAAAAGATAGAGCTATAAAGCGATTGGAAGAAGGCAAGAGGTGTGAATTAGAAATTTGATGCTGTTATAATGTAACACATCGCCATGTTTTATGAATTTCTCATGATAGAAAAAAATTTTAATCAAAAAGAAAATCTGCATAATTGTTGAGCTCGATTTTGTTGTTGATTGTTGGTTTCATTTTTATAATATAATATGCTTCACGAAGTCTTATGTTTGATGTATCACTATCCTCAATGATGTCTCACCATCCTCTTCATGGATCCTCCACGATCGTGTCAGGAGCAAGTAAAGCCTTCCGCGTACATTATGACCTTATCTTCATGTTTTTTATACAACAATAGCAACTGCTTCTAGGAACTGCTTCCAGCCAACAAGCCATTTTACATGGTGGTGTCAGGAGCAGGGCGCATTGAAATATTATTTCCATTTCGTGAAAGTCAGAGGCATTGAATTATTGAATGCAGCAGAAAATCTCTATAAACACTGTAAAATTCGAAACGTTCTCTCCACAAACATCTTAAAACATGAAAATCGCTAGCTAGTCATTTTGTATGGGAACGTTTCTGTTTCGTAGCTGTGTCGTTTTCAATGGCCGCCAATCTGAATTTTTGCTCTGTAGACAAAAGATGTTGATGAAATTATTCCATATGCCATGATCGACATCTTCATACTTAAAAGCGCAAAGTCCAGATGTTAGATACATATTAGACGCATGGGAAATTTTAATATTCTCATTGATGGCTTCGGTTTCAGCAGCCGCCATTTTGATACTTTTATTCCGCAGAAAAAGGATATTTTTTCAGGATATAGATTCGGATTCTCGGATGTCTAAAAGTTATGTGCTGAAACTTAAAAGTTGATGATTTTGCTCGCCAACTTACTCCAATTTCGCGACTTTATTAATTGGACATGAATAATGCATGCTTGTACTTTGACAGTTAATTAGCACGATTTGCTAAGTAGCTAGGAAGCTATTCCCTTGCGGATAGTGTAAGAAGCAATTCCATTTACAGCCTAACTTGAGCAAATCCAGCGATAGTAGCAATTTTTAGCGGTCTCATTGGAACGAGCAAGTCAAATTTGCTATTCATCTATGAAGATGGAAATAATTAATATTTGAAAATACAAAATGAAGTAGCATAATTGATGGATGTCTAAAATGCATTCAGATGCTTGACTTTTATACCAGATTGTATAAGCGTAGTATCATGCCGTATTGTTCAAAAAATATACCTAAAATACACCCACGTTTAGCATCTTGTGAAAATTGAGAATCTCAAACAAATCCCCACCCTTCTTGCCATTATTGCAAATCTTTTCCTTAACCAATATAGATTCGTTCCCAATTTTACTCGAGCATTTCTGTGTCTTGTGCTTCAATTAAATTTCCCCATAAATTATATTTCAACATTAGACATGATACAAAATGCAGCACACATTATCTCTAGTGTACATAGCCTACATTTCGTAACATTCACCTGGATATCGCTAACTACAACATTCGGAATATATGTTAACGGTAAGCATTCTGTGCTCCAGGAGACAGCTCTGCGGTTTTCATATTCCTATGATTCAATCGCTCCCTAAATTGGCGCAGTTTCAATTCACTGGCTGAACATCAAAATACACAATCTAATGCACGAGACATATTATGAGTGCATTTTATAATTGAGATCAACTTTTGTCAACTGTTCCAATAATAATTACATAGACACACTTTTGGATGAATGAAGATGTTACGTAGGTATAACTTAATTCGCAATTTGTAAATCGTTTATAGGTACGTTGATTTGACCAATGGTTTATTTGGAAAGAAATTAGTATGGCAGTTTTGATCCAGCCCAACCGACCGTTCACTTTAATTAGTTCTATGTCAACGCTGAAGACTTGCCAGTCTAGAATTGATTGCTAAACCAATAAAACGAAATAAGAAATGTGTTGTGTGTACCATTTTGGAAATTTAAATGTTGCGAATCGCTTATTAAACGTTGAAATTATTTTGACTTACAAGTCATGTAGCTTTAAAACCTTTATCTCAAACAAAGTTTCCAGAATCTATTTCAATGACTTTTGAATTCCTTGGTCTAACTACCGTCAAATTATTCCATATCTTGAATAACTCCATTGAATTTGGCACTTTACACTTACAGTGTACATGTATATGGCGCTTGAAGTTTAGGAATGAATGATTGGATTTCAATTTAACCTCCTGCTACACCAGTTGACCAACTACTTGAACATTTGACAGTGCATGATGGAAAATGGCTTGCAGAGTTAACGATATGCAATGAATTTTTGATTGGATGTGTACGGCTACCGCAAAAAGTCTTGGAACACTTAGGCCGGAGGCACATACAATAAACCATAAGCTGTGTCATTTTGACAATATTTTTTTTGATGACAGGTACATGTAATTAAACCAAGCAGAAGAAATATATGACACTTTTCTATTTTGTGTAAGAGAGTAGAACATAATAAAGCTTAAGCATTAAGAATGACGCTTCAGATAAGAAGAATGATACGAATGTTGATGGCTTGTTGCTAAGCTCTGTTTACAGCTTATGGCTTACCGCGTGTGCCTCCGTCCTTAATGAACGGACAATTGCATGACATTTGGCGAGCTCTTTGTTCCAACCTTATCGTCAACCCGCGGTTAACTATCCTGACCACAGAATTAGACAGGTCGACTCTTCTTCTGTTTGACTAGAGAGGAAACATTGGAACATGTAACTTTAATGAGATGGCACAATCTCCTGACTAAATACCATAGCAATCGGACAATGAGCAGCCAGTTCAACATTAAACACACCAAATTGTGCGAGGTTTCAGTGATTGTTATCAACCGGATCACACAGCAAAGAGACAGACGATGTCAAGTTCTACAGAGAAGTTTGTGAACGTTTTTTCATGCGCCTGCTAACTTTTTTTAAAATGATCAGAGGGCCCAACATTATCGAGAAAACTTGTGCGCAATAATCTGAATTCTTCGAATCTGAAGGAGTCGTGGCGATCGGAGCATTTTGAAGGAATTCACATCAATCCGCAAGCGGCGCACGAGAGTTTTTCCTATCTATGCAAGGCATTAAAAAGTTCTTTTTGCCCACTTATTAAGTTCCTACATGTGCCATTATTTTGAATCAGTTTTCACTTCTAGCAAAGTGATACGGTTAAACAATCTAATTCTGTAGCCCAACAGAGATAATATAACCATGCAATTGTTCTCTCTTTTCTAGATATGTTTGAATATGAATGAAATTGTTGAAGAAAATTATGACAATTCATCACATCACAGAATTAGACAACTTGCTCCTTCTCGAATGGATAATTCGTGTATCACTCGCTTCCAATTGGAAATAGCAAGCAATAAGCTGTCAGCAGAGGACACCAGAGCCAGTGAGAGATGCGTGCATACTGTGATATCACTTCGCCCACAGACTTGCAAGCGATCCTTAGCAAAGTGGTATTCCAGCATGCCTCTGAACATTTCTACGGACGATTTTGTGCTTTCATCTTCATTGGTCGGCCATGTCATAGATTTTCATCAATTGATAATCGTTTCGAATGAATCATCTTTCATGTTATCAACCATGTTATCTATCATGTCTGACACCAGTCTCATTGTGTAAAACATACGCTTATTTGTGAGTTTATCAATAATTTTCTGTTCTATTCGGTAGATTTTTTCTTGACTTATCATCCACAATTATCGCTGCAGATACAATCATGTAAACTTCATTGATGCAATGATACGATTTCAGTGAGAGATGTTGAATATTCTTGTTCATACGTCCAATGGAAGTAATTATTAAGCATTGAAAGTTTTTCTTCTGATGGATCCACAGGTAGAATTGCAAACGATAAACATGAAATGGCACATTGACAAATGACTCTGCTTTCAATTCATCTTGTTTCCGTTATGAAAACATGTTGGACATAATTTCATGTCCGCTCTAGATAATAAAGATATCTAACAATCCGACTTCTATGGGCATGCCTTTAGCTCAGATTGGTAAATACAGTAAACTCTCGTTATAAGAATAAACTCGTTATTAGAATTAAATCCATTATCCTGAAGCATTTTTGTACAACAACGGTATAAGTTTCCGCTGGTTATAAGAATAATTATCATGTCACTTTCGTGATACGAATCAATGTTTAAATAGTCATTCAACAAATAAGTATGAAATACTATGTATTTTGCACTCGTTATAAGAATAAAAAAGGACACACTTTCGTTATATAAGTGAATGACACTTAACCTGAAATACTTGGCTGAAATACTCACCAATGGCGCAATCCTACTTTTATTGATTATTTTTGCCAATGGACGTCAGATAAAAGCGTCATGATATCACGATTAACCTTGAGAAGATGAAATCTACTGAAATCCTCACCACTTGCGTTATCCTACTACACCCATCGATTAGAATTGACAATGTGCGTCATCAGAACTCATGACACGAGGTGGAGATGACTCTGTCCCATACCAGCCCTTAGGAAGATAGAGGAAGAAATCCTAAAACGAACCAATGAGAGCCTTCACCAAAGCAAGATATCAGACGTTTTTAGGTTAAGTTGAAGCTGAACTGAAAGGGAATGTTTCTTTTGCCTTCTTGTTTTATTAAGTATGTAAGCATAACTTGGGTAATAGGAACCACAAAGAAATTTTAATAGTTACGTAAGCATATACGAGGGCTAGTCAATAAGTCCTGCACATTTGAAATTTAAAGCAAAGCAATTTACTATGATTTTTTTATTCAAAGAAAAACAATGACAAGTGAAAGTCTACAAGCCGTCTATGTAATCGCCTTTACTGCGGATCACACTTTGCCACCTTTGAAGCAGTTTTTCTATGCCGTCCAACCCTTCGCTGTTCAAAGACCGAATCTGGGCCTTCACTGCCACCGACAAGTCTTCCAACGTCGCGTATCGTTTGCCTCTCATGGGTTCCTTCAGTTTAGGAAACAGGTTGAAGTCTGGCGGACTTAGATCCGGACTGTAAGCGGGATGCGGCAAAACTTCCAACCCATAGAGTCAAGGGTTTCAGTCACATGCTGTGCTGTATGGCATCGGGCATTGTCGTGGAGAATGAGAGGCTGCAGAGAAGGTCTTTTCCTCCGTAGGGCATTCTTCAGTTTTTTGGAGATGAAATCGGCGTAGTATTCCTTGTTGACGGTCTGTCCAATGGGGACGGCATCGGCAAGAATGATTCCAATGTGGTCATAAGCAAAGATCATCATTTGCTTCACCTTGCTCTGCTCACATCGAAACTTTTGAGGGCGTGGGGAATCCGGACTTCGCCATTCACTCGACTGTCGCTTCAATTCTGGTTCGTACGATCGAATCCATGTTTTATCAATCGCAACAATCCTTTCCAGGAAATCTTCGCCTTCTCTCCGATATCTTCGACGCAACTGCATAGCGATTCTGTAGCGGGAAAGCTTTTCTTCGTCCTTTAGGCGGTGTGGTACCCATCGAGCCGTAACTTTACGCTTACCAAGATTGAGGGTGAGAATCTTGTAAGCAGACCCGTGACTTATACCAAGTTCTGTGGCTACTTTATCGCAAGTTATCCGTCTGTCTTCGTCCAACAACTTTTGAACGCACTCCTCGTGTGCCTCATCAGTTGCGGATAATGGGCGGCCCCTGCGGTCTTTGTCTTCGATCGACAGATCACCGTCTCTCAGCCTCTGCATCCATCGAGTGATAGTCCAGCGGTCAACAGCCTCTTCCTTGCATGTTTCTTCCAATGCTGCATGGATTTCACACGGGCGCTTGTTTCTTGCGAACTCGATCTTCACGTAAGCGTGCTGCTCTTGACGCGGAAACATTGTTAGTGAATGACCACTTGTAGACAGACTTTGATTGTTCGTGAGTAAGATTCATGACAGCTGCAGTCGAGAGTGATAGAGACCTAAATGAGATTTCTCTTGTGCTTTATGAAGCAGATGTTAGCCTGTTCAAAATTTGGTATTGTGATCGCTGAAACTGCTTTTAAACGAATTTTGCAAACAAATGTGCAAGACTAGCCCTTGTATCTATAGGTAGTCTACTGAAAAAATACTATACTAATGAGGATGTACATGTATACATCATCATTACTACAAATGAAAGGCATGAATGCTCATAGTAATAAAAACTCTCGTTATAAAAATAATCTCGCTATAAAAATCAAAACATAATTTCCCGATGTCGTTCTTATATCGAGAATACATTGTAAGTCATTAAAGCGCATTACTGTTCAATCGCACAATTCAAGTGCCAATAATTGTTTGATCACTTGATTGGCGATCAATTTGGATATAAATTGTTGCAATTCAATGCCAATACGCTTTATCTGGAACTCCAGTTGTATCCGGGGTTATTCTTACCATTCACTTTTATTACATGTAATTAAGTTAAAACACGACATGGAAAAAAATTCGAAGGATCCAGGATACGGAAGATACCAAAGTTAAACAACTTCCTTAGTGGAGAATCGTGCAAATAATTAGGTAACTTAAAGTCAAGAGCGAATGAATATAAATTAATACTAATAATATAGAGTAACCTACCCCAGTATAGAGTAGGAAACGAGACACATGTAAGCGCTAGCCGACTCAACTTTAGGAGGGAAGGGAAATATATTAAATACAGGATGGCCGCCAACAGGAGGTTTTTCATACTTCAGTTGATGCTAAAAACAGCTTTCCTCTCTCCTTGAAATTTATTTACCAGATTAAAAAAGTTAATTAAAAGATATGCACAACCCCTCTGTACATATCTTTTAATTAACTATTTTAATCTGGTCAATAAATTTCAAGGAGAGACGAAAGCTGTTTTAGCATCAACTGAAGTATAAAATATATTAAAACTTATTGTACAATCAATTTTATTTTACAATCAGAGAACTAAACTGAGAGTTCGTCATGGATATGACGAGGAGCTAACTGAAAATTACAAATGTGAAAATCAAGAAACCAGAAACCTAAGAAACCAAAAAAAGGTCACTATGTAATGAGTCATCTAAGCCATATAGAGATTGAATGGTCTAAGCTGACCAGCTACCAGTTTTAACAAGTCGATTAAGGAGACGTCTGTTACCAGCCCATTCCCTGCAAAATTTGCTATTAACTACCCACACTAATAATTACCAGTAAATTTACATCATGTGAGAAGTGTACGGTAATTTTCATGGGAACTATTACCAAAATCAAAAATTAGTGGTAATTTCACATCACTAGTACCGATATTGGTCGGTTTGACTATGCTGGTCCGCTGTCTGGATCTCGTATAAGCATGTGTTGCGAGACACACCCAATAGATCTCTAATGTACATTTACTTTGTATTATTTGTATATCTATTGACGTGTGATATGTTATTTGGTAGAGTTAAAATCTTTTCATTGAAAAATGAATAAGGAAACTGACTTCAAAATATTGAGTTCGTTATTTCGACAATTGATTTTCCATACAATAAACTGACTTCAAATATTGCGACCATATGATGCACATTACAAGCGAATACACAAACATAATATAGCCCTGTTCGAGTGTCTGCACTAAATTCTGCAAGAGATATCGACTACAAACAAGAGACATCGACAACCGACCTTTGGTTCATAAACAAGAATGAAATAGACTGTAGTATCACAGCAGTTGCTCATGCACAAATTATCACGTCATTTCATCCACAGATCAGTGAAAAGAGTGTGAAAAATAGAATACCCGGAGCATCTGTCATTTCTTTTTTTGTGATCATTATCTTCATTTTCCAATAAGATCATAGAGAAAGGTCACAGCACTTTTCATTAAAATTAACCTTCCATGATCCTCCAAAGAGCACGTAAACAGAGCGCTGACCTATCTTGAACTTTCGGGGTTTTGAAATCTGTTTCATATTAAGATTAAAAGGTTACGCCGCTCACTAGTTAAGAAACGCCGGGCGAGAGTATCTACATAAAATTCCTTATCAATCTCTCACTATGAATCCGTCGTTCGATGACAGTGGGAATTGTGTCATCTGGTTGTCAACTTAAGAATATATAGGGACGCTCTGGCATCTGTGGATAGATCATCATATCATTCGAGAATGCTACGTTATTGCTTGACACTCGTTCTTCTTTGTCGGATAGTGCTTTCAGTTCGCATTTTGAATGAGACACATTTGACAGGTAACTAAAATTGATTGAAATCTAATAATATCTCATTTTTTTGCATTTTAAGTAATAGGATGTCAAAAGTAATTTAAAAAACAAATATTATCTTCTGATACTCAAAGTGTGGGTCTTGTGACGTTGATGATTGTCGCCTCTAGGAATGTTAGTAACGTGACCTTCTTGAGGTACGATATCTTTGTGCGTGTGACGTCAAACTGCGGACAATTGAGAGCGTGTCTTGCTATAGTACTGCTGGGAGGCTCTGATGATCGTGGTCGGGATCTTTTGTTCATCAGCCATGCCGGAAGATATCCTAGGATTAAGCCTTAAGTCCATCTATTAATTATCTGCGACATGGAAAATGACAAGATAGTGAATCACAAATTAATGAGTATAGTTAGACAGATACTTGTATAGGTGAATAGTTACGTGTGATCCCTATCGAAGAGCATGAACGCACAGAAGAGCCAAACTATCCAATTTGTTGTAGAGAGAAAAGTGTTGGCCGACATACGGTTCATAGAATCCATAATATCACAAAGGCTAAAGCCACGTGTTATTGCAACTAGAAATTGAGGAATTCATTGGGTTTTTAGAGGAAATAATTTCTATAAGTCCACGCGAACTGGCACTATGCAACACAATCTGCAAGCCCAAGCGAGCCTTAACAATCTTTTCATATAGCTTCTTGCAACCCAAGTGTGAACGCTTCTGTACAGAAGAGAATGTAGATTAATCACTCTTAATCACTGTGGATCGCATAATGAAGCATGCTTTTTATCGAGATACACCCAAGGTTCTTGTCGAATCTTAATTATAGCTGCCATTGTGGAATTCAGTTACCACTCGCTCTTTATCGCAGCGTGAAACACTTTTCAACTGATTTGCCAACAACATTATTAACCAAGTTGTTAATGTATATTTGCTTCCTATAAACTATCGCATTCGATATAATTGACTGATTTACGATTTTCCTAATGTAGAATTCCAATTAGACGACATTTGTCAGACTTGGTTTGAAATGACAGGTATCAGATTTGGTTTAGAACATCAATATTTGGCTTGAAATTAATGTTTCGTTTGGAATAAGAATGTTTTGCTTTTGCAACGTCATTCATACTTGGGTTGCTAAACGCATATCACATTCTCTCAACATGATGTTATTTTCTTCTTCTACAAACTTCAGACTCATCAGGGATCAGTAATCTTCCCAATCAAGCTTCTTGTAATTTGATGCGGTGTTGAAGGGATTGAGGCATCGCAGATTGCTCTTCAAATAAGATGTATCATGAAATTTGTGATTTATGCTGCAACCGAGGTTGGCAAACTTTTATTTTCTTTCAATATGATTACTTCGAAATCATCAGAATATCGAAATGAGTACCTCAACTTCCTACGCATCAATTAAATCTTAGATGTGATACTCAGCGATCTATGGTAGTTAAAGACATGCAACTTATCATCCCATCCTACAATGTCTAATCCAAGGACGAATCTAGTCCTTCTTCTTGGAAGGGTCAATCAGCTGAACTGTTTGTCACGATTGTTTAGTTCACAGTCGATTCCTGTCGACCATCTAAGTCAATATCTTAGTAAAACTTCTGCGCAACTGGTACATGCACAGAATTAGATTGTTTAACCGCATCACTTTGCTAGAAGTGCAAACTGATCCAAAACAATGGCACATGCAGGAACTTAATAAGTGAACAAAAAGAAATTTTTGATACCTTGCAGAAATAGGAAAAGTGGTCGTGCGCCGTTTGCGGATTGATGTGAATTGAATTGCTTGAAAATGCACCGATCGCCACGACTCCTTCAGATTCGAAGAATTCAGATCATTGCGCACAAGTTTTCTCGATAATGTTGAGCCCTCCCTCCGATCATTATTAAAAAAGTTAGCAGGCGCACGAAAAAATGTTCACAAACTTCTTTGTAGAACTTGACATCGACTGTGTCTCTTTGCTGTGTGATCTGGTTGATAATAGTCACTGAAACTTTGTAGAAATTGGCGTGCTTAATGTTGAACTGGCTGGTTATTGTTCGATTGCTATGGTATTATGTCAGCAGATTGTGCCATTTCATTTACGTTGCAATGTTTCCTTTCTAGTCAAACAGAAGACTAGTTTTTTCCCACTTAATAAGCTCCTGCATGTGCCATTATTTTGATTCAGTTTGCACTTCTAGCAAAGTGATACAGTTAAACAATCTAATTCTGTTAGTCAAACAGAAGAAGAGACGACCTGTCTAATTCTGTGGGTACATGACTCCTTCCAGCACTTCATGAGCTAGATTTCTTAAGTGCTTTAAGGTGACAGTGTGGCATTCTAGCTTTCAGACGTAATGTCAGTAATGTGTTGAAAAGCAGTACTCATTGAACACCCGAGGAATTCGACTTAATATGATATCCCAAATGTGCATCTTTAAACAACTTGTTTTTCTCAACAATTAATCAATCAATGAAACATAACAATTGTCTCTACAATATGCCGGTATAGTAATATTTTTCAGCACATTGGCATATAAAATTGTTGATCTCCGAAATAATCAACCAATTTCTCCATCATCATAACATGCATCAGAAACAAAAGCAACTGCCTTCCAGTCGACCTCCGGCTTTCACGAGGTCGAAATGATATTTCAATGCGCCTTGCTCTTGGCACCACCATGAAAAATGGCTTGCCGACTGGGAATCGAACCCACGTCCTCCAGCTGCTAACGTGGCGTGAAGATCACCAAGACCAGCGAAGCACACCCCTTTGAATGCAGTTGGAAAGAGCCAATACTGAAAGATGGTGGTTTTATTTTCTTTTCGTTCTTATTTACAATTAATTTCAGTTAACATCCGTTAACTATCTTCAGGTAAAAAGGAAGGAAATATAGTCTACACCTTTTCCATGTCTATTTCAGATCTTTCCAAATGAATTTCAGACATTTCCAGATGGGTTTCAGATTTCTCCAATTGAATTTCAGATATCTTCAAAGTTGAGATTGTTGATAGATATCTGAAATCCATCTGGAAGTGTCTGAAATTCATTTGGAAAGATCTGAAACCGATTTGGAAATATCTGAAATATAAATGGAAAAGGTGTAGTATTAAATTTGAATTTCACACCGACGTCTATGTCATAATAATATAATACTGAATACAAAAGGGGGAAAAGGGCTATGGAACAGGTAGTATTGAGTTACATAGTGCCAATAGCATCTTAATGATGACCTGACTAGATATGAAAACAAACGACATAGAAATGGATTAGCAATACAAAGGTTTGAGTTATTAGTACATGCACATATCGTACAAGTATAAAAAGATAGAGCTATAAAGCGATTGGAAGAAGGCAAGAGGTGTGAATTAGAAATTTGATGCTGTTATAATGTAACACATCGCCATGTTTTATGAATTTCTCATGATAGAAAAAAATTTTAATCAAAAAGAAAATCTGCATAATTGTTGAGCTCGATTTTGTTGTTGATTGTTGGTTTCATTTTTATAATATAATATGCTTCACGAAGTCTTATGTTTGATGTATCACTATCCTCAATGATGTCTCACCATCCTCTTCATGGATCCTCCACGACCGTGTCAGGAGCAAGTAAAGCCTTCCGCGTACATTATGACCTTATCTTCATGTTTTTTATACAACAATAGCAACTGCTTCTAGGAACTGCTTCCAGCCAACAAGCCATTTTACATGGTGGTGTCAGGAGCAGGGCGCATTGAAATATTATTTCCATTTCGTGAAAGTCAGAGGCATTGAATTATTGAATGCAGCAGAAAATCTCTATAAACACTGTAAAATTCGAAACGTTCTCTCCACAAACATCTTAAAACATGAAAATCGCTAGCTAGTCATTTTGTATGGGAACGTTTCTGTTTCGTAGCTGTGTCGTTTTCAATGGCCGCCAATCTGAATTTTTGCTCTGTAGACAAAAGATGTTGATGAAATTATTCCATATGCCATGATCGACATCTTCATACTTAAAAGCGCAAAGTCCAGATGTTAGATACATATTAGACGCATGGGAAATTTTAATATTCTCATTGATGGCTTCGGTTTCAGCAGCCGCCATTTTGATACTTTTATTCCGCAGAAAAAGGATATTTTTTCAGGATATAGATTCGGATTCTCGGATGTCTAAAAGTTATGTGCTGAAACTTAAAAGTTGATGATTTTGCTCGCCAACTTACTCCAATTTCGCGACTTTATTAATTGGACATGAATAATGCATGCTTGTACTTTGACAGTTAATTAGCACGATTTGCTAAGTAGCTAGGAAGCTATTCCCTTGCGGATAGTGTAAGAAGCAATTCCATTTACAGCCTAACTTGAGCAAATCCAGCGATAGTAGCAATTTTTAGCGGTCTCATTGGAACGAGCAAGTCAAATTTGCTATTCATCTATGAAGATGGAAATAATTAATATTTGAAAATACAAAATGAAGTAGCATAATTGATGGATGTCTAAAATGCATTCAGATGCTTGACTTTTATACCAGATTGTATAAGCGTAGTATCATGCCGTATTGTTCAAAAAATATACCTAAAATACACCCACGTTTAGCATCTTGTGAAAATTGAGAATCTCAAACAAATCCCCACCCTTCTTGCCATTATTGCAAATCTTTTCCTTAACCAATATAGATTCGTTCCCAATTTTACTCGAGCATTTCTGTGTCTTGTGCTTCAATTAAATTTCCCCATAAATTATATTTCAACATTAGACATGATACAAAATGCAGCACACATTATCTCTAGTGTACATAGCCTACATTTCGTAACATTCACCTGGATATCGCTAACTACAACATTCGGAATATATGTTAACGGTAAGCATTCTGTGCTCCAGGAGACAGCTCTGCGGCTTTCATGTTCCTATGATTCAATCGCTACCTAAATTGGCGCAGTTTCAATTCACTGGCTGAACATCAAAATATACAATCTAATGCACGAGACATATTATGAGTGCATTTTATAATTGAGATCAACTTTTGTCAACTATTCCAATAATAATTACATAGACACATTTTTGGATGAATGAAGATGTTACGTAGGTGTAACTTGAAAATCGCTTATAGGTACGTTGATTTGACCAAGAAGGTTTATTTGGAAAGAAGTTAGTGTGGCAGTTTTGATCCAGCCCAACCGACCGTTCACTTTAATTAGTTCTATGTCAACGCTGAAGACTTGCCAGTCTAGAATTGATTGCTAAACCAATAAAACGAAATAAGAAATGTGTTGTGTGTACCATTTTGGAAATTTAAATGTTTCGAATCGCTTATTAAACGTTGAAATTATTTTGACTTACAAGTCATGTAGCTTTAAAACATTTATCTCAAACAAAGTTTCCAGAATCTATTTCAATGACTTTTGAATTCTTTGGTCTAACTATACCGTCAAATTATTCCATATCTTGAATAACTCCATTGAATTTGGCACTTTACACTTACACTTACAGTGTATATGGCGCTTGAAGTTTGGGAATGAATGATTGGATTTCAATTTAACCTCCTGCTACACCAGTTGACCAACTACTTGAACATTTGACAGTGCATGATGGAAAATGGCTTGCAGAGTTAACGATATACAATGAATTTTTGATTGGATGTGTACGGCTACCGCAAAAAGTCTTGGAACACTTAGGCCGGAGGCACATACAATAAACCATAAGCTGTGTCATTTTGACATTTTTTTGATGACAGGTACATGTAATTAAACCAAGCAGAAGAAATATATGACACTTTTCTAATTTGAGTAAGAGAGTAGAACATAATAAAGCTTAAGCATTAAGAATGACTCTTCAGATAAGAAGAATGATACGAATGTTGATGACTTGTCGCGTGTGCCTCCGGCCTTAATGAAAGGAAAATTGCATGACATTTTGCGAGCTCTTTGTTCCAACCTCATCGTCAAGCCGCGGTTAACTAGCCTGACATATCCCGTCAACCACGGTCATCAATAAACAGCACAGATAGGTATACCCATAGAATTAGATTGTTTAAGCGTATCACTTTGCTAGAAGTGCATACTGATCCAAACAGATGGCACATGCAGGAACTTAATAAGTGGACAAAAAGAAATTTTTAATACCTTGCAGAGATAGGAAAAATAGTCGTGCGTCGTTCGCGGATTGTTCTGAATTCTTCAAAATGCTCCGATCGCCACGATTCCTTCAGATTCGAAGAATTCAGATCATTGCGCAAAAGTTTTCTCGATAATGTTGGGCCCTCCGATCATTTTAAAAAAAGTTAGCAGGCGCATGAAAAAACGTTCACAAACTTCTCTGTAGAACTTGACATCGACTGTGTCTCTTTGCTGTGTGATCCGGTTGATAACAGTCACTGACACGTCGCATAATTTGGCGTGTTTAATGCTGAACTGGCTGGTTATTGTTCGATTGCTATGGTATTAAGTCAGGAGATTGTGCCATTTCATTTACGCTACATGTTCCAATGTTTCCCTTCTAGTCAGACAGAAGAAGAGACGACCTGTCTAATTCTGCGGGTATACCCATAGAGATCAGATATCTATGCTATTGTTCTCTCTTGTCTAGATATGTTTGAATATGAATGAAATTGTTGAAGAAAATTATAACAATTCATCTTGTACCCACAGACTTATGATTCCTGCTTCCATTTTCTGCATGATTGATCTTCACAATCCATTGCAAGCGATCCTTAGCAAAGTGGTATTCGAGCATGCCTCTGAATATTTCTACGGGCGATTTTGTGATTTCATCTTCATTGGTCGGCCATGTCATAGATTTTCATCAATTGATAATCGTTTCGAATGAATTATCTGGAATCATCTTTCATGTTATCAACCATGTTATCTATCATGTCCGACACCAGTCTCATTGTGTAAAACACCGCTTCTTTCTGTGTTTATCAAGAAGTTTCTGTTCTATTCATTGGATTTTTTCGTGACTTATCATCCACAATTATCACTGCAGTTACAATCATGTCAAATACAATTCATTGATGCGATGATACAATGTCAGTGTGAGATTCTAAATGGCTCTGGGGCCGAATCCTCCACGTACCCGGTTTCATTGTTGGGAGAAATATACAGTAAATTATGTTATTGAAAATTTCTTCGGGTACTGCAAACACAACTTTATCAGTGAGAGATGTTGAATATTCTTGCTCATACGTCCAATGGAAGTAATTATTAAGTATTGAAAGTTTTTCTTCTGATGGATCCACAGGCAGAATTACAAACGATAAGCATTAAATGGCACATTCACAAATGACTCTGCTTTCATTCATTTTGTTTCCGTTATGAATACATGTTGGACATGCTTTCATGTCCGCTCTAGATAGCATAGATCTCTAACAATCCGACTTCTATGGGCATGCCTTTATCTCAGATTGGCATTAAAGCGCATTGCTGTTCAGTCGTTTCATGCACGCACAATTCAAGTGCCAATAATTGTTTGATCACTTGATTGACGATCAATCTGGATAGAAATTGTTGCAATTCAATGCCGATACGCTTTATTTGGAACTTCAGTTGCATCCGGGGCTAGGCCTACCATTCACTTGTATTGCATATAATTAAATTAAAAAACACGACATGGTAAAAATGCGAAGGATCCAGGAAACGGAGGATACCAAAGTTAAACAACTTCCTTGTGTAAAGTGCAGAATCGTGTAAATAATTAGATAACTTAAAATCAAGAGCGAATGAATATAAATTAATACTAATAATATAGAGTAACTTACCCCAGTACAGAGTAGGAAACGAAATACATATAAAGTCTATAGCCGACTCAACTTTAGGAGGGAAGAGAACTAAATTAAAACTTATAATCAATTTTATTTTACAATCAAAGAACTAAAATGAGAGTTCGTCATGGATATGACGAGGAGTTAACTGAAATTACAAATGTGAAAATCAAGAAACCAAAAAAAGGTCACTATGTAATGAGTCATCTAACCCATATAGAGATTGAATGGTCTAAGTTGACCAGCTACCAGTTTTAACAAGTCGATTAAGGAGACGTCTGTTGCCAGCCCATTCCCTGCTACAGTTGTTATTAACTACCCACACTAACAATTACCAGTGAATTTACATCATGTGAGAAGTGTATGGTAATTGTTATGGGAACATTACTAAAAGTGAAAGTAGCAACTATAGGCAATAATTACCCAAATCAAAAATTAGTGGTAATTTCACATCACTAGTACCGATATTGGTCGGTTTTGACTATGCTGGCCCGCTGTCTGGATCTCGTATAAGCATGTGTTGCGAGACACACCCAATAGATCTCTAATGTACATTTACTTTGTATTATTTGTATATCTATTGACGTGTGATATGTTATTTGGTAGAGTTAAAAATCTTTTCATTGAAAAATGAATAAGGAAACTGACTTCAAAATATTGAGTTCGTTATTTCGACAATTGATTTTCCATACTACAAACTGACTTCAAATATTGCGACCATATGACGCACATTACAAGCGAATACACAAACATACAGTAATATAGCCCTGTTCGAGTGTCTGCACTAAATTCTGCAAGAGATATCGACTACAAACAAGAGACATCGACAACCGACCTTTGGTTCATAAACAAGAATGAAATAGACTGTAGTATCACAGCAGTTGCTCATGCACAAATTATCACGTCATTTCATCCACAGATCAGTGAAAAGAGTGTGAAAAATAGAATACACGGAGCATCTGTCATTTCTTTTTTTGTGATCATTATCTTCATTTTCCAATAAGATCATAGAGAAAGGTCACAGCACTTTTCATTAAAATTAACCTTCCATGATCCTCCAAAGAGCACGTAAACAGAGCGCTGACCTATCTTGAACTTTCGGGTTTTTTAAATCTGTTTCATATTAAGATTAAAAGGTTACGCCGCTCACTAGTTAAGAAACGCCGGGTGAGAGTATCCACAAAAAATTCCTTATCGATCTCTCACTATGAATCCGTCGTTCGATAACAGTGGGAATTGTGTCATCTGGTTGTCAACTTAAGAATATATAAGGACGCTCTGGCATGTGGATCGATCATCATATCATTCGAGAATGCTACGTTATTGCTTGACATTCGTTCTTCTTTGTCGGATAGTGCTTTCAGTTCGCATTTTGAATGAGACACATTTGACAGGTAACTAAAATTGATTGAAATCTAATTATATTTCATTCTTTTGCATTTAAAGTTTTAGAATGTCAAAATTACTTTAGAAAACAAATATTGTCTTCTGATACTCAAAGTGTGATACTCTATTATTTGACATTAGGTAGCCTACGAAGAATGTCGACGGCACGTGTAAAGACTGCCTACATATGTAGGCCCTAATTTGCGAAATGCGATCAATTACTGGATGCATGTTTTCATAAATGCCATAATGCTTCACACACAATAGCAATAGCAATATGATTCAATAGAGAATAATTGAATTATGTTCTTTTTTGTGCTGCGTCTGTTTCTTAATTTTTTTAAAATTAGAAGCAGCTTGACCTGACGACGATCTCTATTGTTATATTTAGAACTGCTTTGTGATGTCACTACTTATAGACTGCCACTGAAGACGATGGTTCTAATCCGCTAACATGCGAACTACTACTTATAAAGTCATGGAGTCGTAATTAATGCACATTAATATATATTGTTAATTATATATTATATATTGATTACATAATTAATCACAACTTATAATAGTTGTGTAACATATATATATATATATTACAAGTTAAGTTATCCGGTAAAATAGAAAATGAAAAGCAAACGGCAGCGGTTAAGGTTTCTATATCAAAAATTAAAAGACTGCAATGTACAATTTAATCTGTTAGACTTTAACAATTTAATCTTTGATCACTTGATATGCAGATACAAGGAGGCATGCTTGAAAAGAAGGTGCTGCATAAAATGCAACCATAGTAATACGAATCATGAGAAACTCAAACAGTATGTACCTGTATACACGCACATGTAGATGTTAACGGCAGCATCTAATTGCCTAGATTCATGGCTTCGGATAGTAGCGTCAAACTATTGCAATCTTTTGAGAAGAGGTGGGGACCATTTGAGGGCGGGTATTATTTGAGGAAATGCTGCGTTGTTATCCTCTTGAGACATTCAACATTCTGGAACTCGTGAAATTGTCATCATTTTGTATCGGACATTTTGTAGTATTTGTAAAAATATTGTCTCAAACGATAACTGTAAAAGTAAATATATGACTAAAAGTAAGGCCATTTCAAGTTCGCTATAAAGAACTTGAACGTACTGTACACTGTGAAATACTCCATCTTCACCGAGATCCATACAATTACAATAAAATTAGTACTTCCAAAAGACCAATCTCGGGACGAATTTTTATAATAGTTGGAACTATTACAAAAATTCGTCCCGAGATTGGTCTTTTGGAAGTACTAGTTAATTGCAATTGAATGTACACTGTTATTAGTAAAGACCTAATTGAGTATTAGAAAGAGTACTGAACCTGATTACTAACTAGACTAAGAAATGAGTCCCAGAATCTAGTATCCTTTGAGTTCGAAAATATTAGTGCTCAATCTAGAACTCTCTGGGTTCGAAAGCACAGTATGCTCAATGTACTCATTTTAGTACTCATTTAATGAGTTACAAAGGACTACCATACGACATATCTAACCCGCTATATCACATACGCACATCCATCGAAGAACTGCTTATGCACTTAAACACAAATACATTTGGATCAATAAGATATGCATAGGATGGATGGCATTGGCAGGACTCAAAGTGCAGTCGGAGAAAAGGATAGACGTTGGCAGGGCTCAAAGCACTGTCAGTGAGGATGCTTTTGATGAAAATTGATGTCCTAGGTTCATTGAGAGGAAATCGACAAAATGTCACAGGTTGGATTGCAGGATCCTCTATTGTTTTACTGTACCCACTTCGATATGCACGAACCGTCATTTCTGTGAGCACTCGCTACCTGAGACAAAAAGACAACCCGAGTGACGATTTCGATGCAAGAACTACAAACAACTGTGTTCACTATGATTGACGCCGCTAGCTGGGAACAAAAGGACTTATTCAGATAGTGTGCGCCGTCGCTACCAGCTGCATAATGTCTCACTGAGCTTACATCATCCATCGACAGTGATAATTCGTCATATTAGTACTCATCAAGTATTTTAGTACTTCTCTGAATTTAAGTTCGGTAATTCTGGTACTCTTCTGTTTAGAACTGAGACATGCTTAAACATGACTTAATGATTTACAATATAGTTTACGGTATGACAACAAGAACACTGTACCTACGATGAAAGCGCACAGTGATAAAGTAAAGAATATTTACAATTTTGACTGCAATATTATTGATAAGTAACAATCATTATGCATACAATATTTGCATCTAAACACTACGCTGCCACGCAGATCAATGACTTTTTTGATTAGTTTTGCACTTTTCAACAGTTTGTTTATACATGTATATTTTCCTAAGAAGCGTCTTCAGAATAAATTTTTTGTTTATTCAAATTCACCACAGTAGCAAACGATTTCTTATTAGCATCAACTAATTTATTGTTAATTTCTTACTTATCTATTTCTTCGTCAGTTATTTGTTTTAGAATTCTTGTACCCTTACATAAAATATTTTGACGAAACATTTCCATGTCATATTTTGGTGACCACTTGAGGGGCATAATGCGCTTGTCATGCTTTATTTGCATCTTGAAACTCCTCTTTAATTTATTGATTGCTAGTGGCTTTAAAGGTATCTTTAAATCAATGGCTGTTGGTCTATGATCAGTAAATACATGTAATTAAGGTTCAAAAATTCTGAATGCTTCTAAATATCTTAAAACTAATTCCGAAATTATTAAATTATCAATCACTGATTTATAGCATTCATGATTCTGAAGTCTGCAGAATGTATATTCTCCATTTTCAAATCTGCCATTAGCTATTATTAGAGAAGTTTCATTGGAAAAACTTATTAGTTCTGTTCCTTGTTCGTTTTTTAAGTCTTCAGAATTTCTTAATGGGAGATTCATGTGAACATTGTCATTTAGTTTACCTATTCTACTATTTAGGTCTCCAAGCATGATGACAGGTTTCATTTTAAAATTTTCGATATCACTTTATAATTTTATCAAGGTACTATTTATCTGCATAATTAGACTCTCTTCTTTCTCTATCACAAAATGATATGTATTCATTCTATTTCCTTCCATTGTTGATTTGATATTTGAATTATTATAATATCTCCATTTTCAGATACTAACTTTTCTGTTTTTAGACTCTCCCTTTGTGGTAGAGGTTGCTTCCTTTAATTTGTCGACCAAGGTTATTTTTTTTTTGCTAGTTGTATGGATAACATCGTATTGGTTGATTGTCAAGTTATTGTATTCTCTCTCTCTCTCTCTCTCTCTCTCTCTCTCTATACACGAATGACGAATGATATAATGATAAATAATATAAATAGCCAATTTCTCATAAATTTTAATTCACTTTGAAGTGGAGACACATTTAATGTTTTGAAAAAGGGGTTTCAACAAAGTGTACCGACTTCCAGTGTCATAGAGCATGACTTAAAGTCGGCTTTTGTATAAAGTTCATAACTCCATTGAACATCATTCAAACAGATACATTTCGCTAAAGTTAGTTAGCAACCCATTATCTGTTTGGTGGTTTGTTTTCTCATCCTTCGATTCTAGTGACACAAAATCGCTCCATAATTTGTTCTATCGTTCCAGTGAACTTTGGAGTCCTATTAGCAAGCTTCTTCATTCGCTAACATTGACTAAAGAAAAATGACTTACGGTAACATAGAATTTTATTCAAAAATGCATTAACACGCTTCAATTATCATATTCACTCACACAATTCGAATGTATTCATTTTGTGCTCCTCGCGTGCATCCTATTGCGTCCCGGGTACCACGTGCTTAGTAGGCCTATCTGAATTACACGGTATCAAAACAATCAATAGCAGTTGTGAAATACTCCTCAGACATCTTCAATTTCCTTTATGTTGCCATGCCGTAATGCACCAAAAGTATTTAAGTGAGAAAGTAAATGTTAGGCAAATGTGTGTGCTGTCAACAGGTGTTCAAGTAGCTTTTTAAGCAAATGCTGGTTTATGCAAGAATCAAAAAGTATATTTGTCACTCGTTTCCTCTGAACAAGTGAGTTATGTTGGTAGGCAAGTGTAGCACAGTCGCAGACCTCAATACGTAAAAAATCGACATTTCAATTCTTGGAATGATAGTTCAAAATTAGACTTTTATGATTGGAAAAACGACTTATAGTGACCAATAATTGTTTTAGCCGACGAAAGTCGTGACTGGCTCCTTTACTGATGAAATTTTTGCGATCCTATCATTCGACCTGACTGCATCAATTAGGCCTACATTTTTCTTGTTAGCAGGATGCAAGTGCTTTCGTTATCCATCGCCATGTAGGAATGATCTGCAAGTGAGTTTTTGCGAGTCCACCAATGCTAGATCTAGTACAAAAAGTGACTTTTTGACTTTTGTCGGTGTCTGTCGGGGTTTACCGAATCGATAAACCGTGTGTCATATGTGCTTTCGCCATCTCTGGCCATGTAGGAACAAAATATGCAAGTGAGTTTTTGCGCGCATCCTTTTGTTGGATCTAATACAAATTTGGTTGGCTTAAGTCAGCTGTCAGGGCCAAACCCAGTAGTTGCGACCAGGCAGACGGCCAGTCTCAAACAAGTCGTACAAATGTCTGTTAACCTGCATGGTCAAACCGTGGGTATCCCTTCGCTGGAATTCGACCCTCTGAACAGGCGGACTAGATGTAGTAGATTCAGTTTGTGAGCATGTTATCGGAATATTACTGACACGCTGCTTACAATAGTAGTAGGCTTATAATATATTCATATTCCATATGACAATTTCATTTTTGCCTGCAGATAGATACCTTACATCAAAAACTCAATGCTACGGCAATCTTGGCTGTTTCTCAACTGATCCGCCATTTTATGATATACCAAACCGTCCAATCAATTTCCTACCTCAGAATCGTGATGTCGTCGATACCAGGTTCAGTCTCTACACACGCAAGAGCAGATACGGAGTGCGTGTCATAACCAACAGAACTCGGACGCTGACGACTTCAACTTTTGATGGCAGCAAGCCAACGAAATTCATCGTCCACGGTTTCCTGGATTTCGGAGATGTAGATTGGATGAACGTTAGTAACTGATGACAAAATTGTGAACAAATAGTATTCTACTATCTCTACGTCTTGTCTTTTATAGGAGCTTCGGAATGCCTTATTGGATGCGGAGGACGTAAACGTGTTTCAAGTGGACTGGGTTGGTGGATCTCGCCAATTATACACACAAGCAACGGCAAATGCGCGATTAGTCGGAGCTGAAATCGAACACATGATACGATTTCTAGAGGTCAGTTTCTGAGAAATATATCCACAGATCATATCAGTAGTATATAGTGTGACATCCGGCGCGACGCTTCGCTTCGCTTTGCTTCGCTTCGCTTGCGCCGGATGTCACACTTTTGCGGGTTTTTTCAAAAAATCAAAATTTCAAAAATTTAGGTAGACTTCAAATTTCACGTGGCCGAAGGCCGAAGGAAGGAAAATTTAGGTAGTGACAAATTTTCAAAAAAACAAAATTTCAAAAATTTAGCCGGTCTCAAAATATCACGTAATCTCAAATTTGAGAATTACAATTTTCTCGCTTAAATCATGACCGTTCCAGGACACCGAAAATCAGAAAAATTAAGAATCTCAAATTTGAGAATTACAATTTTTACCTTGAAAATCATGACCGTTCCAGGACACCGAAAATCATAAAAGTTGAGAATTTCAAATTCATGAATTTTATCCATCTTTCAGGTTTTTAAAATATATCATGTGACTAATAATATTTCTTTAAAAGTGGAAGAAACAAAAGTGGAAGAAACCGCAAGAATATATCCTTCAATATCATATGAACGTAGTTCTACTACCCCCTCCCTTCTAACTTCTAGGGGTCCCTTCTGACTTCTAGGGGTCCCTTAAGAAATTTTTTTATTATAAAATGAACAACATAAATGAGTTTTTAAAATTATATGGAACTCAAACAACTACAAATTTTGATCTAAAGAAAATTGCAAATCAATTAGGAATAAAGAATTTTCATGTTCTAATGAGAGACGAATTACAATTGATCAAAAATAAGCCAACAGGAACCTTCAGTTCCCGGAACAAAGTTCCATCAATAACTATAAATTTCATAACAAATCTTCACACAACAGATGAAAAAGGAGTACATTGGTCTGCAGGTATCTTTAATAAAAATCGAGATAATTACTATTTCGACCACCCGGAGGCTGAGAACTATTGGTTCGACTCCTATGGACTTCCACCTACAAATGAAGCCAAAAAGTTACTTGGCAATGGAATTTATAATACATTTCAAATTCAAAACCGGGAACTACTTACTGTGGTCAATTATGTCTTTATGTTTTATTTAAATTATAAAAAGGAGTACCATTTCTTGATATTATGTTAGAATTGAATAAGGGAATTGAATAAGGGAATTTCATTCCCGAAACGTTAGTTCCAATAATAATAATAATGATAATTAAAAATCAGTTCGTTGTAATTCATTTTGATAAAAACGGCCTCTGACATTTTCATCATCTAAATCTTTGATTTCGTAAGTAATCGTATAAGTTTGGTTTATTTTACAAACTTCAAATATCTCTTTAGTCCAATAGCCAACGAAGCCTTTTTCAAATTTATTCTTATATTTAAATATTCTAACTCTATCTCCAATTTTAAATTTCGGCTTACGTTTCTGTAAATTCGGATCACTCTCATTCAAATTATTATTTTCGTTCCAATAATTATTCTCGAATATTTTCTTTCGGATTAAATCAGGGTCGTCAGAAGCATTCTTTGGAGTTTCTTCAATACCAGAATGAACTTTATTATTGTACTCTTCTACAATTCCTGGTAATATCTTCAACCATTTCTGATTTCTTTGCTCAGTAAATTTCTTGAATAATTTATTTTTTAACGTCCGATTGAATCTTTCTATCACTACGGCCTTCCCTGCATTTTCAGTTGAATAAACAGTTTCAAATAGTGGCTGAACGTTTCGGTTATAAAATTCCGACCCTTTATCAACAAACAATTTCCTTGGCTTTCTATTACTTTCTTTAAAGATTTCTTCAAACGCATATTTAACTGACAGACCACTTTTGTTTTTTAAAGGCTTTACCCAAGCGTATCGTGTATATAAATCTATAACGGTCAATGCGTATTTATAATCTTTTTCATTCGGCATATGAATAAGATCAGCACTCCAAATATCATCTTTATTAAATACTTTTACTTTCAATAAATATTTAGGCCTTCTATATTCCTTGTGGATTTCGGACGCGTAGGTTCGAGCGTTGCTCTCAGACAGCTTTGCTGTCGTTTCATTTAAACCCTGACCGAATAATATTTTAGCTTGTAAAGCTTTCTTAACAAACATTCTTTCAATTTTTTCTCTAAATGTCGGATTTTGAATACTATCTAATTCTTGAATCATCTTCTTATCAGCTGCATGTCGAGAACTTAGATCATGATTTCGATAAGCTAAATCATGTCTATAAGCAGCGGCATCTACTCTATTTATTGGTTCTTCACCTGGTTTCGGATTATTATTCTCATCTAGTCTTATATCTAATCGAGTTCCTGGACCGGTATATGAATGACCAGGAAGATGTTTTTCTTTCGAATATTTACTCCAAATAAAGCCAGGAAAGTTTTCTAATGTTTTTTGTATGTCACCTCCAATATGCTGACAATTTGAGTTTTTATTTTTGTTTAATGGATGATTCAATAAATCTAAATTAGAAATTTTTAATTTAAATAAATTTTCGGAATTTGTAGAATTCATTTTAAAAGATAAAATAAATGTTTTACCTAATCGGACCAAAGGTCCTGAGGCTTTAGCCGATAGAGCTTTGTTCAGAGGCTTTAGCCGATAGAACCAAAGGTCCTGAGGTTATTACCGAATCATACTAGGACTTAGATATATTCCAGAACCATCTTTAGTTTCTTTAATTTCAATTAAATCATCAACATTGTGGAGAATATTTTTAAGAACTCGTTTTCCTTCATCAACTAATTTTAATTTACTAATAAAATTATCTACTATTCCTTCACCCCTGGCAACTTTCTCTAACTCTCTATTATGACGTTTTTGTTCTTCTAATGCTGCCTTCTCTGATTTATTTTTATTTACTGCTTGGACAATACCAGCTGTCCCACCTGCAACACTTCCTGCAGCTGGTATGCCACCTATTATTAGGGGAATTAATGGGAGAATCCCACCATTCTTTTCTTCTTGTAATTGAATATTCTCTATCATTGGTTTACTTATGTAATACTTTTCTTTGTTAATCGTAATAGTTTTATGTGTATTTTTGTCAATAATGTTACGTAGTTTTAATTCAACAGTTTTATTATTATTACTTTTCGCTTGCGACATTTTTAATAAAAAATTTTAAGTTACCAAAAATTTTTAATCTATTCTAGTTATGAATAAATTTTAAGTTAAGAATTTTTAATCTATTCTAGTTATGAAAAAATTTTAAGTTATCAAAAATTTTTAATCTATTCTAGTCATCAAAATTTTAAGTTATGAAAAAAATTAATTAATCGACGAAGTCTTGGGCTTTAGCCTATCGGACCAAAGGTCCTAAGGTTACTAACCGATCGGAGCGTAGCTCCTCTGGCTTTAGCCTATCCTAGCCATCTTTCCATTAAGAATTTCAATAGAATATTTTACATCTTCTAGCAATAAACCATAAGCCATCAATGAAGTTGTGGAATCTTTTTTTTCAATATTAATTGTTACATCACAACCAGTCTTGATAATATCTTCAGATTGTGCACTTAGATCGAAACAGAAAACAGGATATAAATGTCTCCAATCTCCAGGAGTTAATTGTGGTTCAACTCCAAATTCTATACAAAGATTTCGATAAGAATCATATCCTTCCATAAATTGATTATTGGTATCATCGAATCTTAATGGATCAATTGGATATCGGGTTTGATGTAATGAAACTTGTAAACTTCGAATTGTATTAATATGAAAAAGATTGTTGTTCTTATCAAAACTTGGAGAATTATTTCTTTGAAAAGTTAGCAATAAATATCTTGGAGTATTCGCAGTTCTAGTAAAATGCCAGTTAAATCTTTGTTCGGAAAATGTTACTAAAATAGCAGTACGCTTTAGAAAATTTACTGGAATTGGTTTGTTAGTATTTAATCTTTTTGCAATAGCTGTTTCAATCTCTAAACTAGGAGTAATATGCTTAATCCACCATTCAAGTCTATCAATTTTTAAATATGCTTTTTTTCCAGTCTTACCAAAAAAGATAAATTCATTATTTGTTGTACGATGAATTATTAACTTAAATTTTAATTGATATGATATTTTATCATAATCTAAATATCCGAATAATGGAGACAATGACCAATTTACTGTCTGTTTACTTTTCTTGTTAAATTCACGTCTTTCTTTATATGCACTATTGTTTGTTTTATTTAAATGTTTTGCAATATTTTCTACATCTTTCGCAATTCCTGCTGCATCTGTTCCAGCGTGAGTTAAATCATCAACAATTATACCATCATTAGTATCAGGAAACCAACCTTCGATTTCATACTTTTTATTATTTTCACCAATTGTTACAAATCTAAGCATTGTATCAATTACACCTGGAGAATCACTTATTGTTTCTATATTTTGAGTTGCAACATCTAAACGCATTTGTGTAAATAATTTTGGAAAAAAATTATTCTCTAGTGCAATATTATCGGTATCTGGTAATGGTGTTGTAAAATTGGCATCACTATATAAAGAATATTCACAGTGTAAAAATGAATCAGGTAGATATATATAACTCTGCTGATTATCAACTTCAAAAATTAAATCACCTCCAGTATTTACTCTACTGGAAGATCCGGGATTCATAGCAATTCTTATATAGTCATTCTTTTTTTGATTGCAACTGACGAACGGAGGATCGTCTAATCTAAATTTATTTTCGATAAGCGAAGACATTTTTATAAAAAATAATTTGACTTTGTTTTTCTCACACACAGAAAAAATTCTGCTAAAATAATTTTACTTAAATAATTTTACTAAAAAAATTTTGCTAAGAAAATTTTGCTAAAAAAATTTTACTAAAAAAATTTTACTAAAAAACATAATTTTAGAATTTTGCTAGACCAGCTCCGCTACAGCTTTGCTGGTTAAACCGAAGGTTGCTGCTCACGCCATTTCCTCTTATTTCTTCAATTGAACGTTTTATGGCTACGCCTGATTTCTTCTTATGTTTACTATCAGACGGAGCTCCGCTCCTCAAGGTTTCCCCAACAGCAATGTTAGCAATTTTATTTTTTGTTTCCTCTGAAAGTTTTTTTAAATTTTTTAGTTCTTCGGAATCATTCCTAAGTTTACGAATAGCTTCTAGTTGTTTTAATTCGTTTTGAGACTTGACAGCATTTGATATTGCACTAGCTGTACTACCTATAGCAGCTGCTCCTTTTGCAGCAGATGTAATCAAATCTTTATTATTTTTAATTAAGTTAACGATACTTCCAATACCAGAGAAGATCCCAGCTCCTTCCGTGTGAACTGTTTCTCTATTATCATAATGATAAACAGGATTCATACGTGGTTCATGAGCAATTCTTTGATTTGAAGCAAATTGTTTAAGATTGTGTTTATAAATTATAGGCATTTTTTAGGATTAAATTTGACTTTTGGGAAAAAATATTTACGTTAATATTTACGCTAAGATTTACGTTTGCGAATGGACAACAACTTCGAGATAACTTTATTAATTGCCTGTTGCACTTTATCTATTGCGTCAAGCAGCGTGTGATGTACTTTAATTTCTTTTCTATTAACTTGCATTTTCTGATGATTAATCTTCAATGCCGTTTTAAGAGCATTTAACTTAACTTTAAGAACATCTAATTGTCTTTTAACAGCATCTAACTGTTCTTTATTTTCTTTAGAGTTTTCTTGTAAATTTTTCTTTAATTCATTTTCTAAATTGATTTTAAGAGTTTTCATTTTATCAACTTTTTCATTAAGTGAGTTTACTTCATTTATTATTCTATTCATCTTTTTCATTTGTTGAGTAATTTTAGAACTCAATTCATCAACACTTTTTTGGAATGTAGTTTGTAACTGCTTTAAATTTTTTTCTATTCTTTCAGGTAGTTTTTCTATTTCATCTTCTAATTGTTCTTTTAACATTTTTATCTGATGTTTATTTTTAATGACTGCAGATTTTAAATTTATAGAAAGTAATATTAAAATTTTTGATTGTTCTGAAATCTTTTTAAAAAGTTTTGCTATATCTGCTTCTAGCTCTCTATCCTTTTTATCAAGTTTTAATAATTTTTCGTTTAATGATTTGTCATTAAGTTTAAGCAACTTTAATTCGTTCATCAGTGGAACCAAAACATCGTTTATAAATATATTTTTCTTTTAAGTCATTGATTTGTGTATCAACATATTGTTTATTTGTCAACTCTGTATTTTGTTGCGGAAGAATAGAAAGATGCAATGGACCAGATAAAACGTCTCCAGTTTTCATGATATAATTTTCTATCTCTATTTCTAATTCACGATTATTCGGGATATATGCACCTCCACCAACATTTGGTAACATCATTTTTTAACAATAAAAAAATAAAATTTCTTCTAATAAAAATAAAATTTTTTCTAATAAAAAATTAAAAAAAATTTTTTCAAAAAAAAATAAAAAAATGGAAAATCCAAATTTAAAAAAATCATATTCGCCCGTATCATCCTGTTCTTCTTATTCGACGAGATCAACGGGATTTGAAAATAAATGTTTTGATAATAATAATAATAATAATACTATTACAAATCCATGTATAGATGTTAATCTTTTGTTTCAATTACAAGCCGAAATATTTAGAGAACAGACTAAAGGTTTACCTTCTATAGAAACTAATTATTGCATTTTCTCAGGTGATCCATTTATTAAATTTATGGAGATTGTTAGTAAATATAATGATGTAGCTTATGTAGAATTAAATAAAGAAAATATGGTTATAATAGGACATAATAATGTTTACGGATTCATTAGAGCAGTTTTACTGATTAGTAATACTGAGTGGATAGAAAATAAAATTATCAATTATATCAATATTAAAGAATTAGTTAAAAAATTAAAATCTTTTTCGAAAGAAAAAATTAGATTATTTGTTGATGAACAAAATCAATATAACATTCATATCGAGAGTAAAAAACATAACGAAGAATTATTATGTCAAGTATATTATAGAGATACAATTTATAAACAAGAAACATTAGAAATGCCGCAAAGATATGATGATGATACTTATATATGATTATATTCAAACTTAAATATTAATTTGTTAAAATCTTACATAAATGGCTTAGCTCAACAAGAGAAAATTTATATGTGGACTACACCTTATACTATTAACAATGTCCATAATCATAATCATAATAAACGAACCGAAGGTTCTAGGGCTTTGCCCGATCTTAAAGAATCTTATGATAATATAGATGATAATAATATATATGATGATAATATAGATGATAACATAGACGATGATTCTGAAACATCTGGAAATGGTGTAAATGGTAAGAAAGATTATAAAAATATTAGTAATTATAAAAATTTAAGTGAAGAAAAATTTATATCTCATACTGATGTACATGATATTAATACTACATATAATCCAAATTTATCTAAATTTCATTTTCTTACAATTGAAAATAATAATGATGGAATAGTTGAAGATACTGTTAGACAACTATGTGTCGGGTCTACAAAATTTAAATTAGGATTTACATCTAATCAATTTAAAATTTTATCATCTTTAATAAAAACTAAAAGTGATTCAGATTATGGTGGTGTTATTAAATTTTCCAAAAGAGATCAAAGACCAATATTTTTCTCTATTATATTATTATCAGATAACAAATGTAATTTAAAGTTAGATATTCCAATAAGAGAATGGTATCCTATCAGGGAATGGCATCCTTTACCAAAAAGTGTAATTTATGATGTTGAAGAAACAATTTATGATGATGATGAAGAATCAATTGATGATGATGATGAAGAATCAATAGTTAGTGAAAATAAATTTAAATTATCTTTTGATAAAACGTTATATGATAAAACTTAATATGATAAAACTTAATATGATAAAACTTAATATTATAGAAGATTATATGCTAAAACTTAATAGAAAATACCAAAATATACGATAAATATATTTTCATATGTAATAAAGTTTTTAGATTTAATAAGTTTTTAGATGTTATAAAATTTTTAGATGTAATAAGTTTTTAGATGTTATAAAATTTTTAGATGTAATAAAAAAATTATTATTCCCACGTGTCATCATCATCACTTAAATTACTCTCACAGACGATTGTTTGAAATATTTCAGCTTGAATATCAGCTCCGTTATAAGGTAACATAATTTCATTTTCATCAGGTGCTTGACGTTTAAGAATATTTATTTGACCAGAAAATTTTTTTTCTTCAGTATTATTATTTTTATCAGGAATACTAATTCCAGTTTCTAAAGATCTTTTCCATGGTTTATCAACTGTAGTCGATAATGTTTTCCCCGAATATAATTTTAGAAAATCTTCTACTTTTACTTTATCTTGTGAATATCCTTTGAATGTTTTCTTTTCACTAAGTCTCCCTTGTTCATCTACAGTAATACAATATTTTATTTTAGGAGCAATAAACATTGCAAAAATAATTCCACCATTTCCATAATCATTTTTTCCTTGACACAATTCCCCACCAACATATCAAGCAGCATCTAATTTATTGAAGAGCTCATTAGAAATGTATATTGAATCAGTATCTGTATAATGAATGTATTTTTCTTTGAAACCATTAATTTCTAAAATAAAGTTATTCATGATTCTTCTCGAGTGAGAAAGAATAAAAGAACCTAAGTGTGATGGCATGAATGACGTCTTCCCATCTTTTACAATATTAGTTTTGAGAAATTCATCATCTTCCATTTCTACTTTCGCTAAATATTGTTCATCATTTAATTTTTCATAATCTTTTACTTCTTGAGTGAAATTTTTTCTCAATGTATTCTCATTCCATAAATGATATTTAGTGTTTATATCTTTTTGCACAGTTTTGCCATATAGCGAATTCATCAATAATTTAATTAACTCATCACCTACAGTATTTCCTTCTGTTTTATATCTTTTTCTCAGATTAAAAAGTTTTTCAATATAATTTCGAAATGGTGAAACTTGATAATTTTTTTCATAAATTATACCATCAGTAATATGTAAGATTTTTCCCCCACATCTAACAATTTCTTGTATGTCTACAGAAGTTAATACATCATAACATATACCATTTCTAAACCTGATTACTTTCACATGAGAATTATTATTTTGATTTTTAACTTTATCTTTTATAGGAACTGGTTGGAAAAACATATCACTCGGATATTGAAACACAACAGAGAATATTCCAGTTTTAGGTCTAAATGTTTGAGTATTAAATTTATATACTATTTCCCGCTCTTCTTCTTGACGAAATTTTCTAGCTGATTCAGCTTTAGGGTATTCTGAGTTTTCATCATACATAGCTGATGGATATAAAGATGTTGCATCAAAAGCCATTAGAAATTCATTTTTTTGTTCAAGTAGTTGATTTGAAATTTTCTTACAAATTTCAGTTTTATCTCCTAAATCTCGATACTGTTTCATTAAATCTATTAAATTACTTCCAAGGGACAAAGTCCCATCAGCGTAGCGGCCAGGGGACAAAGTCCCACCAGCGTAGCGACCAGGTAAATACTGTTTTAATATTGGTAACAAGATGCTACAAAATGGCGATATGTATTTTCTTATATTTGCTGAAACTCTTCCACCTTTAACAGATTTTCTAATATAATTTCTAGCCCATAAATCTATATGAGAATGAATATTTGTATTGTCATTTTGTACGCTTTTCATCCAACCGTTAAATGTTAAAGCAGAGGATGTCAAATTAGTAGTTATATCTTCACCAACTAAATCTCGCATAACATTATTATATTTGTAGATACAAAAAGTTAAAGAAAGATATTCGTTAACTAAATATGGTCTCCATTCATTTTCTTTTTCTTTATAATTTTCATGTGTTATGTCTCCAATTTCATAATTTAATTTACACGCATTCGTAGGAATTTTAAAATTCTCACACCATTTAGAAAGACTTGTTTTTACATGTTGATAACTACATTTCATTATAATAGTTTGAAGTGCTAATTTACCTGACGGTGAATCTTTTTTCATATTGTTTTTAAATCTAAAAGATTTTTGAATGTATCTACTAACACATTCAGTTGTATAAGGATTTTGTAATGAAGCAGTCAATATTCCTCTTGAAGTTTTAAGAGGCGGTTTAGATAATTTAAAATTAGCTTTTATCGGAAAATAGGAATCGAAACCTGATGAATTGTGACCTATTAAAGTTACTCTCGAATAATTAAATTTTCCAAGAGTTTTAAAAAATTGATGGATCGGACATACGTCCTCTGGGTTTCCCCCGATCGGACATTCATCATCCTCAGTTCTCGTAAATATTTTCACACAATTTTGAAGTTTATTAAATTCTAATTCAGTTAAATTATTATACTCATTAATCTGTTTTTTAAGTTTTTTAATTTCATCTTCATCTTTTGATCGTTTAATTTTAATCATATCACTTAACAAACGTGTTTCTAATTCTTTCAATCTTTGTTTCGGTAAGCAACATATAAATTTATTAAAATTAATAGCTCCTACAGCATAAGGAATAGGATGAGCTGTTGAACAGTTAGGATCATGAAAAGTTTCGAGATCCGAAATATATGTTGAACTATAGTCAATTTTTTTCTTTGTTATGATTTTATATGGACGCGTTGTTAGATTTTCATCAGTAACTGTTTTATATATGGGTTTGAAATTATTTTCAATTTCTCTAATAGCTTTTAATTTATGAGATTTATCAATTAAACAATAGTGACCAATTGTTGAACCTGCGTGAAAATAATTGTAATAAACATAATTATGAAACGTTTCAATTCCTCTAGGATTTAAATGACGATTGGCAGGACTATAATATTGAACACATTCTCCAAAATATTTATTGAATTGAGAAAATTTGCAGTTTGACATTACTCCTGTTCTAGATGTGGCTTTCTCTTTATATAAAAAATTATTAAACATTTCTTTCATCATTTCTCCTTGTTCTTCATTAAAACCTCGTAAAACATTATAACATTTAATAAAACAAAAATCTTCAGAAGGAATATAACAATATTCACCGAAATATTCTTTGATTCTATATTTCATATTAATCCCTGCCCCTCTATGCGATCTTTGTACTAACTTCATTCCAAAATCTTCATATTTAATATTACCTGTAAAAATCCATTCGTTAGCATCGGATTTCTCATCCAGATTCGAAAACCATGTTTCAAATGATTTTTTATTGTAGAAGGTTACGTAAAAATTTTGAATTATATTTTCCTGATCTTTAACAACTTTTCCAAGTAAATTAATAATTTTACCATTTGCTAAAAGTTTCCGCATATCATTTACTACATTAATAAAAGATACATTTTCATATTTAATTTCATTTGGACTAAATAAATTACATAAATCATCACCAAGTTCATCCTTAATTCTATCATCAAAGAAGATATCACTAATAGGAGTTTCTAATATTTCTTTTGTTCCACTTTTCTGTTTTTTAGTATTACGTCTAATACTACGCCTAGTGCGTTTCTGTTTTTTAATACGTTTACTACGTTTACTATGTTTAATTTGCGCATCAAACTCAGCAGTTTATTTCTTGATTAATTCATCAATCCTAGACGTTTGTCCGAGAGACATTTCACGATTCATATTTTTTAAAAGAAAAAATGAATTTTTACATAGAACCTCGGTTCCGTTTTTACATATACACAGGAATATGTAATTGATGTAATGTTTCTAATTCATGTGTTGTTAAATGTTCTTTCTTAACCAACCACCATAAATTATTGTACGCCAAAAATACTCGGAAACTTCTTAAACAAAGTGGAAAGTCTTCTGTTTTAACACACGGTTTAATACCATGTTTTGTTTTATAATCTGTAACGAGCGCTACGTATTTATGATGATAATAAAATCTAACTTCTTTCTTCGAATTTACAGGATTTGTAGGATGACGATAATCTTTTAAAACTGGTATATGCTCTATCTTATAAGCATTGAACATATTTTTTTTTATTTTTATTAACAAAAAATTTATAAGAAAAAATTATTCGGTCACTCCGTTCGATCACTCCGCGAAAATATTTTCTATCGACTTTCAGTCGGGGCGAAGCTTAGTCAGAGAACAATTGTTCTATAACTCTATCATGAATTTTTTTATCAATATTAATTGTGATAAATCCATAATCTTTTGACCAAGCATTGTTACACGATTGTTTAAATTCATCTTTATTTCTTACACATAAATCTCTTAACAAATCACTTAAGTTTCTTGCATTTATTTCAAATAGTATAAATATATTTGCATTCTTTCTAATAACACTTCCATCTAATGAATACATACATTGTGTTAAATAAAATACACTACAGTTATTATGTCTACCTCTTGTGAAATAATTTCTCTGAACTGACTGATCTCTATCATTAACACAATCATCAAAAATTACACAATGTTTCATTGTTTTATCTAGTTTACTAGGATCTTGCATATTACCACTATCATCTATTAATTGTATCTTTATATGCTTATTTTTATTGGATTCTACTAACTGATTATTTTTTGCTGCTTCTTCACACCACGAACTTATTTCTTCTTCATCTTCAGATTTTTCATATTCTTTGAATAATGAAGCAATTACTGTTTTTTTAAGATTATTTTCAAATCCATATTTTAAAAATTGATAGACGGGTTGTTCTGCTGTTGTTGTATAAATTATAAGATTGTTATAATCCAAAAAATTTGGAGTCGTTAAAATTTTAAATAATAGATATGTTTTTCCACAACCTGATCTTCCGCAAATAACTGACAAAACTTTATTAGATAAATTTGGATGATGATTAAATTTAAGTTTCTTTTTATTTAATGGGGGTAGTTCACTCATTTTTTAATAAAAAAATTTATTTTTATTTTATTTTTATTTTTAAAGAAGAAGAAGAAAATTAAACTTCTCTAGCTTCGCGTGGGAGTTTATACCTGCCGAACCAAAAGATCTATCATAATCTCTTCACCTCCAAAATTTATTTCTTGTCCTTTTTCATCAGTGATTCTAATGTTAATGTTGTTAATAGTTTTTCTTGTAATAGGGAAATATATTAATGTTTGTGGAATTACATTTAGTCTATAACCAATGGGTACAGTAAAAGCTGGAAAACTGAATATTAAATTTGACAATTTACCATTTATATATCCTCCTTCAATAATGTCACAATGTACAACAATTGAATTTATTACAGTTATTTTTGGAATCTTCTCACCTAAATGATAACCTTGACTATAGGTTTGTTTATTAAATCCTAATAGCTTTGACAATGATCTATCATGATTAAAATCAACTTGATGATTTTCGTCTAAAGTAAGAGAAAATTTATTAACTGCCGGTTCAACTGCAAAATGTAATTGTTTCTTATCTTTAAATGGTATACCTAAATGTCTCTTAATTTCATTTGATATTGATTCAACTTCGTAAGAACCAGGAAGAAAAGTTAGTATTTTCCACGTTTTGCCTTTATCAGTAGAATATCTAAATTGGTCATTCACATCTTTAATAACGTTTTGAATAGTGTTAAATGTAGAGAAACTAGTCAATGCAATTTGATAATTTTTATTTTGTTCCAAATGTAGAATGGGTTCTAAATTACAAGTGTGTGATGAAGTAGTTGTTATAATTTTTAACGTCGTACTAAATTTTGATGAACCCAAAATCTCTGTTAGATTTTCTAAATGATAATTAATTTTGTCTAAATCTGCTGAACACATTTTTTAGTTAAAATTTTAAACAAACATTTTTTATAAAAAAATTAAAAACAACAACATATTTCAGCTACGGGCGAAGCCCTAGAACATTCGGTTCGTTATACTTTTATAATCATCTTCATTTAGAATCTTCTTTTCCGGCAGTCCTTTCAATATAGCATGAATTTCATTGAAACTAGAATTATGTCCTTCTTTTATTGCCGATATTAAAATATTTAATCTATTTAGTAATTCTTGTGGATCATCTGGTAAGAATACAGTTGTTTCAGTTTTAAAGCCTTTTCCTACTTTAACTCCCGTTGATAATAAATTTTCTAATTGTTTATAACGTCTAAGAGATTTTACTGCACCAACTCTATCTAACATAGCTTTATATTTTATGAGATCTTCTACAGCATAATTATTTAAATCTGCTCCTCTTAAAAGATCAACAAAATTTCTTTCTAAATTAAAAGGATATTTATCTGGTGAAAAAATTAAACCTCGAAAAGGTTGTGGAAATATTTCTTTTTGTCCGAGATAAAATCTAGGTATTGTTTTTCCATCTATAAATGAGATAGAATGTTCAAATTGCATAGATTTTGGTAATTTCTTATTAATGTTTGATTCTAGTAATCCATAGTCATCTAATATAGTTTTGTGCTCTGGATCTGTTATATCAATTTGTTTATCATTATTTGTACTTTCTTTTTCAAGAGTTTTAAATGGTTTCATAGTTTTTTCAAAATCAGTTTTTACTTGCTCGGTTTGCTGCATTTTTTCAAACATATCAGATTGAATACCAGCTTTTATCATTCTATGTTGAAGACGATTTTCTTTCATAATATTTCTTTGTTTTATTAACTCTTCTAATTGTTTTATTCTTTTAAAATTATCAGCTTTAATTTTATCCATTTTTAAAATATAATATTTGAATTTTGTGGTAACATTGGAATACAGCAAAAACATTTTACTGAACAAATTATTTTTTTATTGCTTTGTTGTCTGACATCTTTTCGTTTTTTCTCGTTTTAAGTTTTGTTTAATAAAGTTTTGTTTAATAAAGTTTTGCTTAAATTTTCGCTTAAAGTTTTTAGCTCTTCTAAAAAAATTTTGTCATTTTCTTCATTAGAAATTTTACCATCAGTAAAAGTTTTACCATCACTAGAAATTTTGCCACCCTGTTTATTCTTATCATCAACTTTTTCTGACTGTAATTGAAAGGATATTTGATTTACTTCATTAGCTATTTGATCAAATTTTTCAATCTCATCTAACGTAATAACATTATCATCACATACTCTTTGAAAGTAGTAATGTAGTTTATCATAGACTTCTTTAATATGTAAATGCTTAGTTTTTAATGATTTTCGTTTCTTAGTTATTAAAGATTTATCTAACATTGTAACAAGTGAAGTTGCAAAAACACCCGTACCTGTTAAAGCTGTAGCAACTACTGGAATTACTAAAACACCAGAAGATATAACAATAGTGAGAGCGCCTAAACTTATTGTTAAGAATATGCCAATTCCTTGTGTTACATTCTTAACATTAGTCCATCTCTTTCTTAATTTTTTATAATGTTCTAGTCTAAGTAATAATTGAGATTCCTTATCTTTCATATACCTAACTCTATCTTTGTGTTTTTTTTGTTCATTTTTTCAATGTTAATCTTTTCAATGTCCATTAAAGTAGAACTACGTTCATATGATAACGAAGGATATATTCTTGAGGTTCCTTCCATTTCTGAATTTCCTTCCACTTTTGTTTCTTCCATTTTTAAAGAAATATTATTAGTCACATGTTATATTTTAAAAAACCTAAAAGATGGATAAAATTCATGAATTTGAAATTCTCAACTTTTATGATTTTCGGTGTCCTGGAACGGTCATGATTTAAGCGAGAAAATTGTAATTCTCAAATTTTGAGATTCTTAACTTTTATGATTTTCGGTGTCCTGAAACGGTCATGATTTACAAGTTAAAAATTGTAATTCACAAATTTTGAGATTCTCAACTTTTATGATTTTCGGTGTCCTGGAACGGTCATGATTTTAAGGGTGAAAATTGTAATTCTCAAATTTTGAGATTTTGAAAAATTTGAAAAATTGGGTATTTTTAAAAACGCCCAAATTTGTGAATTTAGGTCTTCATAACCTGAAAAAGGGTTCAAATTCATGAATTTATGTCGTTTTTAAAAATGCCATTTTTTGAAAAAATGGTACTTTTTGAATGGACTAAATTCATGTATTTAGGTCTTAAAAACCTGAAAAAGGGTCTAAATTCATGAATTTATGTCGTTTTTAAAGATACTATTTTTTTGAATTTTATGGTGTCCTGGAACGGTCTTTTGCCCATTACTCATATCCATACAGTGTACGAACAGTCACAATATGATCATCATGCATTGATATATTCAATATAATGACAATTGAAAGTAAAAATAATCATTCTGATACTTGATATTACTTCTCAATTTTGTGTTTTCTTGTTTTTCCAAATCATTGCCACCCATCCTGGAGGTCTTTTTGAACATAAGCATGTGTACAGAAACAGAGGAGAAAAGAGCAGATCCGAACAGAATTCAAGCACAAAATTCCTTGGCAATTGCATGCGCTGTGTTTCGCCCTACAAGAGTTCGCAAGTGCGATTAGGAGTGGCCCAAACTACCCTAAAGCATCAAGGATGGCCAAACAAACAGATGGACTGCAGATGTTTCCTGACTTTGCCGTATGCGCGCCCACTTTATGACTATCAGTCGCACGACAAAGCATAGCAGTTTGTTGCGCATTCCCTCAGCTTACATAGACGATTCCTAGCCGTAATGACGAGTCAATGTAGGGAGAAACGTAGCGTCCCTCTCTTAAATTGTTCAAGTCAGAGGATATCGTTCTGTTCTATGCCCAGTCGAACTGGCATTCCATTCTTTATGACTGCACACAAGCAATTTGTGCAGAATTTGCTGTTGCCATGATATCCGTCTATTTTCCCAGACACCAGTATTGTCTTCTCTGTCATGTACACGTAGCTGCATCATGCCTCATTGCATTTGGCTCATCAAACTTTGTGAGAATGTCTATCATATCATGAAAATCATAACTCCGTTATTTCGACCGTCATGCTTTTCAGGAGACGCCGCGAAGGCACTCGTGCAATTGCACGCTACTTGCTAATAGAATTGATAAACAAGCACGAATAAATGTTTTTGGAAAGTTGTTCCTTCTCAAATGCATGGGGAAATGAGCTTAACTCAAAAATCATTGTCTAATGATGGTATAATGCGTTGTCTTCGACCCACTGAAGAAGCGGTAGCAGACTTTCGAAGTATGAATACCTTCGGACGTTATAGGCTTCCATCCAAAGTTTACACTTTCCATGATTTTCGACACATTGTGACTATCTGCATGCACATCGCGATTTCAGTCACTATGCTTTCCGATTTAGGTTGGAAATCCATCCAGCCCTGCACGGAGACAGGATATGCACGTGATTGGTCACAGTCTCGGTGCTCACATCGCCGGATACGCTGGACATCGTCTGGGAGGACAACTTGGTCGAATTTCAGGTAATTGTCTTCTATCTATAACATTTTTGTAGGATATAAGTCGATATTCGCTAAACAGTAAAAACATGCTATGATGTAGGCTTTGAGGTAGTTTTTCTATCTCGAAACCAGTGAGTTATTCTACACTGGAAAATCGCTGGATACGAAAATTACATGCATACATATACCAAATGCACATACCATTCGAAACTAGCATCTGATACGAGATTCTCGTATGTCTACAATAGATCTGGCATGTTTTTCATACGAAATCTCACTTACTTTCGCATGTGATTGGTATGTAGCGATACGAAATATTCTATCTGTGATTCGGTGTTTTACAATGAAATACGAGTTATTGGTATGTTGTATATACGAGGCCCGATGCAAATTCATCTACATACGTCTCTCGTATGTGGAGCTTAAAGTCACATAGCAAAAAAACTAATGCGCACTACTTACAAATAATTTTTTTCAGTAATACCAGTCATAGATATTAGATATGTCTTTGTGATAAAGTGTTATTTGATTAGATTTATTGTGAATGTCATGCTGTACGAATATGTGGTGGTTGGTACTTGTCTACTAACATTAATAGGACGTTTGGTTAGCTCACTTTAAGAACCAAGTTGATTAACAGCAATTCATTCAAACGATATCATTCGTGCAATTATGTTGACTTATATCTCAAACATAACTATTTTACGTTCATGAATTATAACGTCTTTTTATTTCGGATTGATAACATGCCTAATTTCAAAATTACATTATGCATGAATGTTGATGGTTGAGTACCTATTGATTATTCATGAAATGCCTTTATTAAAATGCGTGTATTAAAATCGAATTCAGTATTGAAAGTATGACTCTTGAATGTCATTATCTCACTGCTTGCAAAACAGTAGTAACATTAGTGTGATCCTAATTGACAAAAGGCCTTAAATCAACATACTTTGGACATAATTGATACTTTCTTTTGACATGGTACTGGTATGGCTTTAGTATGTAAAGCATACCACACTTAAAATGACATGCGAAAGGCATGCAAATAGATAGAGAAATATACCAAAAATATTTTGGTATACATCCTTCGTATGTGATTGGTATTGAGCGATTTACAGTGTATGCCAGCGAAATTCAAAGCATGCTCACCTTTTATAAGTAAGATCTGCAATTCAATCAGCGAGTCAAGCAAAAGTGTCGGCAAACACCTGGTAAACAGAAGGCCGCCCAGCGAGCGCTTATGCGAAGGACAACATCATTGCAGTCCTGGAAATGCCGCCTGGAATCATTCAACTTATCCGCCGGATCCGTGATGGACGTGCGTAAACAGCAAATGTAGCGCGAAGGACCTCGCATCATTTATCATTTCTTATGCCAATCTGTGTTCGCTCTCTATCTCTCAATCTTTCGAGCATTCCATATGCTATAGGTTAGGAAATTCGAAGGCATTAAATGTATGCATTTCTATTCCAATAATTTTTCACGCAAATATTTAGGGATATTTCTCTAAGAATTGACGAACGCCCCATCACATAGTGTATTTGCAGGACTGGACGCAGCGTCTCCGTATTTTGAAGGCACTCACACACTGGTTCGACTTGATCCTACCGATGCCATATTTGTGGATGCCATTCACACGGATGCTCACAGCATTCTCACTCTTGGTAAGAAATTTCGATTATATGAGCACACATAATTACGCAAATAGAATTTATTTACAACAAAATGCAACAACGCTAAGCACATACTTCATGAATTCTTCCAAACTAAATAATGAGCTTCCGTAGGTTTGTCACGCTGAATTGCTTATTTGTACATGGCTGAAAATGCTGTTTGGTGATAGCTCTGTGTGACATAATAATCAAATCTTTCGTATCTGAATCATTTCCTCCAATATCGAGAAATATCAGCAGGCCTAGTTCACATCTCTCAACATTGACACAAATCCCTATTTAAAGTTGCAGCCCTGTTCCATTTACATTAAGACCGGTGCCTGGTCAATTATGTGTACATTGAGATCGTTTAAATTAAGGAGAAAGTTTAATTGGCTAGATTTCTCATTGCATCTGATTCAGCAAATTCCATCTACTAGCTTACCAGATCAGGATTGCTGGCCTCACATGTAGAGCAGTAACACTTTCCAAGGCGAACAGACTGTCATTTGCCAGTCTTGTAGTAACTAACTGAACTTTAGATACCTCAATTTTGAGTCTTTGGAACTATAATTTTGCACGTGATGTTATCCGAATTTCATTCCAGGTCTGGGCATTCAACAAACTGTCGGTCACATTGACTTTTATCCCAATGGAGGTGCTGATCAAACTGATTGTTCTCGGAATCCTGTTACCCAAATCCAAATTGAAGGCATCGTGAACGGTTAGTAAGCATCTTTTGGCTTTATATTATAGAAAACTGAGCAGACAAATTTCATTTAGATCATTCAGAATTAAAAACACATGCATTTATGTACATATCTGATTGTCATCAATAAAAAATAGCATTAGCAAATTGTTTGTCAGGTACATTTAAGTATTCTGTGAGTGCACTGTCATTGCTTTATAGACTATCCTATATCGTATTCTCGCAGATTTAAGAACTGTGTGAGGCACCGTTACGGATGTATGTGACAGCATGTCGTCATAAAAGAGTCAGAAGACATAAAGCAGTAGCTATACATGTATGTCTAATCATTGCAAATTTGACATCTATAAATCAAACAGAAGTCTGCATTGATGTCAGCCTCTCATGTGTTGCCATCCTCATCAAAAGCATTTGTTTCAGTATGATTTACATGCTGTTATCCGCGTTTTCATGTTATCAAGAAAGTCAATATCATTCAAACAATGCAGTCCCTATTGACAGCAAAGGCTTCTCGTAGGACATTGGAAATCTGAAGATAATGACAGCTAAGTATTAAGTCAATAAAAACACGAAAACTCTTGATTCCGCGACCGTTCTCGCCCGACTGTGGAATTGGATATAAGTCCACGGTAGAGACGATTTCGCATCCTATTCACTTAGACAAGTCATTGGTACAAAAAGGAAGGCGAGTGGAAGGTAGAAGAATGAACATGAATGGTCTTAACATTCTGTCAATAACAAAGCTATCGATGTCACCTAAATATGACTTCTGCTTGACCCGTATTCCTTTTGTACATGTCTACCTACAGAATTAGATTGTATAAGTGTATCACTTTGCTAGAAGTGCAAATTGATTCAAACAGATGGCACATGCTGGAACTTACTAAATGGGCAAAAAGAAATTTTTAATACCTTGCAGAGATAGGAAAACACTCGTGTTCCGCTTTTCGGATTGCTGTGAATTCCTTCAAAATGCTCCGATCGCCACAATTCCTTCAGATTATTGTGCAAAAGTTTTCTCGATAATATTGGGCCCTCCGGTTGACAACAGTCACTGAAGCCTCGCACAACTTGGTGTGTTTGATGTTGAACTGGTTGCTCATTGTTCGATTGCTATAGTATCATGTCAGCAGATTGTGCTGTTTCATTTACGTTACATATTCCGATGTTTCAATGTTTCCCTTCTACTCAAACAGAAGAAGAGACGACCCGTCTAATTACCTGCTATGATATTATTTTGGAAAGGAGTTTTACAATGCCATTTAACACTTCAGAAGAGACTTCTACTCGTGTGCGTGAGCTCTTGATCAAGATTGTCTATCCATTCCTCCCATTTTCTCGCATTCCATCTTTGACATAGTGACTAAATTCATAGATATACAGTCGAATACGTGAGTTGCCGACACAAAGATGAGAGATTTGAATTTAAATCGCTTTAAAATTGTTAAGTTAGATAAGTTCATTAGCTGGCAATTATCTGACTAAAGGCGATTTTGACATGCCTGTTATTATGTCTACAACCGTAGTTTTTCTTCACAAATGAGAGACAAAACCAGATTCTTTTAGCTTGCGCAAAATGACAAATGCAGGTTAATTTAAAGACATATCTCTAAATACAGGAAAATACGATACTTTTTTGCGAAAAATAATGTTGCATTGATATATACAAAAATGTACTCGCTATGGAAGCTGTGAGAAATGTGATGAAATATAACTTTACTTTGCAGGTATAAAATTCTTTGCGGCCTGTGATCACTTACGAGTTTACCGATTGTATACAGAGTCCCTCACCCACACTCAATGTCCTTTCCAAGCATTTCCCTGTCGCAATTATGCGGAGTTTGAAGTAAGTATGTTTCAACTCAGTTTTGCTTTAACCATATCTTGTGCCATCATGAAAATATAGAAAATATTTCGAATAGTATTGGTGCATGTTTTGAAAATATCCAATGTCTAATTTCTACTTCACGGTTGGCCAGAAACAACTTTTAGATGAACAAAAATAAATTTGACACAGCGAGAAAAGCCTATGTCTCCACATTTCAAAAACGCAAAAAGGAAGAAACCTGTCGATGTCGTACTGAGAAAATCGAAAAAATGTTTACTTAATGTTATACCTAGCCTACTACTGCTATTGTTTAAGTAGTATAAAATACATATATAATCTAATGCTACTGCTGATGAATATCTAGAAATAATCCATGATGCACTTCGATGTACTTAAATACACTATACAGGCTTGAAGTAAGTATATACATGGTGTATGGATAGACAAAAGCTTACTTTATGTACTAACAATACTACTTATAAGAAAATTTCCGGCATATTTTCCTAAGTTTGCTTCTGCACGCAATTTTTTATTATGAATTTTATATTAATAGTCTTGCCGAGAATGTCATTTTTTGATGTCCATTCAATTTGAATGGCTTTCTCGCTGTGCCAAATTTATTTTTGTTGTCCAAACTTCAACTAAAAGTTGTTTCTGGCTGTTCTTGTTTATTTTGTAGTACATTAGTTTTTCAGCACGCCGCATGAATCTGAATACCATGATCACTCCCTGTATCAAATTGACCAAAATCTGATCATTAAAAATCTATTGGGTTTAAGTCTGTGCTACTATTTTCTATCAGTCAGTTACTTTTCTTAGAAGGATATCGAATAGCCTTAATTCCTGTTGTTGTCAGCTTGTGAACTAAATTCGGCATATTACGATCCTAAAAGTGGAAATGCTACCTGCAGTTTACAAAGGGTGGATTTACTTGCAGCTATTTGACGCCCAATGTGCACACAATTACAAATTTCACATTTCTTGATATTCATGCGATCAGGATAAATAATTTTTTTTGTAAATACATTATTTATAATCAGTCATAAAATAGAAGCAGATGTTACTCAGATAATAGTGCGATGATCACAGCTTAATGCTTGAGGCAATATTGAAAGCGTCATTGAAAGTAAGTTGATCCTTTATGTCAATTCTGGAGATATATCAAAAAATTGTACATATAAACTATCGGTAAAAAATAATGAGGAAATGATTCCAGAAATAGATTCCATCTTCAAATATTTTTGCAAATAAAAAATAAAATAAAGCATTGCCAACAAATAGGATTAGACACTATACACTGTGAATAGGGAATGATGTCGTATCTAAAACTATAAAGCTATGATGCGTCTTTCCGGATGAGATATAGCTTTTCTGACATCAATGGATAAATCACATGAATTTCCAATGTTGAAATTATGACATGTTGGTTACAAGCACGATTTTATTCGAAGAGGTGTTTCCTCAGTGTGTGATTTGTGTAGAGGGCATTTACAGGTCATTCTCTTTCACATAAGTGGAAATAACACATATTTTCTGAAACTTCTATGAAAATGTTGTAAAGTTATTGCGCTTCTGAGTGGCAACAGCGATTATCAAATATTTATTGCAATATAATTGTTCTTTTCATTCAGTTGATTCAATTAACTAATGAGAATAAGACTTGAGAATATGACATCATTTATTTGATAGAAAACACAATTAAAACGATGTGTTCTCTTGATAGCCGTCTATGACATTGAGCAGCTTTCAATAAAGAGGACAAATCAATACCGCTCCTAAAAGAATGAAAGGAATTTAACATTTCATCATCTTTGTGACTCATGGAGAAAAGGTTAAGGTATTTATTTTTTTGCTCCCCAAAGAGCACTTTCATCGAAGGACAATTTCAAAGATTTTGCCTTGAGAAATGTGTTCTGGGATAAGGTCGTGAAAGCACTTGGCAATAAATAGCATTAATCGAAATACAATGCGTTCGTTATCTTTTGGTTTTCTCAAGGAAAATAAAAATATCTTCATCATTTGCCGTGGATATAGGAAGTGAATCAGAAAATTTCCATAATAGTAGAAATGTAGCAATTTGTGATTGAAAGTCTTTCCATTCGATGATTTCGACATTCATCTATTATTGATATAATTCTTAGTTATTGTTCTTCATATTATTTTGTGAAGTAGTCAACATGACCTGTAACTGATCTGTCATCCATGTTACATGATAACAAATCTCTCGGAGCAGAATTCTAGTACAAATATTTAGAAAAGGTACACTCATAGAGTAAGTATATTAGGTAGAGCAGCAACTCTGCATTTTTTAAATCCCCTTTGTGTATACAGTTTCGATTTTATTAGATGAACTCGAGGTGAATACAGTTGGAATTGTTTCCGAATGTGAGACATGCACATTTATGCAGTTTTGAAGAAATTACAACGGAATTGAGTGATCATGATAGCAAAGCAGAGGAAATGATAGTATTTTACAGATAGTCCGTGTCATGAAAGCTTTGCAGAGGTAATGTTTGTTATATTAGCAACTCGATGACCTGCTATTGCTTTCATGCTGAACCTAAAGAAAATCTTCTTAAGCGCGATCAAATCATAAGCAACCTGCACCTGGTAGAGCAAAAGAACATGGTCAAAGACAATGATTTCAAATGACTTTGAAAGATATCAATGGTTCCACATCACTATTCAGATTCAAGAAATGAAGCATAAAGTTAGTGAATCATAAAATCATGACGATGAAAATTGAATTAAAAACATGACATGTCAGCCAAGACAGCACAATAGGATCTCGACTTTTTCATGAAGACTTCCATTGTAATGCCACTCATTAGATTTCCTTGATCATCAGCATAATTTCCGCTAAGTTGCGATGCTTATTAGCAAACACTCATTCCTTTTGATATGCAACTTTTTTCACACTACTTATAAAGGCCTCAATGTCGGTAGTACATAAAACTGCAAAAATTTAGCTTTTTCAAAAACTGCTCAACTAATTTTTTGGACGACAAGAACGTTATCTCCGCAAAAAATTGAATCTTTTCATATAAAATTTTTGTTGTTTACATATACTTTTGAATCGACCTATAAGTAAAATATTTACTCTATTTGAAGCACTTTAATTGAACAATATCATAAACTCAAGCTCTGACTTGAAACCTCTTTTCCAAGATCAATCTCAAACAAGAATACGATAAAATATTCGCCTTTTAGCACGTTAAGTGACGATGAGCTCATAGGTAGCAATAATAGCAATTCAGAATGTCTGAATCTTTTCTTTAATTCTTCCAGCGAGGAAATTGCATGACCTGTGGAACTAATGGTTGTGCTCGAATGGGCTATTACGCTAATCTATGGAAACCAACTCCCGGGGTTACTGGTGTTAAGATGTACTTGGATACAAAAGGCACCAGAAATTTCTGTCGTAAGTGTCAACTCATTTGCTCTCTCAACACAAAACACGGTGCGTGTGAAACAATTTTTCGTGGACCAACAATGGCCATATCCTATTTTCGAATCATCCTGGTCCTTAGTAAAAAGCTGTGTACATAGACTACCCAGTAAGGCCATATTCAATGCGCTCATGTTACGTGGTTATATAATCAATGAAGTACTCAGAAGCTACATGTAATGTACGTTACCGATTCTTTAAAATACGAGGGACTACACTGTTAACCAGCGGTTCTCAAACTTTGTATCGAGAGTACCCACTTTGTACACCCAGACTACCAATTACCCGCTAATTTCTCCAATGTATTCACGAACCAGAACTCAGCAGTCGATATTTATCTTTCATATGAAAGAAAGCTGAAAAACCAGACTCACACAGATATATGGTCTGGAAAGGCAGCAAAACTTTAAGAGCTTTTTGGAACAGCTGTGGATAAACTTCACTCATTGACAACCAAAACGCCGGAAGTTCTTGACTCGCAACTACTCCTCCTTACTTACCTCATCGGCTCCTAGTTGGACGAATTCGTCTTTTGTATTATCACTGTCCTCGATACATGAATCACGAGAAGCAAGTGGCTGCTTAACCCAGACATCTGTGTTACGCTGTGCTTTTGGACAGTAGTGTTCTAGCATTGCTTGAAGCTCTTGAAGATGTTCGTGAATCAGTGTCGTACGTTAGGCAGCTATGGAATGATTGATACCCCAGAGTTTGAGAACCGCTGCTGTAAACTGTACACACTGAATATCCATTAAAATGAGCAGCTAAAATTCATTTCACTGTTTCTTACAATGTGAACAGAGAATTTCCGTTAAAACTGACATAGTCTTTCTGTTATTACCGGATTTTAACTTTGACGTAATGAAACATCAAATTGTGACGTCATCATTTTCAATGAATAATTACGGATGGATTTTTGTGAAGCTTTTATGTGAAGTTTAGCGGTTATTATAGCTGTTATCCATGTCTTTGGAAATGCTTAGATCAAAACAACACATTATTTTCCTAGCTTTTTGTAGTTCTTTTGCTCTTGCTGTTTTTCTATTACTCTATTATTCTCTATCGATTCTTTTCAATTGGACTACCTAATAGATGTGTCTGAAGCCTCAAAGGCTGTTTCTATATGTGAAATAGGTGAATTAGATCCCATGTAATATTTACAACAACGCTTTTCTCATTGGAGTGACCCGTATGAAGTGCTTGGTCATGTATGGGAGGCCCATCATATTTAAACTTTTTTAATGGAGACTGCATAGGTCATCGAAATACATGGGTTTAATCTACTTGCTCTCATAAAACATTATGTCCTCATGTAATGTTTATTTTTGTATTCTTCTTCGGATTTTAAGGATTTACATTTTCCCCCAACACCTCCGATTGCTACTGGTATTTACCGACCTTGATCGATATTCTTGATCATCAACAGTTCGCATGTAATGTATTTTCCGATATACTGAAGTGTCTCATATTTTTGAACAGGATTTCATACCGCTGTGGTTATTGATATGAACGATCCCTATGCTCGAGAAGAGAGAGGAAGACTTTTTATCAGCATTTATGGCACTGACGGAAGTTCAGGAGACATTGAATTGACTAAGGAGTAAGTAAAACTTTTGAATTTGCCAATACCGCAGAGTACAAATTGCAGTGTCATTTTTCATGGATTTATAGAAAAACATCCATAGTAAATAAAAAATGTTCATTCAGTCGTAGACACATGCAGCGACTTTCCGAGCAAGGTTCTTTGATTTTCAACAGCGTCCGTAAGCCGTCGTGAGACTTTGCCTATGCAGTTTATACTTCGACACCACTCATGTCCTCTATTCTGAATATTATCTGAAAATTATTCCGATTATTCTGAGAATTATCGGTACTAATGGGTTATCTCCCCAACCCTATGTTTTCAAATTTGTCTAAAATCCGTAGAAATGAATCAATCGTCACAAAACTTGAAGAACACGTAGGGGAGATTATGCTCTACCCACATACCAAAATTCAGGCAAATCAGACTTGTACTTTTTGAATTAGAAGCGATAACTTGAAGTGCAGCGATGCCGGCAGCTTGATCTGACTTCTTATGACCCCACCGTCGGAGCAGAAAGCAATCGAGGTCAAAAAAGTCATTTCCCGATAACTTATGAAGCGATGATGACGGGGCCACATCCCATATATTGGTATGCTTGGCTTAACAAAAATTGTAGCAAGGTAGTGGTCGTGGGAAGATTTCAATTAACAGTAGATGAGAAGAAGAGAGAGAGAGAACAATGCACACAAGAGCAACAACAAAACGTCGAACAAACGAAGTTAGATCAAACTTTTGACTTCGCTGCACTTCACGTTATCATCTCTCATACAAAAACTACTGTACTTGTCTGATCTGCATAAAATGTTGTCTGTGAGTAGAAAATATGCTTAAGTACGTGTGCCTAAAGTTTGGTGACGATTGATTCATTTTTGCAGATTTAAGACAAATTTGAAAACCTGGCGGGGAGAATTATCTTGCAACATGTAGATTGGATGAAAAACTGATAGACTGCCAACCCGGCTTCTATGTATGTTTTAATGCATCCATGAACAGAGATTCTCTGACACTTGCAGATACTGCAGTGTGTCCATCACATCAGACTAATAGCTATTATCACAAAATCGTGATCAGACTTCATCGTTATTGCTACATGATTTTATGAGAATGGTCATATATTAGCTGGTGAGACTCATTTCAGCAATATCTTTATGATCAAGCCTTCCGAGAATTTTCTAAGTTTCAGAGATGCATGATCGTCGAAATACTTCTGCATTCACTTCATTGCCCTGTGACAAACATTCAGAAGCAATACGCAGAATAGTACGTAGTCTACTCAAAATAAGCTGCGGCCAGCCAGCTTATTATGTGAATTATGTGAATCATTTTCGTATTATGTCCTTTTCATTCACCTTTGCTACACAAATGCGTGAAGATCTGAGTTCCAAAAAGAGCGAAAGGAATTTACCATTTCCATCATCTTTGTAGATGATTGATAGAGAAAAAGAAATGCCATTTATTTCTTTGTTCCCTAAAGAGCGCTTTCTGTACCTTCATCGAAGGACAATTTCAAAGATTCTGCCTTGAGAAGTGTCCTTGGATAAAGTTGTGAAAGCACTTGGTAATAAATAGCATTAACCGAATTACAATGCGTTATCCTTTGGCTTCCACAAGGGAAATAAAAATATCTTCAGCATTTAGCGTAAATAAGATATGAAGCCAGAAAATGTTCATTATTATAGAAATGTAGCAATTTGCGATTGAAAGTCTTTCCATTCGATGATGACTTTCATTTCAATATTAATCAAATAATATTATAATTCCCTGTTGTTATTATTCATATTATTTCATGAAATACGTAGTCCTAATGATACCTGTGTAATATAATGAATGGTGTATAACTCCACACAGTCACAAGTATACTTAGTGCAGTTCAATGCATATAATCTAATTGCTTTGCATCTATATGTATGTGTCCATCTGTGCGCGCGCATGCATTTTGCCTTGACAAAGGACGAAGTCCGAAACGTCGTCCGAAATAAATTATATTATTCGTCAATTTCGTGCCTTATATTTCTGCATGGAGGTATCTCGTACTAAACCTGTATGGTTTAAATTATGAATTACATATGTGAGGAAAAACGTTTTTATGAATATTTAATATTTGTAAAATATAAAAAGCTGCATACTGGTTGAATAAACATAATGCAATTTCTAGTATCACTTGTTTTTCAATTAGCATTCATTTGACACCAAACGAACAACCTCCCATGCATATTTAGATGTCAGAGAAATTCTTGATCTTAGCTTTAGACAAGCATATTCTCCTCAATAGAAGAGAAACACACAAGAAAACTAGGACGGTCGTCGGTTCGAGTCCCCGTCATATAGCTTGTTCACAGCAATTTCATTTTTGTTCATATGATAAACGCAATGATATGAATGGAAGCACTTAATCAACAGCCCAATGCACGCTACATCTTTATATTTCAGCGCAGAGATGATATATGGATTTAGTAGAAAGCATTACATGTTAAAAACAACGCAGAAGTATGGAAAGATCTACCAAGTTGTTTTCCGGTGGAAACATGAATGGAAATTGACATCGATTGGAACTATACCAATCTTCAGATCTCCTAAGATCAAAGTGAACTTCATCAGAGTTTCCGATGGCAATGGAGAGTAGGTCTCACACATTTTTTTCTTTTAGTTTATGATAAATTTGTTCATGTCAGGGAATGGGGATTCGACCTCTGCCTCATTTTTGCTGTACTCTTTTTGAAACTAGACCAACCTATTTGCCGCAGTATTGCGATTTCAAGCGCATGCGCTTATAAGCGAAAATCGCTTGTTTTAAATGTGATACAGATGTGCATTTTGTTCGCTTATAAGCACATGCGCTAATATCCGAATATAAGAGCACCATCGTCATATGATTTTCTCGTCTCTCCCTGTAGCTTATATGATGGCATGGACCTCCATGTACAGCTCCAGAATGAAATTCAACCATTAATTTTTCGACAAACAATAATTTTCATTTCACATGTTGAATTCTGATTCCAGTAGCAATATTCATTTTGTTTTTTGGTATTGTACTTAGAGGCAAATAATGCTGTGACCCTCAATAATTGCGCATGAAGTAGACTACCAGTAGCCTATAGTGTTATCTTACTGTGATGTTGATGTGTTTGATTGAATAATGGGTTAAAACATGGTTTAGTAGAAAATTACCAGTATTAATGTTTGATTATTTCTAAAATGTTTCATTTTACTTTGATAAAATGAATAATGGTAACATTACATGGATTAGTAGCGCCACTTTTAGGTTATATTATAGGCTAGCTTAATTGTTAAAATACGAGTAGACCTCGGCATATTCAAGCTAATTGCCAAGAAATTTTGCTACCAAGTAATTTCAAACCAAAAAAATAAAATATTTTGCGGCTGATGCACTTTTTCCGCTTTTAAGCGCATGCACATGTAATAAGGTATTAATACGGTATGATTTTGTGACTTCTAGTTTTAGCGTATTTTCTAAGGCCGAAGGCACACAGAAAAAGCCATAAGAAATTTTGACCATTATTTTCTTACAACAGATGATACAAGCAGACAGAAGAAGAAAATACATGATATTATTTTTCTCGTATTATTCTAATTTTTGTAAGAGCACAGAGCATAAAGAATGCCGCATCATGTCATCTACGCGTTGTATCTATTAATTATCATCCACGTGACGGCTTGTGGCTTATGGCTTATTCTGTCAGCTAGCTGTCATTGAAACTTAAGTGTTGGAACTCTATGTGCCTAATATCTTATCATGCGTGCCTCCGGCCTAAGTTTTCTCTTTAAATCGATGGATTTAGTTCACTGAAAGGTCAAATATGTGAACTATTTCAGAAGTACTTTTTTCGTAGATCTGAATCCACTTTTTGCAAACATTTTGTATTATAACTTTTAGCGAAGCGCCCCGATTTTCAATATAAGTGCAGTGTTTTATACATAGGCACCGTCCGTGAATGTCTGTCTATGATCATCTGATGATCATCTGTTACACCCTGCACATAGACAATTGGATTGGAAAATCAAGTGCTATGCAAGCACCATTCATTAAAAGTTGAGTGTAGTGATGACATTGTTGAGTGGTTACCCTTCTGTCATTTCCTTATAATTTGAATCCCTTTGGTTTCTGCAAGTCGTTCATCTTCTTTATAATCACATTTGACGTTGCTGAGCGGCATATATCACAATTTCAATGATCCTCCATTTCTTGTACATATGTTTGAGAATCAATCTTATCAATCTCTTTTTTGCACTGATAAATAGCTTCTCACTACATTTACACAGCCTCGCATAGTAAATCATTATGGAGATTCATAAGTAGCTTCTTTTAATTGTTGGATGGACTCCATTAGCCTGATGGTAGGCCTAATAGCAAAAAAACAATTTATATTCAGACAAGCGTTTTCAGATGGTCACTGAACACTATGATCATGCCTCGTGGCAACACAGGTGACCATTCGAATACGCTTGTATGAATATAAATTGTTTTTTGCTATAGGGCAAATCAGGATAATGGGGACCCTCACTTTTCAAAGAAATAAGCAACTTCTCACCACATTTATCCACTTTTGCATCACAAATAGCATTAGGGAGATTTATTGCCAAAGTGCAGTATTAATTTCTATTTCTAGTAAGAATATGAATAAGTTAGATCAAATGGATACGACCATTAGAAAACTCACACACGGGATAAGTTGCACACGTGTATTCCATGTCATCCGGAGCAAAATTGTGGAAGATGCGGAGATCGAATCCTCTGAGATATCAATGAGCCTCTGAGCACGGTATGAATAGGTTTGAGCTAAAATCACATTGTTTCCGCATTTGGTATGTGATTTTGGATGCCAAATGTTTGATGCATCACTTTTCTTTAAGATCACGCTCTATTTGTGAAGGCTATTATATATATATGTATTAATTATGTACAACTATTAACATTATACATTAGTAACTACATGTATGTACAATTATTGTGTATGACGAATTTCATCTTGTGCACCCATAAAATAATGATATTTAGTAATTCTAAGATAATATTAGTAAGTAGTACAATCAGTCCTTTACAATAGGTCTATGTTTGATTATTATATTCTGTAAATATTTATATTATTTACAATTATTATTGACGTGATTTCATGTTTGCATATACATTCATACTAATAGTTTGAATTTGTGCTTGTCGAAAATTCTCTTATTTGACATAGTTGACCAGTTCGCGAGTCAGGCGATGCATATCACGGGTAAATTAAGAGAGCATCCGACTCGAAGTAATTTCATTGGTCAAAGTAAAAAATATATTTGAACTTCGCACGGTGTTACAAGCCTTCGTCTTCCACACCGTTAAACGTTTTCTTTTTTTAATTTTAATTAATTTTAACTAAATTTATTTAAATTTATAATTTTAAATTATTAAAATTATTTATAATAAATTTATTTTTATTTTTAAATTCGATTTTTTTTACTTTGACCGATATAATTACTTCGAGTCAGATACTGTCTTAATTTACCTGTGATATGCTCTTACTTGCCCTTTTACATCAAATTAAGAATAGCTGTGCCTAGATATGCATGAAAATTTATTATATAACCATTGCACATGCAAAGGTGAGGTTACACTTACTCTGAATGCATCTGTGGAAGCTAACGAGTAGAGATGAAAACTCGATGGCAAAGTATGTCACAGAGCTGAAGAGTTGGCAGAGACAATCTATCTCTGTGAGCGCTGATTTGGTTTCTCCGTATATCTTGGTAGGCAACATAGAAAAAAAATTTTTATCTGAAATTGACTAGAATGAAAATGATTCTAACCCAATCATGCAATGGCACGTTGGCAAGTGTTTGTAAGTGAATATGCGTTCAATTTTTGTGCCGTAATTGTGTATTGCACGAAGCTACACATCCATTCTTGAGACTTTATTGTTATCTGCTCCTACGGTAGGAAAGTAGAAACCTTGTCTACTTGACACAGAGTGATTCTACAGAGACGAAAAAGAACGTGCGCTTTTACATAATAAAAAACGGACCTCCTAAAGTTACCTGAAGTTCAATCGATTATCATGTCTTCCAGTCATGTCGCACAACAACGTGTCATACATCATTCGAGAGCTTGCATTCTCAGCTTTAAAATGAGCTATGATAGACTTGTATCCTTTATTGTATTTGCTGAGCAGTACTCAAAATATGAAAATCACTCAATTTACAAATCGCAATTTTTCAATAAGAAGTTATGTGGATATGATATGAATCAGGAACAGGAAGAGCGAGCATTTTGTAGGCTCTCTTTTGATATGCATGTGCTGGTCATCAAAATCGGTGAACTGATAAAAGATTAGTAAAATCTTGAAGTTACGTTCTGATTTTTCATCAAAAGTGTTCATATTTAGCATCCTCTGAATCCTTGCGTTGTGTGGAGTACGAATATGCAAGTTATACTCATGTAAGCTCAATAGTTCTTTTTCAAACTTCTTCAATATTAATTCTCATTTCCGAAAAAGTGAACAAACACATTGTAAGGTGAACGAAGGATCAAAACAAAACAATTCGCGAAGGCATGTATTTGCTCTCTAATAGCGGCTGCCGATTGCTTACCTTCACTGTTTGCGTACTTTTAATCGCAAGGATTCAGAGGATGCCAAGCATGAACACTTTTGATGAAAAGGTGAGAAAATAATATTTTCAATCAAAAAGGTGATGATTTTGTGATAACTTCACGATTTTACTAATCTTTTATCAGTTCCCCGATTTTGATGACCAGTACATGCATATCAAGAGAGAGCTCAGAAAATTCTCGCCCTTCCTTTTCCTGATTCATTATCATACACACATAATTTCTTATTGAAAAATTGCGATTTGTAAATTGAGCGATTTTCAAATTTTGAGCACTGCTCAGCAAATACAGTATCGCATACAACTCTATCATAGCTCATTTTAAAGCTGAGAATGCAAGCTGTCGAATGACGGATGACACGTTGTTGTGCGACACGATTGGTAGACATGAGATCGATTGAACTTCAACTAACTTAAGGTGGTCTTTTTTTATGATCAGCTCTGACTTCATCTGACTCCTGAACAAATTATGAGCTTGGTAGATGAACACTTGTGGAATTTAAGGATTAATTTAAAAAATCAAAGATGAAGGAAAATCGCTGAAGCTGTTGGCCTTTATGTTGACGACTTAAAGAGGAAGCGTATGCTCTGAGGCACAAAAGACGTGAGATAAAGAACAAGCAAAGCAAGCAGTTTAAATCTGGTGATGGTGCCGCAAGTGCTAAGCCAATAACTTGGCCGGCATGACCTGATGACCTTTCTCGATGATTGTACTGAACGGAAGAATCCGATATCTGTCATCCAATTTTCGTCTGATATCTCTCATCAAGCTGATGAAAGCATTGGCCACAATCACAAGAAGATAGTAATGTGGAGGAGAATATCAGCACGCATCCTCTCAGTTCCACACACCGAAAGAATGAAAAAATGTCTCATGTCCATGGTTCATCAGGCGATACTCAAGCACCTTGAAAATTCTGAAGATATATCAGAACAGCTTCAGAGTGAAGTCTAAATGCCAGTATACATGCACTTATCACACCCACTTTCCTTGTGAGCTAATCAACAAGATGGTTGAACAATTCATATCAAATAGAATCAATGTTCATATTATTCTTAAAATGAAAATTAAATTGATTTTTGTTGGACGCACTATGTCGGATTTCTTTATCATTTCAGATACCTCTTTTGTGATGGCCGAACACTGAAAGCTGGCATGAGAAGAACGATGTATCCGTGGACTTCGAAAGAGTGCCGTTAAATCAAAATCTCGAATAAACAAATTGATTTTGTCATAATGTTTGTCTTTTTATCAAAACTTCCAGTATATATTCAAGTCGTAAGAGGTTGAACAAACACTACACAATTCTCAGAGATAGGCTATTAATTCAATAATATAAAGGAATTGGAAATATTGGAATGACTTCAAGTAAAGAAAATAAAAACAAACTGATAATATAATGTGTTATCTTAAGCGCTTTCGATGACTCTTATCATAAGATAACGTCATGATACAGAAAGATTCAAAATAATATTCCACTGAAAGTTATAGACCTTCTAATTACATGGCTATGAAAAGAGATTAAGTTAGTAAAAAAATATACATACATGCTAATTGAGACAGTGGACTACAGAAAATTGACATAGATAAAATGAAAGTAGAAAAGGGGCTAAGTCCAAGGCAGGAGCAAATCACTAACATAATCTTTCATGATACATAATGAGGGGTGGAATCGTTTTAATGATATGGCCTCAGTGATCTTGACATGTTGTACATTTCTGCAGTATGCAGCGACAGAGAAATAGGACTCGATCTTATGTCCGGAGAATTGATTGCAGTCCCAGAGATGCTTGCATATTGAGCTGCTTTGATCTTTAGGGCCTTTCAATCTTGTTGCTGCCCACATAGGATAGTGCTCTTTGATTCGGATACCAAGACATCTCGCTGTCCGACCAACATAACTGCATCCGCAGTCGCATTTGAAATTGTAGCAGACGTTTGATCAGTCAACGAGAGAAATTCGATCCTTCAAAGAACGACAAGCGATCTTCATTGTCTGAGGCAAAACAACAAGCTGTGCTGCATAAAATGTTCTAGAAATTGATTCACGTAGTTTTTTCGAGAATAATGAATGAAATCTGTCTATCATAAATGGGCTCCTAAGATACACTTCCTTTTTTGACGGACCTGTTATTGGTTCTTTTTCTTCATTCAAATAAACATGTCTGTGATTTGCTCATGCCTTGGACTTAGCCCCCTTTTCTACTTTCATCTTATCTATGTTAATTTTCTGTAGTTCAATGTCTCGATTTTAGTATGTATGCATATTTTTTACTTACTTAATCTCTTTTCATAGCTATGTAATTTGAATGTCTGTCACTTTCAGTGTGAGATTATTTTGAATCCTTTTATATCATGACGTTATCATATGATTATAGTCATCGAAAGCGCTTAAGATAATACAGCAGATTATGAGTTTATATATTTTTTCTTTTTCTAATTCAATGCAGAACTTATCTGAAAATTGTTATTTATATGCATGCTATTTCATATTCATTATTGAAATGAATACTTTCTTGATAACATCTCGATTTATTGAATAATTTGTTTCCACCAAGCAATTTGGGCTGTCGAATCGTTTGAACATACAGTCTACTTGTATATACAATTATTTTCTTGAACATCTACAAAGAATGATAGCTATTAAGTCAATAGTTGACACCAACAGCTTTGATTCCCCGAACGCACTCGCCTGACCCAGGAATCGAACCGAAGTCCGCGGTGGAGACGAGCTCGCATCATCCTCACTAGGCCACGCTGACGGTTCAAAAGGAATGCGAGTGAAGGCATAATAGTCGACAATATGCTGTCGATATCACTTAGAGATGACTTCTGCCTTAACTCGCATTCCTTTTGAACCGTCAGCGTGGCCTAGTGAAGAAGGTGCGAGCTCGTCTCCACCGCGGACTTCGGTTCGATTCCTGGGTCAGGCGAGTGCGGTCGGGGAATCAAGGGTGTTGGTGTCTTGTATTGACTTAATAGTTGTCATTCTCTTCAGATATTCAATGTACCACGACAGACCTTTGTTGTCAATTATTCTCTTGTGCATTGAGAAAATAATAATACCTCTACAGCAATTCAGTATGTCAAAAGGGAACGAGTCAAAACATTCTAATAAGTAAACAACATCGTCTATTATGTAGCTATTAAATCCACTGCTTCCAGTCAAGCGACGAGTATTTCGGATAACTAACTGGAGTTAATAACGTGCCTGATGAGAATGCAGTGTGTGATGAAACTGTGAGGCGAGAGACCTTTCTGTGCAATTTCAGATTTTCATAGTCGTCTTTCTCGAGATTTGTTTGAGACACTGTGTAGCACTCCTTAACCCGTGTATTCGCCGACAATCCAGTCCCTTCGCGCCTTCAACTCCAGCAGTTCGCTTCAGATTTTTAAATTCGTGTTATTCTTATCATCGGCTCAGTAGGTAGATAGCGCAGAACGAGAAATGGCAAGGAAAATGCTTTAGGGACACCGATGCTTGGTATTGAAGGGTGTTGCTGCATTCATGTCGACATTGAAACCTTGCAATATGATATTCATTCACTATCATCTATTTGGAGTGAACAACAGATTAAAAGTTTAGTTTTATCCAATCTCTTTTCGGTTTGACTGAACCTTTGGATGTCTATCAACACGCCTGCTTCACAAGCATCAATTAATAGGGTTTCATCCTACCATAAAAACTTGACTTGTTTTAGAAGATTATTGTATTCAAATGCAATTGAATAAGATTGTTTTAAAACACGTTTGTAAAAACATGTGCAAGACACAATTATGAAACAAAATTAAAACACATGATTTCAGAAGCAATTTTATTGCGTATAGATTGTAAACTTTGCTTTTTATTCATCTTTTGACTGTACAGCTGTTCAATTGATACCAGAAAAATCTTCTCGTTTAGAAAAATGCAAAATGAGATCTTTGTTTGGCTAAACATTGTTTGCAGTCATGAGCATTATTACATGAATACGCAATGGATGATTATCAAATCCATCTGAGCATTAGTAAAGACACTTATGAAAACTGCAGCTGTTTGGATGCTATCAAGCCAAAATTTACCAATTTCCATGAACAAACTTCATCTTATTGTTATTAAAAATCTCAAAACAATGAATACATACCGGTACAACAAATTTATCAAATCTCAACAGATGTAACCACCACGAGACATGTTTCGGCCTGTTGGGCTTAATCAGTCGTGGGTAGGTTTGAACCAGCGACGTTGGAGCTAGAGGACGTGCAAGCATGCCCTCTAACCACAAGGCCACCGGACCATCTGTTGAGAGCGTGAATTAGCCAGGAAGGCACTGCTTTAACGCAGGCACGTGGAGGGCGGACTGCATTCTGCAAATGGTCCGGTGGCCTTGCGTTAAAGCAGTGCTTTCCTGGCTAATTCACGCTCTCAACAGATGGTCCGGTGGCCTTGTGGTTAGAGGGCATGCTTGCACGTCCTCTAGCTCCAACGTCTCTGGTTCAAACCTACCCACAACTGATGAGGCCCAACAGGCCGAAACATGTCTCGTGGTGGTTACATCTGTTGAGATTTGATAAATTTATCAATTGCCAGGTTACTTGTCTAAACGGTACAACAAAGTTGTCAAAACTTTGTGCTGGTCATCTTTAAGCCGATGATGAAATTGTGCACAATGCATTTGCAAAATTTGCACTTTTCAAAATTCAGTAAGCCCAACAGCAATGCATATAATAGCAGCAAACATAAGAACAGGACACAATTCTGTTTGATTTTAACTTCGGTAACCAGTATGATTTTTAATATTGATATCAACTCATTGGCCATATATTTGAGTTCAACTGTCGCAAGGAACTGTGGACTAAAGCGTCGCGCTCTAAGAAAATCTGTACTGTTCGATCGATGAGTTTTATTGATGATAGAAGATCATAAGATAGATAGATGATTTTTCAATTGTCTGAATTGATGTCGGATGTCGCTTAAAAAGTTCATAGGATAACACAAGCAAGAAATCAAACTTGTACCATTCAAAAGAAATACTGTGTATTAATCTACTCTATTCAGGATGGTTAATTGATGCTATAATGAAATTTATTTTTTTGATAGATCAAAAGATTTTCGGCGATATGTAACTCTCTCAAGAGATTGAGACTTCTATTGAGTAAATGCGATTTCAGGTTAAAAGAGTCAAAAAGACGATATTTCTCTATATATATATCTTTGTGTTTTTGTCTATTATCATGTGAATATCAAGTGCAGGGGAACAAGTACCAATTGAAAGTATGGTAAAGTAAAGAATACATTCTACTATATTTACGAACGAGTACATGCAGGTTGCAAAACAACATAGCAGTGCGAATGTCATTGAAGGAAGAGTAAACGATAAGTTATCAATAAATTCATACGGAATTCTAGCCGCATCATCAAAGCATTTTCCATGATATTCTCCATTCTCCTGTCATGCATTGGCCTGTTGCCTTAGTGTAAACGGCAGCTAAATCGCAAGTACATAAGGGCCGCTCTTGACGATGAGGATAATGCGCTTTAATGTATTTACTTATTCTCTTAACATGGATTTCAAATCCATACGCAAATTGTTCAATTTGCTCAAGCAAGCGACCCACTCAAGCAAACTCGCTACGCTTACATAAAACGCATCTTCCTTGCATAGCGCAGAAGGTGATCAAATCTAGAATGTATAAATCTTCATGGAAAGAAATCAAAAGGCAGGTTTGAGGGAAAAGTTTCCAATAAACATGTCTCATATATTTGCAATGGAGTAAAACTCAATGACATTGATTAGAGCTTGACACGCTTATCGATCTTGATGTGTCAGTTTCCAGTGTCTCGCCATCACAAAACGTATATCTGCAATGAAAAATTATCCGAATGTTATGTATAATTTATGCTTGCAATTGACTTCTAACATTCAATGTCTTGAAGCAATACAAATCATGGGCGACCGCACAGAAACAATTCTAGATAGTGAGTTGTTGGTGACAAGCAAATTTCAATGAGTGAGTTACACTGTTATAGATTTATTAGCCCAACATTGTTTCTGCGCGGTCGCCCCAGAATTTTTAGCTGCATGCATGTAGCCTGGAGAGAATTATTACAAATCGCTATCGTTTGTAGGGTAGTTTACACAAGATATGAGGTGTATATTACTGGTGTTAAGATAGTTCAGGTGGTTAAGGGCCGCGCTTCTGTCCGGAAGTGCAGAAAGTTCAGGGTTCGAGTCCGTCCGCTTCGGGTGTTGCCATCACTCTCGCTAGAGGCTGCCAGTCCTAATCTGGTGAGAGTGAAGGCTGCCCAAGTCCTAGCTTACTACAGAATGGGCACGCATGAGTAAAGAGTGAAGAAGCAAAAGTTTGCCGAAAGAAATTGTATTTGAAAAATGCTTAGCTTTCGATTAACAACCCAAGTCACAGTCGTAACTCAGAATTGACATCAATATTTACGTCAAGCAGTCGCTATCCCGATATGACGAAGATCTGAGAGGGGGTCGGAGATGTATTTAAATCCTTTACAAACCTCGAATTTCACAGCATGATTGTTTTCCTATGAAGCAGCATTGAATAAACTTTTCGTATGTAAGAGCGTTGAGAATTCTATAAACAACACGAATCACTGTCTGAAATCAGAACTGACATCAAAATTTACATCAAATTGTCTTTATCCCGATAAGACGAAGACCTGGGAGGCGCGGAAATGTATTTAATCCTTTACAAGTCTCGAATATCAATTGCGACCACACATGCATCATTTCTGTACCGCACGCAATGAAGATCATGTGCATGTTGGAGATTGTCTTCTTTTCTTTGGTAATCCTCGGCTGCGTATATGGAATGAATCCCGCACAATATGTGCACGATGCCGTTCGAGATATGATCGAAGCGATGCGAACTCGAAGACAACAAAGGAAGATCAAGAGACCTTGTCGAAACTTGAGGCAGCACGAAAGGAGGAGAAGACCGAAAGTGATAAGAAGATTCGTCATCTTATAAAAGAGATTGCTGATATGAAGACATTGATTTTGAATATCACGAAAGGAATAAAAGCCCAAGTGAAGGATCTACGGAGTGAAATGAAGAAAAAATTGACAAAATTGAGCTTTCAATACAAACTGCTAACAAAAATGACACGGTCAATGACAAGAAACATTTCGTGAATAACACAGTGATGAAGGCGGTGTTTTATGGGGTATGTCACCCACCATGAATAAAGGTTCCATCTATTGGATGCATTTACATCAACAAGAAGAGAAAAAGATGGACCGCTGCCGATGCGGAATGTCGCCGCAGAGAATCCTCTCTTCTGGCATTCAAGGATGAACAAGAATTCACTTGGAATAGTATCAGATGGAAGGATAGACAGCGGGAATTCTCTGACCTGAAGAGAACATGTACTTGCAACCATAGAGTAAAGATATTAGGTAGAGTAGCAACTCAGCATTTATCAAAACCCCAATGTGTATGCAGATTCGATCTTATTTAATGAACTCGAGGTGAACACGGTTGAATATTGTTACCGCAACTGTGAGATATGTAAATTTTTGGAGTTTAAAGAAATTTCCACGGAATAGACTGATCATGAATGTAATGCAGAAGAAATGATGGCATTATACAGATCCTCCGTGCCATGACCTAGTCTTGGAGAGGCAGTGTTCGTTTGTTTTTCGATAGGTTGTCATTAACTTCATGCTCATTGCTCAACCTCAAGAGTATTTTCTTAAGCTGCCACTGGCAGAGCAAAATGGCATAATCAATGACAATGATTTCAATTAACTTTGAAAGATGTAAATGGGTAAACATCACTATTCAGATTCAAGAAATGAAACATAAATTCAGTGAATCATAAAATCATGACAATGAAAATTGAATTAAAGACATGAGATGTCAGCCAAGACAGCACAGTAAGATCTCGACTTTTTCATGAAGATTTCCATTATAACGCGGTTCATGAAATTCCTTCGATAATTAGCTTAATTTCCGCTTAATTATTATGCTTGTTAGCAGATATTCATTCCTTTTGATATCCAACATGTTATCATGCTACTTATAAAGTGGCTTCATGTCGGTAGTATATAAATTTACAGAATCTTATCTTTTTGAAAAGCTGCGAAATCATTTTTGCACCGCAGGAACGTAATCTCCGCAAAAAACTGATTCTTGTGATATAAAAATTTTCACTGTATACTTTTTTGAGTCGACACTCTACCTACAATATACTTTCTCCATACTTATAAGCGACCATGGAGTCGAAATCTCTTGTGTCTGACGCATGTGTTGAAATTTGTGGATGGGCAATGGGTCTTGTGACCTGTTCTAATCCACTTCCATTCGTCTGCTTGAAGAAGTTCACATTAGCTGAACTGAATAACTGAAGCTTCGCTCTCCGATAAACATTTCCCGCACAATGTAGGAACTAACACCTCGTCAACGACACACTTCCTTCATGCTGCACTGCCAGAACGTGCTCACAGATGATACTGTGACTTTTCACTTTGTCTGACTAAGTGGGACTAGAATGTAGAATTGCTACTTGTTGATGGTTATTTCAGCTGCTCGATCAGACTACGATCTATTTCAATGTTGATGGTTGCTGGATCTCAAGAGTAATGAAATTAGTGAAACTTGTAATGACTTTATACTTGAAGAAACATGATAGCGTACTGGTGCCATTCCGTCAACCCCTGGACGCTGCCATCGTTTATGTACCGTTGTCATGACAACGCATGTTCACTAGATGCAATATTGCTTCCACGGAACGTTCGTGTCGGACATCAATGGCTGTGCTACTCTAGAGGTGACGTCATTCTATCTCAGGCATACGATGGTAGTAAGGCGCAAGAAAAGTTGTCTCCCTTTGGCTTACGTGATTGGCCAAGCGCGCGCACTGCGTGAAGAAAGTTGTATCAATTGGCGTTATCACATTGAAGACTGAATATCTGCCAAGTTGACAGTACGCATCTTTGGCTCAATGTTTCTCTGCGATAAATTCATCAAATGGATGCTCACATCGTTCAACTCCTCATGATCTAAATTTACTGATTGTGCCCGTTCAATGCAATGTCACTGATTCAGTTCGGGAGAATTCAGGTTTGAATTCGCACTACGTTCAATGGAAAATTGATCTCTCTGCCCCTCGGGACTAGTTCTAAGCGGAACCATCAGTAATACAAAATGTCATCTCTAGACCAAACAACGCAGACAGTGCAATTTATCTCCGTGGTCGCAACAGTGGCAAATGACAGCTCGTTGTAATTTCCTCTGCTTCGGGCCGTTCTATAATTTCTGCCTTCTGAGAAAATTCAAAATAGTTCCAGTGTCAATTGACATGAAATAAAATGAATTGCATCGATATTGGCGGCACAGTTTTGCTCCATGGACCTGAGATGGGTTTCCAATTAGAGAATTCAGATTAGTTTCATGCTCGGTCGCATTTGAGCATGAATTCTAATGAATCACAATTAAGTTTCAAGGCTTCATATGGTCATCAAGTTAGTCATACTCGAGTCCCTACGGGAATGAATGATGCAGGCATTTGCATTGTCCATCACTCCATTTCTCAGGAATCGCTTCCTCAAATGCGATGGGAACATGAAGAAAGGCAAGCACGTGTGTAGATTTAGTCTTTCATAAATTCATGAGCAAAGCTTCAAATAAGAAAGGCACCGCATCTCTCGGTCATCTAATCTCGAGGAATCCCCCTATTTTATCTCGAGGGGTCTCCCCTTTCTTATCTTGATAGGTCCCCTCTATCTTATCTCAAGGGGTTCCGTCTTATCTTGTCTCAAGGGGTTACCTCCATCTTATCTCGAAGGGCATCCTCTATCTCATCTCGAGGGATCTCCTCATTCTTATCTTGATAGGTTCCCTCTATCTTGTCTCAAGGGGTTACCTCCATCTTATCCTCTCATCTTATCTGGAGAGGTCCTCTCGTGTCTTACCTCCAGGAGAAGTGGCCACGGTGCCATCGGATAGACCGCGTCGAGGGCTTTCGAATAAGCCACATCCTGCATGGTTATGATGGCTGGAAGTGCCACAAAATCGACCGTGTCCGATTTTCACTACACACTATTGTCAAACCATCATGGTAGGCTATACACAGTGCATTCTAGTGGACGGATGTTGCAATGTCATTTCTTTCGATAAAGATTTTATATGCCATCCTCTTAACGACCACCGTAAAACTGACACTAAGCTTTCAAGGAATGCTAATTTCTAGGAATCTAATCACATAAGCCAACAAGCTATTCATTTTATTTATTTAGAAATCCGCATCTCAGTGAGAAAAAATTTAAAAGCTTTTCGAATGCGTTTTTCGAAAAGGAAGATATCTGAATTTCGAAATCAATAATGAATCAGAGTCATGGCATTCCTTTCAACATAACCGTATAATCGAAATTATATTGCAGTTATTATTCGCAATTTCGAGAGAAATAAGAACATTTCTCATTTCGTTTATCATATGCACTCGGCCCTGACGTATCCCAAAGTTCTGTACACAGACAGACTACTTACTCCTTGTCCTTCGCTTCATCGAAAATTTTGATGTGATCAACTTTAATCTTTGGAGTCCTTGTAATTGGGATTGTTCCTGGCGATGTGATAGTCCATTCGTGCTTCCAACGGAAGGTTATCTTAGATATAACGCTATATTGCCTTGCTGTCTTTACCACAAATTGATGTCTGCTGACACCGTATATCATGATTGGACTGAAAAAGTAAAATTACAAATTGAAGCAATAGCGCGATATTCGACTACTTCTTAATCTATTTTTAAAGTTTAACTAATGCACGCATCAAACTACGCTACTAACGCAACCCCACTCAACATACAACGTGAGTCGACACATGATCATTATTTAAGAGAAAAGCGGCTTTATCTGCAAAAATAATCAGCAAATTGATAAATTAGCACAATTTGGTTCATTATATTCACAGTTTCTGTCTATGTGATCATCAAAATAGATTTGAAAAGGAACAAAAGTTCAAATCTGAAATATATTACTGAAAGAAGAGTAGTCTGAAGCATAAATTAACACTTTCATGCAAATAGATCAGCGAATGAATACAAATGCATCAATTTGGTGAACAAATGAAAGAATAAATTAGTAATTTGTAAATTATTTAGTAATTACATTAATCTAAGCACTAATAAGTGTTAAACAAATGCCAATTATAATTCTTTATAAACCGATTATTCAGTATATTTATGTTTGAGAATTCTATAATTGAATCTTTGGTCACCGCATTGGTTAACTAATACACCAGATATATCCGTGCAATACACGTGCATCACATGAAGGACAACAAATATATGATGAGTTGCTTTCCTGTAAATCATGTTTCAAAAGAAATGGCTTTGTGACAGGTCGAGATCTCAAGTGTGATAAATGCTCTGTACAACAATATTTCTAAAATTCCTATGATGTAAAGTTCTCTGCAAAGCAAGGCCCTCGATAACCCCGATTATTTCATATTAGATAAAGGAGTGTTGATCTGGTTATCAAACTCACAACAATCATTAGATGTAAGATGATCAGAATTAGGACAATGTGCTGACTTCAAAAGCCTTGTGGTCAATCGTTAATGATGTGTGAGGAAAAATGAGAACAATTCCTTTCCAAAATTATGTCTTTTACGGACGTTCAAGCTGCTGCTTTGGGATTTTCAACGACGACTTTTGTGACAATTTCTATACGTGACACACATTCCATGCTATAAAGCTCAATTAAGATAGTGAACAGCAGAGGTCAATGAAACATCAAATATTGAAACCTGTGAATTCTTCTTTATATACTCTCTACTTGACATTACAGACGTTGATGAAAAAGGATGATTCTCACAGATACTTTGCTTGCATAGATTCACATACAAGCCGGGCCGAAGGACTAACGGTGCGGCTACAAATTGAGGAACATCAGCTCGGCTAAACATTTTGGAGCCGCTTTAGCCTGTATGAATTAAGAGACAAGTAATTAGAGCATTTCTGCATACATTTAAAAATTCATTGTTGTTGTAAAAATCCGAAAACTTTAATTGAAAGATCAAATAACCGCGACCGTAGGGAATGTATTTCCCAATATTTGGCCTTGAGTCTTCGTGAACTGTGGTGAAACGGAACTATTATTGTTTTAATTAATTGTTATTCATCATTGTTTTAATTAATTAGAATCGATTGATATCAAGTCGATGTAGATGACAAACCGATCAAGAAGATGGTCGCAGTCAATAATAACAACCATGATAATGAAGACATATTTCTTGGCTGCGTCGGTTCATTACATCACTGTAATGCGAATGAATGCGCATGTCATATCCGAATATGATATAACTGTTATATTAAAATAATCACATTGTTATCATCGCAAGCAAAACCGGAATATTTTGCAATCAAGCAGACCCCGAAATAAATTCGCAATCCGTTACGAGCCCAATTTCGTGTCGAGTCCCCGGGCTCTCAAACCTCTACTCCGGACCCGACAGAACACAGGAGAGCGGCTCCACAGCCCCACAACCAGATCCAAAATAACACATGTTAGCGCCGAACACGCACTTGCAACTGCCCTATCACGGCTCCGTATCCTTGCCTACATTTTATAATCGAAATACATAATTATTCTGATTCATATGCAAGATTCATCCAGTAGATATATATTTTCCTCATTCATGAGAGATTGAGATGAAGCGAAATCTGTTACACTGCTCCAACCGCAGAATTAGGCAGGTCGTCTCTTCTTCTGTTTGACTAGAAAGGAAACATTGGAACATGTAACTTTAATGAGATGGCACAATCTGCTGACATAATACCATAGCAATCGAACAATGAGCAGCCAGTTCAACATTAAACACGCCAAATTGTGGGAAGCTTCAATGACTGTTATCAACTGATCCTACAGCAATGAGACACAGACGATGTCACGTTCTACAGAGAAGTTTGTGAACGTATTTTCTTGCGCCTGCTAGTTGTTTCAATAGTGACTGGAAAGACCAACATTATCGAGAAAACATTTGCGCAATGATCTGAGTTCTTCGAATCTGAAGGAATCGTGGCGATTGGAGCATTTTGAAGGAATTCAGAGTAATCCACAAGAGACGCACGACTTTTTTCCTATCTCTGTGAGGTATTAAAAATTTCTTTTTGCCCACTTATTAAGTTCCTGCATGTGCCATCTGTTTGAATCAGTTTGCACTTCTAGCAAAGTGATGCGATTAAACAATCTAATTCTGTGGCTCTAACTATCGATGACGTGTAGTTGATCAATGAGATAACAATTGGAGGTTACAATTAACAGATAACAATGTTAACTGAATTGCACCCACAGTTTCATACCCCCACGAAAATTCCATACCTTCAGCTCTGTGCGATCAGCAAATACGTAGGCTATTTGAAGTACGGTAGGTCTGCAATGATAGTCTAACTTTAAATGGAAGAGGGCCACAGCCACACACTTGCAGTGTACATCATGGGTATGCGGCAGCGTTACCTTCTGTTAGTCGAACACTTGCGCACGTGCACTCATGACACCCAGACATCGGGTCACAGGAGATTTACTGAATGATCTAAAAACCATAGAGGTCGGATTGCTAGATATCTATGTTGTAGATCTCTTTGCCTAAAACCATAGAAATTGATAATAAAACCTCTAGAATGGAAGTTAAGTGTCATGCAATACACAATAGTGGCACATAAATTGCTCGCATTTTTATTTAGGTACACTTGTCAACGGCAGCATTATTGGGTTAGAATCAGTCACATGTGCAATTCTAAGCTTTTCATTGGTGGTTAGTTCCCCAACTTAGTTCTCCCAGAATTTGCCGCGACTTTGTGCCGATTTTCATTTGTCAACTTCCGATAAACACTTCATTTCTATGCCAACAGCTGGTTGGCTTTGGCTCGAGCCGTGCACATGCTTGTCTCACAACCATTGAATTAATCATAGCCGCAGTTTGGATGTATTATTTGGTCAGCTTTGGAATCCCCGGCTACGCCATGGAATCTATTAACTTTCTATAAAATTCAGAATATTTATGTCATCAAATAGAGAAACAAATTCTCATCATCAGCTGGAAAAGACAAAATGTTTAGCACGGGTAAAAAATCATTTCCCTCAAAACAAGAGGTTTTTCTATCTCACTTTTCCGAAATATCTGCATGATCAGGTGAATTTTATTTTCAAATAATTTAATATAAAAATTGCAAACACCCGTTTTTAAAAATTTATTCGTTTTTTATCAATTTTGAATTTTTAAAATTGGTCTTCTTACCTATCAGTCAACTCTGCTTCCTGGAAGTCTCCTTGCTGGTCATGGACAGTTACAAAAAGTCGTCCTCTTTCTTCTGAAACACTGGGATCATTCATTTCAACACGGAAAAGTGTGTGGAATCCTGAAAACATAAAGCAATACAATCGAGAGAAATCCAGCGCGGTTGAAGAATTCCAGTTGATGAATAGATAATCGTAACACCTAGCAATAGCAAGCTCTCTAATAAAACAAAATGCACAAGAATATGCTGGTGTGCATATACATACTGCCAAACTTGAATGAACTACGCGTATACTTAAGTGTTAGGCTTATATTAATAAACGCCTGTTGAGACGGCAAACCATGCTACTAAAATAGGCTTATATTCATCCTGTGTCATATGAAGCTTACAAAATATCGCAGCATTTCGATCGAAAATCAGTAACAAGGAAATAAGTTGAGTTCAAGACAAAGTAAATACCTTGTGGGTACTAAATTCAAGCTGAAATACTTAGTCAATTACATGACCTGTTGATAATCACTATTTTCTTAATTTCTTCCTTGATAAAAATATCAACTCCTACATTAATGTATGGAGGTGTCTTTTAAGAAAATTATTGGCTACAAAACAGTAATAAAAGCTAAATAGAGCTAAATTAGATGTAAAAGCCTTTATACCAGCATACCTATTTATGATGGATTGAAACAAGTTATTGAATTTGCCTCTGAAAATTGGAATAAAATCAATAGTCGCGGATTGGATATGGATTCAGTTGCAAAATTGTTAAACTTGATATACTATAATTATGAAGTTAGGTATAACGATAGACATTATCTGCAAATTAAAGGTTCCCACTTCAGTTAGCTGTTTGCCATTATTTGTTTACATAAGTTAGAACCTGTGGCCTTGAGTGAGTTGAAAAATAGATTTAATATTCGTCCGGATCTCTGTGCTCGCTACATAGACGACATTATTACAGGTCCTTTTGAAGAAGATTCTGACTTCTCTGTAATTTTGGATGTCTTTAATAATATTAGCGAGAACATTAACTTCACCATACAGATACCAGAAAACGGTGTTTTAAACTTCCTCGATTTGAGTAGTCATCTAAATGATGGATAAATAAATCATAGCTGGTTCAAAAGCCTTATCACACCGGTACCGCTTTACTTATAGGTAGTTACGTTCCTAGCCACGTTAAAGACAACCATTTAAAGAATCTGGTAGAATACGTACAAAAAAGATGCAGCTCGCAAGCTTCTTTTGATAGTGCTAAGAGCAAGTAAGAGAAAAAAATTCCAACACAGCGGTTTCCATGCCAACAGCACATTTAAAAGTAAAAAGCTCATACAGAAAACCAAGTCCTACAACAAAACAAATATCCTAAAAATTAAATGCGTTAATGATAGCACTAGTCGAAAAATACACACCCTCATCAAAAATTACTTCTTGCCTGTAACTTTGGTTGATACCCCTAACTCTAATTTATATAAGAGTCTGCAATGTGAACCTAAATTAAAAATGCACGAAAATTGTATTCCCTGTAGCTAGCTACCTAGTAATTACACTTGTCAGAGAAAATTTTTAGTTTGCAAGTTCACTTGCAAAGTTTTGCCACAATGAGTGCGTCGGGCAGACCAATAGCCCTTTTAAATTCCGCTTCAATGAACACAGTCGGTCTTTTAACAGTAAAATCAGCAGCGCTTTGGCTGACTACAGACTTAATTGCAATCTAATTACCGCTATCGATGACTTCTCCATAGATATCCTGGAGAAGCGTAGGAATCCAGTGGACACTCGGTTGAGCGAAGCTCGGTTCATTTAATTACAATTATTTACACGAAATTGATAAAGCGTCATTTTACAATACGAGGTAAACTTTCCATGACGAGAGAGCGCAGCGATCAAGTCATAGAAAGTTTACGAGTATTGTAAAAAGCTTTGCCAATGAGTGTATGTAATTTTATTCTATGCATAGATATAAGAAATGATGGCCATTAGAAACTTCTTTGGTCATGTAGAAGTCTCTTGCTCACTGGATTTGTCAATCCGAACTTGTGATTTTTGAAATTTGATTCAAGAATCATAATAAAGGCTGCTACTCAAACAAATAGGCGGAGAGTGCTAAAACAGGTTATCATGAAGCGATCAGCCAGCGAAATTATTGAAAACTTAACTCCACGTGCAAGTGCTAAGCGCTACAATAATGCGTGGGATTCTTTCATCAGATTTTCCGAGAAAGAAGATAAACCAACAGAAAGTGACTTCATCGAATACTTCGACTACTTACAGCGTGAGAAAAAATATGCTCCAACCAGTTTGTGGACATTTTATTCAATGATTAACAACAAATTTCAAGTTTTATATGGAGAAAAGCTTCAGAAGTTTCCACGTTTAACATTATTACTGAAATCGTTTGAAGCAAGTCATCAAAGAAAAACATCAAAATTCTTTACAAAAGAAGAATTTGATACTTATTTAACTGACGCATTAGATGAAAAAGAAAATATACATACGAAAGCTTCCCTCGTTGTTGTTTGCAATCAACAACAATCGTATAACTTGTTTTTTCTCCATGACCTGTAAAGTGCTACTTTACAGCAACACTCTATGAATAGTAAAATGGGGATGTCTATGTATGCATAGAATAAAATGCTTGAAACCTACGATAAACCGTAAACGTGAACTGATCGATGTCTGATTCCTGATTCTCACACCGCGTACCATACCGTATTAAAGACCCAGCGTCAAGACATTGCGCTCTCCTGTACGCTGCACTGACTGCTTTTAGTTGGCAGTTTTAGCATTTTACCCCTGAAGAAGCGTGAATACGCGAAGCGTAGGGCCTGTATATACAGATTGTTTCATAAAAATGGATCACCCTTAAACATCGCCTTAACTTCAATTTTGTCTAACTCCGCCAAACTTGAAAGAATTTCTCTGAAATTTGGAAGATATGTCAGTTGTGCTTGCTAATATCACTGTTGGAAATTTCAAGCATGAATATTCAGTTGCTTTCCTGTTATAGATAAAAAAGTAGTAGATAATTTGATCTTCATTTAGCAATGTTACACAAAATCATACATCACTCTTATAAAATTACATTTGTTTCCTTTGTTATGTAATATGTTGTTCTACAAGCCAAAAGCTATCAAGCAAAACAAAAATAAAGAAAATCGGTCAATCAGAGCCAGTATAGCACCATTATTCATCAACAATAATGTAACTGCTACATGTGATTAACTGGACTTCATGTTCCATAGCTTCCTGACTTCGTTGCGGTGGTGTTGGCAACACTCCTGATTGCTTTCAGCTAGAAATCTATCTCTTACCGGTTGAAAACAATACAAAGCACAAATGAACAATAATGAGATCGCATTCACAAAAGGCAAAGTGTCAGGGTTTTCTTTGCGAGCTACAAGCAAGCGACTAAATGTCCCTTACACAAATGTGCATCGATGGCATAATGATGATTTTCGACTCTGTCGTAAAGAGGGCTCTGGCCGTCCACGCAAAACATCCAAACGTAGAGACCGCCTAATTTTGAGATTTGTTGAAGTTGATCCAAGTCTCTCGTTAACTGAGATGGCTGCACTAGACTCGTCTATTTCTAAGTCCACTATTCGTAGAAGACTTATTGAGTCGAATTTCAAGAGCTGTAAGAGGCCCTCTCAGATCGAATTATCAGATCAGCATGCAAAAAGACGTCTCAGATGGGCAATGAGTCATTGTCACTGGCGAAATCAATGGGATCGGGTTGTCTGGTCTGATGAGGCATCAGTCCGTCTGAAGGATAGTGATGGTCGATTGAGATTATGGATAAAATCTGATCAGGAAATTCCGAGACATTTACATCGTCCCCGGGTACAAGGTGGTGCGACTCTACTGATTTGGGCTGGCATTTGGACCAATGGCCGCTCTGAACTTCACATACAGCAAGGAACCAATGAATTCTGAACGCTATGTGAATGTTTTACGAATGAACATTGGCCAAATGACAGATCAACTTGGTGATCCATCGACTTGGTTATTTATGGATGATAATGCTACGTGTCACAGGAGTAGTAGAGTCAACTTATGCAAGTCTCAATTAGGGCTTAGGACATTATCTTGGCCAGCTCGTTCTCCTGATTTGAATCCCATAGAAAATGTATGGAGTATTCTAAAACGCAACGTTCGTCGTTCACTGCTACCTACATATGGCGTATCACAACTTACGTCACTGTCAAAAAGAGAGTGGAGAAAGTTAGATCAGTCAAAAATCAACGATATCATCGAATCAATGCCTAGACGAATTGGTAATGTCATTGACAATAAGGATAGGGCCACAAAATATTAGCTTCTTAAGAACCGTTACTGTATCATAGCTAATCAGATTATATAGGGACATTTAAATATATTAGGGACATGAAATAACATGAAAAATGCTTTCTGTATCATACTTATGTTTTATTTAGTCAAATTTCAGGATGATCCACTTTTTATGAAACGGACTGTAGCTTTTATTACTGTTTTTAGCCAATAAATTTCTTGAGAAGACACCTACGTACTTTATTGCTTCATGAAATGTCATCTGTTTGCGGCAATCATATTCATGCATCAATTCATATTCATCATATTGACTCCTACATTAATCATGACTTCTGTGACATCATAGGCTTGCGGTTCCGAGAAGTCACAGCTATCAAAACATTTACAATTGACAACAAAGCTCTGTCGCAGTACATTGAATATCTGAAGAGAATAACAACTTTTAAGTCAATACAAGACACCAACACCTTTGATTCCCCGCCAGCACTCGCCCAACCCAGGAATCGAACCGAAGTTCGCAGTGGAGACGAACTCGCACCTTCTTCAACAGGCCACGCTGACGGTTCAAAAGGTGATGATCTCTAAGTGATATCGCCTTTTATCGCCCCCATAATGTCCCTTTTTATTGATTCATTTTGTCTCCTTAGGTATTCAATATAATGTGCTGCCACAAACCTTTGTTGTCAATCTACTGTGTGACGTAGTCGGATGACGTGCTGATATGTTGTCTCCCTACAACATGAATGCTGGTAGCGTTAGACAATAAGCTGTCGATACTGTTGTAAGACTATAAGCTGTTGGAGATGACTACCCTCACTCGCATTCCTCTTGAACCGTCCGCGTGGCCTAGTGAAGAAGGTGCGGCCTCGTCTCCACCGCGGACTTCGGTTCGATTCCTGTCAGGCGAGTGCGGTCGGGGAATCAAGGGTGTTGGTGTCTTGCATTGACTTAATAGTTGTCATTCTCTTCAGATATTTAACCAATTATTTAAGCATCAATTTCATGAAGCACTATGTGTGATATCCAATGGCTCATATTTTGACTATGTTTTCCCATTCTCCATGTAGTGCCTATCAAAGTTATGTATGTCACTAACCTGCACTCTTTATCATTTTCACCCTGATGATGACCGTGAAATATTGCAATATTTTGTACAAATGTATTTTGACCGCAAGACTTGACAAATTTTGAAATATGTGTTGCATATGGAAACTATCAACAACCGATTTTTAGCGTTTGAATTTTGTTTTGATAGTGGAATTTTTGCAATTTTGGCGATCTTGCGAGAACAGCAGTAAGTCTTGAAAGTTTACTTAGGACAAGGACAGGAGATCACGATAGAAGAGATCGGATTTAGATATGCCGACAATTTCCTAGTTTTCAGAGTTAAAGATTTTTCATGTATCACTCAATAATCCTCCAGATAAGCATTTGCTTTCACTTTCCACCGTTTGCAATAACATGACATTTGAATTACAAACAGCTGATTGTAGAAGACACGGTTGTCACACATCGAAAGCGCATTTGAAAACGTAAGGAGACAAAAAATAAGATCAGAGAGAAGTTGTCGACTGGCGACGCAGGTTGGCAATGGGAGATTGTTTTCGCTTGACTTCTCGAGGACTTTCATTTCCGTTAGTGTGTACTTATGTATGCTTACTTTACTTATTTAGTGTTTACGGTTGGCCGGTAAAAACCACCAGCTTTTGTCAACATGTTTCGGCTAAAACTGGCAAAAACTATTTTTACAGCATTACTACTTAAGTTTTTTGGGTACTAAGGGATCATTGTCACTCCATACTTTATTGATGAACGTTAGTCGCAATAAGTTCATTTTACTTTTTCATCATTCAATAAACATTTAGGCCTGTATTTTCACAATTCAAACCTATCAATATTGTATTTCAATCAAGAATGTGTTCCAAGCATAGGTGTAAGAATATGAATTATCATAAAAAATATTGTTATAAAGTTGTTGTACATTATTCCTCCAAGTGTGCACGCATTTTGTTGCTTTACGAATTTCATTCATTGTAAGATGCAACAGACGTCCATGCTGGAAGGAAATCACTTGGCTCTACATAAAAGATCGAAAACAGGCATTCCGTTAAGCTAGAAGGGTAGGAAATGTAGAAATCTGGCCTCGGATTTCTACGATTAACCTCCCTGTTGATCTCATAGAATAGCTTGTCTTCTAAATCTGTGGGAAATGTCCCATACCCATTTTGATTACACGAGTATTATTATGAAATTTATCCTGCACTCCCAGAAGGACTAGATTAAAAATGTTCCCCTTCAACATTTTTCATGTCATGGTAATTTACCCTGACATATTTAGATGATAAGGTTATGTTAAATGAATTTAAAACCGAAAGCAAAGTTTTGATTTGAGCTCAAAATATGGAAATTTCAAGAACTGTAAACAAACTTGTACATAACAATAATGTCAAAATTGTTTGTCGCTCTCAGATTCTATTAACAATATTAATTTTACAGCTTCTGGACATGTTCTTTTGTTGAAATTATAACTGAAGCTGTTCAGACATACATTATACCTCACTTTATCAAGATTGCTGGTGCGAACTATGTTATTTAATTATTGTTTGTTCTTGCAAATCATGATTTCCTGCTACAGTCACAAGCATTAGTACATTTAGTATATTTCTAAAAAAAATAGAAATGCATTCTAAGTGACTGTTGCACATTGCTTGATTTGAGAGGTGAGATTTTCCGGTGCATAGACTTTTTGACAGTGTTTTCTCTGCGTTCATGAGACCTGGGTTCGAATCTAGATCTGAAGAAACCTAAGCTACTATTAAAATGCTCTACACTCTTGCTGAACACTCGCAACCTACAAGAATGACAGTGGAATTATTGAAGCTCGTCCATATGAAGAAAGTGGTTTGCTTAATTTAGTTATATGTATAAACCAGTTACATTCATATATTCATTTTCATTTTTTCATTCATTCGATGATAATTCTGCGAGTAACAACTTCTGCTACATGAACCAAAGAGCCAAAATGGTGATGAAGTCTACATTTGTTCTTAAATCACAAGAAAAGGGTAGAGCAATCGTAAAAAAAGACAACATCGTTTGTCGTTCGTTTTAAAAACATATCATGTGGCTCCATCACAGAATGAATATCATGTTTTGGAAGATATGAGTTGCAAACTGTAAACCCGCATGCACCGTAATACTTAAACCCCAACTTGCTGTCGATCATTTCGTGGAGAAATAGACTGATTTTTCGGAATTTTAGTTTTAGCCTGTTTTTGCCAGTTTTTGCCGGTTTTTACCTGGTTTTTACCACTTAGTGGCAAAAACCAGTTTTAGCCGGCAAAAAGCCAACCCTGGTTTAAAGGTTCTTCTATTTTCAGTGCATCTGCTCCAAATCTCCTATCCTCTTTGATGACTGTCGACGTACTTGTAAATTAAATGTCGAAACTGATATGAACCAGCATTGTTGCACTCTAGCCATGCATATGCATTAGCTATGGCAGTTTCGGTTACATCGACATGATTCTAAATGACTTGCATTGCGTTCTCGTGTAAGCGCAGTTGATGCATATCTCCTTTTTCAACTGTTGAAGAAAGATATAATCATAGACATCAGATCATCAGATAGCGTCAGGTTCCTTGACGAATGTATGAGTTGTATGGATCACAGATGTTGCACTGCGAGAGCAAATACTTTTTTACTTGTGTCACACGCAAACATTTCTTATGTCCTGTATGAACTGTTTTCTTTTGACGCAATGTCCCGACCCGAGTGTGACTAACAAGGCAATGAGAACGCTAAGATAGCGTTTTCAGACGCTACACAGCAATGCGACATCTGATAAATCTTTATCATGGTTAGGAAACATTCATCCAGAATTTATACGAATTTCGGCTTTCTATGTTACTTCGTATTTTCGTATTGTGGCGTCATGATCAGCTGACAGTTGCTATTGTTAAGATCAAGAAATCGAATCGATTGATATGAAACCAATGAGTATTTTCGCTAGCAATATCTGAAGTTTATTATGACAGTGCTATTGTTTGAAACACCTTCGGATGAGAGCGCTATGATAGTGCTGAGATAGTGTTCATCTGACGAGGCTCTCTGAACCACAGAATTAGATTGTTTAATCGTGTCACTTTGCTAGAAGTGCAAACTGATTCAAACAGATGGCACATGCAAGAACTTAATAAGTGGGCAAAAAGAAATTTTTAATACCTTACAGAGATAGGAAAAACAGTCGTGCGTCGCCTGCGGATTGCTCTGAGTTCCTTCAAAATGCTCCGATCGCTACGACTCCTTCAGATTCGAAGAATTCAGATCATTGCGCAAAAGTTTTCTCGATAATGTTGGGACATCCGATCATTTTTAAAAAAGTTAGCAGGCGCATGAAAAAACGTTCACAAACTTCTCTGTAGAACTTGACATCGTCTGTGTCTCTTTGCTGTGTGATCCGGTTGATAACAGTCACTGAAACTTTGCACAATTTGACGTGTTTAAATGTTGAACTGGCTGCTCATTGTTCGATTGCTATGGTATTTAGTCAGGAGATTGTGCCATTTCATTTGCGTCACATGTTCCAATGCTTCCCTTCTAGTCAAACGGAAGAAGAGACGACTTGTCTAATTCTGTGCTCTGAACAATCCCAATCCAGGCCACATCGACAGACAGTTGGTCAGTCTAAATCGTTGGTTACATATATCTATGTTTGAAAGACGATTTCTATGCCATTGATTGCGGAAGAGTTAAGTGCAGATTCCTAGAATAGTTTAGGCAATTACATAGAAATCGTCCAATTTCGGTGATAAATCGCTTGCATCACTATTGCAAAGAAACAGAATGTAACAATTCGGTTGCAACACTTGTTTGTCGATCTCGGGCATCGCCCTCAATCGACACTCGTGATGCAAACTTCAATTATAATCAACGGTTGATGCGAATTGTTGAAGTATGACGCAAGGAAGTTTCATTGGTTGAGCGGCAATTATCATGTTGTCATTGATAGCCGAAAAACATTATAATCAAAATTTCAATTTATTTCCTAATTTATCGAAAATAATGAATTTGTCACAACAATGGCGACAAAACATTCAAAGCTTCCATTAGACAAAGAATCTTATTCATTATCTTCCGATTTATGTACTTTTTGTTAATTAGCAAAAAAGGAATGGCAAAAACATATTGGACCAAATGATCTTTGCATTTTTCATTACATTTTTTATCATCAGTGATCAATATTTAGCAGGAACCTCATAAGCACGAAAGAAACACCTTTGCAAGAGAATCTCTCATTGAATGTGCTTTATGGAACTTAAGGCACATTTTACCAAATATATGCATTGTTGCATTTAGCTATGATGAAAAAATATTTCCAATTAAAGAAAATGTTTTCATTTGTCTCTCCTGCTTTTATTCTGAAAAATAAGAACCTGTATTTCCCATTGAACATTTCAGATTTAGATAAAGTTACTAAACCCGAAGCGACTGCTGACACGTACGCGCTATAGATTAATTCGGCACAGAAGAAGAGTGGAAATATGGTTACACATATTCTCAGGAATGAAAATGCTTACTTGCTTTTTGGCTGTCATAGCAACCGAGTTTCAGTTAGTGTACTAAATCATGTATTGAAAAGGATGAAAAATGTAACCTCTCATTTCTCTCGCTGCTAAATATGTAAAATAAACATTTTTCTCTGATAGTTAAATTATCGTGTAGTTGCAAAAACTTTTATCAACTTAGAATTCGAGAGCAGAAAGATGCAAGGAACAATTTCTAATTTCGATGAAAAATTCCGTTTAATCAGAAAAGATACACGAGTTGGATGGAAGTTTGAAGAAAATCAATTGTTTCAGAAAGTTGCAAGATGCTGTGTGGTTACAAGCTGCAATCTGCACTAGAAAATTATCCGTGCGTAAGTATTATATGAAGACAGCAAAAAATATAAGATGTCAACAAAAGGCTGAATTGTCGGAAAATCCAATTTCAAATGTTTGAATGAAATATTTTTTTCTGATTTCCAACTTATTAAGTTATTGAATTCTGTCTTTCGTTCGGGTATTATCTTATAAAATCGCATTTTGTAGATTCTCAGTTTGCTTGCTTTAATTGTTAAAACATCAGGGAAGTTAACTTCAAGGATGCATGAAAACAGAATATTTACTTAAAAATGATCAAAGTTAATATCTTTGGACGTTTTTTCTAACATCCAACATGTCATGATCGCATCATGTTGACATCCATTATGATGGGAATTTATCTAGACCTATGTGAGGTCCTTTTGGGAGCCTCCAAGTGCAATTAATTCTATATACAACAATCATAGATACATCATACAGTAATCATAGATATAACATTCAAAGGATCCATTTGTGGTGAATTTATATTTTCTCTCCCAGGTTCACAGGTTATAAGCTAAATAGGCCGGTCAATCATTTTCTTCCAGTAAAACGAAGTAAATAAGAACAGTCTGAAGAAAGAATAAATGAAATTGGCACTTTTCTTTGCGTCATATCGCACTAAATCGGCAAAAAGAAAACGATTTTTGTCAACAAAATGGCACCACTTTCAACAGATAGCAAAACAACAGATTTTGCATATTCTAGCTTAGTAGTATAGTTTTATTGGACTGGAGCTAAAAAAATGAAATTCTTGCAGTTATCTCTCATTTCAGTGAGGCCATCAGACAAGAATAACAACAGTCGGCTTAAATAGTGCAGCAGACCTTGCCATCATTATAAAGTGTTAAAAATGATGTTGAAAACTCATGTTAAAAATCTTTCTTTTTTTCAATTTTAATGCGTTTTGACTCAAAGAAAAGAGCCATTGATTGCATATGAAATTCTCTGTCGGAAACCTTCAATAAAAAGAAATATGAATGGATCAATTTTAAAAAGCAAATCTCTACAGCTTCAATTTAGGGTGTTTCAGTCAAACCTGGCTGATTTCAATCGATTCCCATTTGACCCATGATGAAGATGTTAAACCGGAACTTTTTGCAAACGAAAGACAATACCTGGGAATTTTATGTCCGTATGCTTTTATTTACTTTTATCGACACATTCACCATAGATATCGCTCTCATTTGGAGAGCGCTCTTCAGCCTTCGTTCGATTTATGAACGTCGTTTTTATTATGATGTATGAGTCTCACGTTTTATGAATAAAACAACGAAAACTATGGAAATTAAATGTAAAAATTTGTTGCTTTAAGTAATGGAACAACAGAAGTTATTTTATTGAACATGGCGTCCGCTAACTTCCAACACGGTATGGAGTCGTGTCTTGAATGCGAGAAGTGCTGCCTGTCGCTCTTCAGTCGAAATGGATTCGATTTCCTCTCGCAAACGTTGCTCCAAATGGTGCACATCGCGAATATTTGTGGAACACACTCTGTGTTTTAGCGTTCCCCACAGCCAGAAGTCTAGAGGCTTTAGATCCCGACTACGCGCTGGCCAAAGAATGTCACCTCTTCGAGAAATCACATTGTTGGAAAACTCATCGTGTAGAAGGTCGATAGTTTCGCGTGCGGTGTGCGGCGTAGCTCCGTCTTGTTGGAAAAACAAAGAACCATTTAAAAATTCATTCATTATTTTGCAATTGAGGAAGAAAGAAATCTTTGATCATTGCTCGATAGTTTGATCCGTTTACTGTGGTTCCTGCACCATTCTCGTCCTTGAAGATAAACGGACCGAAAATCTGCTTCCACGAGACACCGTACCACACAATGATTTTCGGCGAATTGAGTGGCATATCGGTAACAAATCCAGGATTTTCTTGAGCATAAAACGGTAGTTCCAGCCGTTCACGTGGCCGTTCACATGAAAGTTAGCTTCGTCAGAGAAAATAATGCGCTTCAAGATATCTGGATCTTGCTGAAGGTGTTGAAGGATCTCCGAGGCGAAGTCAACGTGAGACTCAAAGTCTTCATCGTTAAGGGAGTGACGATGGCGCAGCCGATAGGGATGAAAACCGCGTTCGTGAAGAATCCGGTTGATGGTGGATACAAAAAGGTTTAGCTGCGCTGATACGACGCAGCTAATGTGCGACGCATCATCGCAGCTAAGCTAACGGAGCTGTTGTTCGACGGCATCAACAACGCGCTCACTATTCTCTTTCGTGCGAGCCGTTATGTGCGAGTCCAACAGTAATGGCCGTATTGTGGGCTTCTAAAATTGTCTCACGTTTTGCCCGAGGATCACGAGGACGAAGTTTAAACAATTAAGCATACGAACGCTGAACAATCACTACTGAGCGATGCTGTTCAAAAAGCCGAGTAAGGTGAAATCGCTGGATCATATTGACAAAACATTCCTAACTGAACAATTTTGTTAAAGAGACTTGCTACAGAACAAATAATCATAGGAAAGATATTTTCAAATATAAATTATGTGTGACTTATCACATACATAATATCAATGTTATTTACAGCCTATATTGATGAAATTATTCAAAAGAAGTTTTCTAACATGAAATTTCCCAGTATTGTTTATTATTTGTACTGGCATTGACTTCCATAGAACTATAATTGAATTTACACAAACCCGCTGAAACTGACCAGGTTTTACTGAAACACCCAAATTCCACCATGAGATACCGCATGGTAGCATTTATAAAAGAAAATTAAAAATGATATATCAGGACATATAGGCCTACATTCACATGTGTACACTACAAAGCACATTATCCAGAAGTGAAGTTTATGTAGGATTCCACAAATTAGCCGGCATCAGATAACTACAATAATTTCATCAAACTTCTTCTGTGCCAGGAAACAGCTGATCAATACTGCAAGAAGTGATGAGTGGTTGTGTGTGGATAACGTAGAACATATAACTCCTCATGGTTACCGCATACAGTAGGCCACATTAATTTTTAGGCTCTATTGCAAGTGGTGCTCGGTCCAACTCCTTTGAAAGTAGCTGTACACCGTTGAAAACAGCTAAAAATCCGTTGAATTCAACAGGAAAATCTTCATAGAAAATGTCAGTAAACATGACGTCAAAGTTTGACGATTGATGACGCAACAGCTAAAGTCCACTTGAGCTTAAGTTCGTCAACTTTCGCCCCATTAGGTTCGCCCCCTACCGAAAGTTTTATCTATCTCCTGAACGAAGGAAGAGACGAACTGATAGCTGATTTACCACCTATTCCACAGCATTCCACCAATTTTGAATAACATCGGCTTCATACTCCACAATGAGATTTCAAAAATTTGAATGTGCGATGGATTTGTCGAATTTTGCGCTATTTTCGCTTTGAATGTTTCCAGATGCACTTATATCAATATTAAAACTATTCGAATTTATAGAAGAAAGTGTTCTCGTGTTACTTCGAACATAAAATGGTAATTCCCTTGTAGATTGTGTTTAGACTTCGACGTTTTGAATTCAAAATTGTGAAATTTTCGTAATTGTGCCGGACTACAAAATACAAATTTGCTAATATTTATTTGTATCTCTAATCTCAATGACCTTGAATATCAGAACAATGATCCTGACTCGTCAAGATGAGAGTTTTCATTTGGTATATTTTGTTTTGAATTTGCACCTTTAGTTTCTGAATCACCCTCCCCCAGCAGGGCGCTCTTGTTAGAACACCGCAGTGGCGTGAGGTTAATATCAGACAAATCTGCGTCTGTTAACGATATTTTCATTTTGGACAGCAAAAAACAGTGACACAGCTGTTTATTTGAACGGAAATTTGCTGTTTTCATTTTACAGTGTTCACTAATATTATGTTTAGCTAAACTGGAAATTACGAAGCCTTCTAGAACATGATGTATTGACGACCCAAAGTGATAGTAGGCCCACACATTCTCAGTAGTCAATTACTTGTCATCCACCTATCGATGAACATTCAGCTGCAAAGAATTAATTTGGTTACTTACGGCAGAAGTTTTCTGCACCATCAGTATCCAAGTACATTTTCATCCCAGTAACTCCAGCAGGTAATTTCCATCTATCAGCGTGGTAGCCCATTCGTGCACAGCCATTTGCTCCACACTTCATGCAGTGTCCGAGCTAGAAAATGAACAATTAGCTACTGATTTTACGCATGAAAATTGTAGATGATGTTTACGGAAATTGTGCCCTATAATGTTCAACTTCACTCAGTGGATCATAAGAAAATAATGTTTATAATATTCTGATCACACTGTCATAAAAATCGAGGGTCAGTCTACATGTACATGTAGCCTATATAAAAATAATGCCTTTTAGTCTTTTACTAATTGAGCTGCAGAGGAACTGAGGATGTGAAAGCCTATGTTTGATATTTCTAGGTGATCGGTTGAATTTAGAGACTGGTGAATTTGCATTTTTTAATAACTTGGCAAATTCGTGACTACGATCGGAAATCATGATTGACTCAGGCGACGAATAGCAATCCAGATCTCTCAGCGACTATGACTGCGATAACCATATTTTGCACGGGTTATTTTATGCTCTGAAACCACGAGGGGACTCTGATTGTGATGTTCATATGATTCAATGGTTTTTTGATACACAGCACAATCGGCGCATGCTATTTCCAGCTGTGGTATCAGCTTTTACCAATCCGGTCATCTTGTTACAATCAATGGCAATCAATGGCCACTCTCCTAAAAATTGATTATTTAGGTATCTGTTGGACATCAATGGCAGGTTACTTTGATACATGATAAGCTTTGATCAGCTCTATCTCATGAAGCGTCTGAAGGCAACAATAGGAGTATGTTTGATTGATTTAGGATAGTTCAGCAGCACTGACTGCTAGCCAAATAGAGATCTTGAAGACATATGTGAATTACCAATGAATTGCTTCTGTCTAAGTTGTAGAACATGTAGAAAAAGAAGTAGCTCCAAATCCAAGTGAACAATGCACCCGATATATTGTGAGGCATAATAATCTGTCCATTTGTTCACTTCAGATCCACTATTTGTTCCATAGAACTGACAATACTACTTGTGAAAGCTATTATGAGTAATGTGTAAAGTGTGTTGCCATCATTCTTATAATCAGTAGGTGCTTACACAGATGCATTCGTGGATCAATGAACATGCTAATCATAACTTCATTTGTACTTTGTCAATGATATGCAAGTCATTTGAATTGATTGATTGCTTTCATTTGACAAAAAGTGAGATGTAAGAAATTGACAAACATTCTCGATTTTGGAAAAGTGCTTTTATAAAAGTCAAACTTGATGCACACATGAGCCAAATTTGATAGAATGTAAATTGGTTATCAGAAATACGTGGAAACCAAAAGTCAGAAGAAATTAGAATCGCAGCTAATACAATTTTTGAGCAACATCAAACAATGCGAAGGGGCACTCCCAGCGTCGGATGAAATAGGCTTAAGTCTTACGTTGAACGTGAAATTTCTTGACTGGTTGATTTAGGTAGCAAGTCTTGCTTTACAAAAACTGAATATATGAAAACTAACAGAGGCGTAAATTTCCTGTCAAAAATTGCAGTTTCAGTGCTTTGGAGGCATCATTCACTCTTTAAAGTATAGTTTAGGAAGTTTCCATAGACCCTTATAACTCAGTGGACATTCTGGAAGCTCTGTTCATTCTTGGACGCAAGCCTGGACTTTGTTTCCAGAAGGAGTTCATCTACACCCTGCTGTTACCGTGGTGATTGACAGTTAATTATTACCGTTTTGAGTTGTGTTCCCAGTTTTCCCTAGTTGTTGCATTTCATTTCACTTGGGCGTTGCACATGAATAGAGACCACGAAAGCGCTCGTGCATTACTTTCATACTACACTGCTTTGATTTTGGTGTTTATTGTCATTGGGTATTGTTTTGGATTAATGAATTGGGCGACTGTCTTTATCTTCAAATGTATTAGTGAAGTTTAATGAAACTTGACCCAAGCTGTCACTGAGCAGCCTTTATCAGTAGTACATGTTAGTTGTTTTTGTTTAAGATAAAAATGTCTCTCACCTTAAATTCTTCGTAATTCTCACATGGATAAGCTTGAAACGGACATTGCGTTTCAGTGATCGACTCTATATACAAATCAGTAACCCTGCTGTGATCACATCCTATTGCAAACTTCAAACCTGCAAGAAAGGTGCTACGATGAAGCATGAGAACTTCGAAAGTCTGTCAAATGATTTCAATTAATTCATAGACATCATATCATAATATCATGTATCAAATTGTGAATTGAAATTTGAGTTTTTTACGAACCTCCCGTAATGATTTCAGTGAATGACTCAAGAGAGCAGTCTGTTTGCTCTTCACCACCATTGGGATAGAAATCAATGTGTCCGACAGTTTGTTGAATACCTGCACCTGTAGAAATAGAGTGAAAAATGAGCATTTTGTTCAAACAATTGTAGGAGTTACGAGTAAGGCCTGGTTTAAACTATTTCCGCATTGAGAACGGAGATAGCTCCTGCAAACGCAGACACATCCTCACAAGTCATCGTAAATTCTTTTAGTATACGGAGACTCAAAAATACGGATGCATGCTTATAGTTTATTTGATCACTCATTTGAAACAGAGGATCGATTTCAGCGAAAGCATAGTCAGCTAGCCTTGAGTTGTAGAAGTCACGTGATGTCATCGCTTCAGCTTCAATCTTATTGGTTCACAATCAAACTTCAGTCGACTGAAATACGGATGCATTCAATCAAACTAATGCCTGCGTATCATGATTTTCGACCCTCCGTTTCATATCTGCTGATAAAAATAGGGAAACGTCTCCGCTTTCGCACAAAATCTCCCGGAGATATGTCCGTATTTTGTTAAATTATTCCCGCTGACGTCTCCCTACAAAAAGCGGAGGAAGTATAAACCAGGCTCAAGTTTGTCACATCTCATTTTAATGCTGAGAATGCAGGCTCTGGAATGATGTATGGCACGTCGATGTGCGACACGATTGGAAGATATGAGAATCGATTAGAGTTCAATGTAAATTAAACGGTCCGCTTTTTATAATCAGTTCTGCAGGTGATCTGCCAAATAGTGAAAAATCTTGGTTACTTTTCACATTTTAGTTGCTAAAAAAACTGCAGTCCGATGATTTAAATTGATGTGGAGGAGCAAAAATGGTTTCTTTTCAGCAGCAACTAGGAATGTGAAATGCTTCAGTATTTCACATTTGGATGATTTGTTGAACTCTGTGACCTCTTTCGCTTGGTTTGTGCATTTTGAAAGCTAAGCACAGTTTTGGCTGCGATTCGAAAAGACGAATACTCAGGCGACGATTTGAAATTCTGCCCTCGCCACGATTCATGATGGAGTATGACGCAGACTGCAAGTCCTTTAACGATCGCCGTACACAAGCAATTGCGTGTTGGAAACTACTGTTAGAGCAGAAAGTGGTCATTTTCTATGCATCACCTGATTCGTCAACATGCATTCGATTAGACATAGTTTATAGATATTCAACCATACGTGGAGATCACCATGCTTGGCATTACCTTCCACGATTCCCCGCGATGGGACAGACATGTTGAGATCGTTGTGAAGAAAACTGTTCATAAGCTTTATGCTCTTAAGCAATTGTGCAAATTCAATTGTGTTTCTAAACGTGAACTTCTCCTTGTATACAGATGCTACGTCCTAAAAAAACCTTGAGTATAATGCAGCTTTGTTCGTCGGACTGAATTTAAAAAGAAAACTCAAAGTTTCTCGAGCAAATTAACAAGCGTCGTCGCAAAGTGATAGTATAGAGTGTAGAGTGTAGAGTGTGAAAATTATTGTCTACCAAATCTCAAAACCCGACGAGAACAGCAAGTTATGAAGCTATTCAGAAAAACTTTGAGCCCAGATCATATTTTATACGATTTGTCAACCCGCTGTATTGAAGTCATCTTCACATTTATGTGTCTCATTGTGTCTCACCGAACGCTGTGCCAAGTCATTTTTCCCGTATTGCACCATAATGTGTAACAGTATCAGATCGAAATGATTTGCAATTTTTGTAATTATTGATGGTTTCCACTTCATATCAAATAACCGCTCATTCTATTCTATGTTCGTCTTACAAAGTTGCGACGGACTACGGTAGCGTATAGCCATTAATTAAGCACTTTACTGGATGCCATAATTATAAATTGAATCTTATCCTCTCATCCAATGGAATAGATTTTCAGTTGTTGCAGAATTTATGACATTCAGTGCATGCTGCACAGATAGGAACTTACTTGGTATTGGCTATTCATCTGTTTGAAAGGCAAAAATCCTTAACAGCGCAAAATTAGAGATTAGACGTGTCCACCTCCAGTGCCATTGGGGCAAAATGAATAGGCATTGAATTGAAAGCACTCTGTTGTCCTCGGTACTAAATGCATTATTCGTACATGTTGTCGTTCCACGACCTTCAGGTGCATCAGTATATTGACTCAGTGATGCGCACACTGTCTTGTTGATTGTAATTCAGCATCTGGGGATACCACTGATCTGGAGTCATGCTACAGAACGGAAGCTTGTAGATCTTTATATTCTCAACACAAAGTGAAGGGTGTAGGAAAGTTGTTCTGTTTACATAATACTACGTCACTTGATGAATTCCAAAAAAAATGTACATTTTAAATTGAACGACAATTTTCCAATTTTGCAAAAGTTAGAGGACCCTTCTGAAAGCTTATAATTCGGGAAATACTCGTAGCATGAATTTCTGGAGGGAGCCACATGGTATACCTGACACTTTCACAGTATCGCGCACCTCTTCTTTGCTACTACAAAATGGCTCATGTTAGCTCTCTGATTGAATGGTGATAATCTAAATCTCTGCATTTCACAGAGGTGAGCACGAAAAAATTAAACGTCTGATTTCTCATCATCCGAACTCCCTACTCATTTTTATTGCATTTCTAAAACGGTACTATTATCCGATTATGATTTTGATTAATCGATGATGAATTTAATTCAATTTCGTTAATTGCGGATGCTCATTGGTGCTCAGGATCATAAATATTATTTACAACTATTTTCAAGTAATAAAAGGACGCTATTCTTTAAGTGTTTTCACTTTGACAAGAGGATTGGGTAGGCTACGTAAATATAAACATTACAGGGTACCCATATTTTCTATATGCCCACCATAATGCATCTACAATTGACAGAAAGTGAAATCTAATCTAATATCACAGTTATTTGGAAAAGCACATTTTGAGTCAGAGATCAAATTTGTGAATAAACACACTGGGTATGCATGCACATGAAATCATGCTTGCTAATCAGCTGTCTCTCCTGAATAGTAAAATGTATCATTTAATGCCATCTGGTATTTATTCTATTTATTTCTATTTCCATTGTTGCAGATTACATTACACATATTGCTCAAATTGCAGGGTCTACATCTAGTTTTTATAAGAGGAATAATGCCCTAAACACTTAATTTTCTTAATGATAAAGCAATTGATATTTGGTCGAATTAACATAATGCAACAAATAGAATCAAAAATTTGTTAATTTTTGATTCCTGAGAAAGTTAGTGACAATTATTATAAACGTAAATCAGGAATGGCCTCACTTCAACTTGTATAGCAAATAGAACATGTTTCCTAACCAAATTTTTTGCGTAGATGTATGATAAAGAAGATGATTTGGCAAAAATGATGACTGGCTTATCATAGTTTGGTGTTTGTGTGTTTAATTCTCCCGATGTCGTTCTATATTTGTGCTTACTTTATGATGCATTCGCAGCAAACAATATTGAGGTATCATTTCATGAAAAATCTGAGATATTTCCCGAAGGAAATCAGGAGGTGTCGACAAGCAGCTAAATGAAGACTCCGAACTGCAACATGGGGGAGTCCCCATACTTGACACTCGTGTTACAAAGAAATGATAACAAATCTCTCACTAAAAGCTCATGTATCGAATTATTCATTAGGTCATCGCTCATGCAAGGATAGGACTGAATTTTTGGATTATTTAATCTGACATTTTAGCATGTGATCCCTCATCTTCTGCTGGCGAAATAAAAACTCATGTTACTGATCACGTATTCTAAACGCTCATATTTCAAAACTGACAATGTTTAATGCAATGACAAAAACACATGTAGCAAGAAAAATCGATAACAAAGCACTCAATAAAGAACCGCTAATGTAGAACTCATGAAGCAGAAGTTTCCCGTCTTAAATTCCTCCATTAAATGCGCCTATATGTTTGACGAGGGGTAAATCGTACGAAATGAAAGGTCACAATTGTGAAGCAGTTCAGTTCAAGCATACATGAAATTAATATGAAAATCAATTAATTCAGGAAGACACTTGTGTTCATATACATTCACAGCATAAATGTTTGGATAAGCTAACCATTTGTTTCGGTTTATTTTATTTGCCCACCTCCACACTACTTCATGGAATCTCTTGCGTAGGCAACATCGTGTAAACTGTGCTTCCATTTTATTTTGACTATATATTCTACACAATCGGTCTGTCAAATTTAAGTATTTTACATAAGGACCAAAACACGGTAACGCTCGCGACAAATTAATGATCATTTAGTTGAATTATAAGTTGGTACAAGACATTTATACACTCTAGTGATCTTTTAATGTATGGAAAATTAATTTCATACCTCTGTCTTTCGGATCACGTCATTTAAAGAACTTTGAATGATTGTGTCATGACTTGCCAATCTCTTAAAGTTGGTAACGCTCGCGACATGAAAAAATCACCTAACTCTTGATACATGTGTAATTTTCAATATTCTATCGAACATTTTTTTCTGTGTTATTCTTCTATTCATTTTCAGATTTTAGGGATTGTTAGCTAATGCGAAAATGATGCTTTTCAACCAAATGTTTCTTTTAAAGCTCAGCAACTTCTAGATGATAGGTAACGCTCGCGACAGAGAAAAGGTAACGCTCGCGACACTTTTTTTCCTCAATATATTCTGCGGCTCAGGATGCTAGATTTTGAATAATTGGATATAATTATATATTTTATGACATCTGTCATACATTGTTAGACTTCACAGACCTTTTCGTTATCGATTTTTTAGTATCGAAATCAAAGAATAATAAGGTGATCAAGCCAAGAAAATGAATCAAGACAGTCAAAAGCATTATTAAGTTAACATATACTGTATGTGATTATTCCAGCAAATACACTTAAGATCATTATACATGTACATGTACATTTCTCATACAATTAAGAAGGGAATAATCTAGTAAAAGCATTCCCAACAAAGTTGAATGAAAAACACGAATTTCTGCAAGAAGACCTAGTGCAATCAATTGTTGATGCGATGCTTTATACCTGTATGCTCATCAGAATCACTGTAAACCTTAGCTACCACGCATCCGTCCTCAACAGATGAAAAATGATGAAATTTTTGAACACCTGAAATACAGTTAACATTTTGAAAGCGAACCTCTACTTCCTTTTTCCGTCTCAAAATTAAATCACTCGGAATTATTTTGACCGTAATCCGACCACCTGTATTTGCGTCGGCGAATGATTTCAGATCGTTTATTACTTTTCCACGACGCATACTGGAATGCGCTGCCTGCATCATGCGGCCTCCGATTCCATCCACAGCACCCTTGCCGTGATAAGATGCAAAGAAGTTCCATTTAACGTCAATACCAAAGGCCTTGTTAAAAACCTCGATTGTAGAGAGCGTATACCTGTTCTTAAACTGGCTCGCAGCTCCATCGCTCCATATCTGAACTTTGTCGCCGGACGAAATCAGTCCACTCCACTTTAGATCTTGAATAATTGTCTTGAGGAACGCATAGACAACAAATTTGCAGTGATCAAGGTCGTCACTTGAGTATCGCATATGACTTGACCGTATCCCCGAACCAGAACACTACTGTGAAGATAGTAATTTGTTTCTTATTCCAATGTGCTGATTGGATTTCATTTTGTTGGGAAAAAGAATAATTTTCTGAAAAGTCAACCTGAAGCATCTTCTCTCCACCTGATCGTTGCTTTTCGAACGCTGAGTGCTGCTGATCCTTGATAAAGATGTGCCACAATAAAGTCTTTGAATTATCGTTCACGGATGCACAAACATCTTTGACCGATGCTTCACATTTCAGTTTCTCAATGCGGGTATTCCTGGTACCCTAGTGATCATTTTCTATGGAAATCCCATAAAATTTCGCAGTAGAATTATCGCGCATTGTCTACTGCAAAAAGCATCAATTTTCTACTGCCAAAAAGACCTACAGACATCAATCGTCTACTGCCAAAAAGGCCTACAGACATCAATTTATAAACGCATTCAGACAGGCAACAATTTTCACGATATTTTGGGATTAATTAGGAATAATATGAATGCCGATCGAACCTCAAGCAAGCGTAATTTTAAGTCCTGTGGATACATTAAATCATCCACCAGGATTCAAAACTACCGAATTTGAGGTATTGAACAGTACCTAAAAATAATAATAAAACTCACATTATATTTTCCATTTTCTCCAATCCTCCTTCAGAGATTCAACTTGTATTATTCGATTATTTGTTCGACTGTAGCGGTGTGTGGATCGAATATTTGATTACAATATAATTTCACTTCAAATGACTTTTCAGCAATATAATCAATCACTTGTTTAATGGTTTTCAGCGAAAGTGAAAAGATATTAGGTAGTTGAGTCAGAATGATGCGAATCAAAACGTGTAGATGAAGATTATGTTGAAGGTTAGGAACAGGAGGTAGTTCAATTTTGTGCTAAAAACAAGCTGGTCTCTCGTTAGTATTTGCCTTTCATTTGAGGTTATGTGCAAGATAGAAATCCAACAAGGTAAAACTACAGCGCTTCGTGTCAGGTGGGATGGTGCAGTAAACATTCGCACTGCAAGGTTCCACCCCTTGATGTGTCTGTGACACGAAGCGCTGTGGTTTTACCTTAGTGATTTTCTATCTTGTGCATAAATTCAAAGGCAAATACAAAGGAGTGACCCCGCTTGGTTTTAGTACAATGTGAGGAAAATAGAAGATCGGGAATTATTTCCAGAATGAAAAGATGCGTCGGCGTAATCCTGAAAATGGTTGTGAAAGTCGAATTGTACGACAGAATCCTCTGAATGTCCAAAACACAAATGACTGACTTGAGGCGTAGTTAAAAGTTTTGTAAATCCACAAGTATAAGACAGTAGAACGACATGCATTGACGCTGCTGGGATGACTGAAACACGCACGATGCACTCAGAGGAATGACTGTGCAATTGATGACGCCTGGTTGTTATAGCGTACACAGTCTGTCCGCTCGCATCCTCTTTGTCATGTGACTCATGGACCGAAGGTCGTTATGAGGGCATTCATTAGTCATTAACAGGCAGGCGATCGACGAGTTGTTTATTCCACAGTAGGGAGAGAGATGTGTGCAGAGGAAAATTGTGACGGATACCGGTATATACATTACGTCCTTTAGTCATCATAGTCTTGCAAATAGGGGAACAACTGATCCGCATTGTGACCTTGAATATTCCAGCTGAGATACATTCAAAATCAGAAAATCAGCTTTCAAATGGAGAAAATAAAATAAAAGAAGTTGAATGGAGAGATGGAGATAAGGAGAGAGAGAGAGAGAGTGTGTGTGTGTGTGAGAGAGAGAGAGAGAGAGAGAGAAAAAAAGAGGAAGCTTGTTCCCCTGTGCTTCGCGCACTATGGCCCCGATCAAAAACAACCAGTTCGAGGAGACTCCGGAGTTTCCGGAGAGAGAAAGAGAGATAAGAAGAGACTAGAAGGACTTAGTTCTGTGCCTCGTGCATTGTGACAGTCCATCAAAAGCGAATCATTTAGAGGATACAAAGTAGCAAGAGAAGGGACGCATGAAAAGAATGTATAAAAAGAAATGTTCTTTTTACATGTGTAAAGCAAGTAATAAATGAATATAATACATGCACATTTACATATCACATTCATTTATTTATGTGATATCTAATATAATAAGTATTAAATGTGATGTAGACATAATATCAATATATCAAATATATAAACATAATAATATATTTGATAAGATAGAATTTTGTAATTGCGTATAAAATTGTATTACATGTATATATTCCTATGAATACATTAGATGGTAATAATACGAGATTTATATACAAATATCTTTCTTTTGTATATTACAGCAAAAGAATTGCTGTATTATACAAAAATGTTTGAGTTCAACGTTCTTACAGATGTTATGTCTGTCGTCGATAAATGTTTAGAGACACGTGCCTCCAGCAAACATTTACAGATACATTATATTTGCCTGCTAAACATTCTATGGATGCCATGAATGCCAGTAAGAATTCTCTAGAATTGGAGTAGGCATTCTTAGCTCATACAAATGTCTCTAAAAACCATAAAAAGCTTACTGCCAAATCAAATATCTGTAGCGGTTTTGAAAGGCAGTAGAAAATCGTAAAATCTCTAGAAAATGATCACTCGGGTACCATCAGCTTTCTTCCACTGGTAGAAAGATATTTGCTGCTGTTCATCCTCCTCAGATGCCATCAGTTCCCTGGCGCTACATGCCTTGCATGTCCGACTCATACAAGATTCCGATGTACGAGAACAGGTAATCAATCTGACGTAATCTGAAGCCCTTGGAGGTCCCTCGAAGTCTTGTAAGAAGTCTGTCAAGACAGATAACTTCAGTCGAAGGTTTTCATGAATTACACAAACACATACGTTGTGAGGAATTTCAGATGCATAACGAATGAAGGGCGGACGCATCTTTTGGAAAGAAGTCAATCCGATCTTGACCTCAGAATTTTCTTCGCAGAAGATGGCATGAGCCTCTTTGATAGTCATCAAAAGATGTCTAAGTTGCTTGCGTTGACGTTTACCATCGATGACAAACATTCGACTGTCCTTCATTCCAGGAGAAACTCGAGATATCTTATCAGACAAGTAGAATTTTTCGACTGATACTCGTAGTTCATGGGAAAGTCCCTTCTTTTCACGCCTGTTACTGTCACTGGGATCACACTGCATCGTTTTCACGCCTACTTTTGCAGCCAAGAGGTAGATGTTGACTACCAGTTTCTGCTTATTTGGAGACCGAGGTAAAGCTCTCACAACCTTGCGGATACATCGTGTTCGGCTTTGTACCGACGAAAAGCTGTTTTCAAGATTATCTTTGGTTTGGAGTAAACGTCGATTTCGTTCAGTCTTTCTAAGATTCCTTTGCCTCTCTCTGTCGTAGGCTCTGACAGCATCACACCTTTTAATTCGCTGCCGATATATCTTGTGTCTTTGCATTTCTTTTTCACGATAGATTTCGGAGGCCTTCTTACGTTCGCGATAACACCTTTGCTTCTCCGCGGCACTTAGAGGCATATTTGAACAGACTTAGAGACGAACTAGAAGCACGCAGTTGACAAACGAAGTAAAACTGATGTCAGTGCACGGTTTCTTATCCTATACCTATGTCGAAGTTATCGATAGTCACGTGACTACGTGAGTAATTTTCTATGGTCTACGCAAAGCTATCGTCGACTGTCAGCCAGATTCTTAGCGTGAGAATTTATCTCAAATTCTCATCTCTGTGGTAATAACATCCATGAATCTGACTGAAGATATCTAATGCTTGATAAGACCGAATGTGTACCTAAATATAACTACGTAATATATGTATTTAACTCCATGATCGAGAAGAAGGAGTATTTGAGGTTTTAGAACAGCGCAGATATCTGCACTTAAAGTGATACATTGTCTTATAATTTATTATTTGGTTTTGGGTATGATTTTGAGAGAATTAAAGTTAATGGTGCATAAGGAATTTGAATCAGTCAAATTTACAATATAGAATGGCTGAAATTGATTTTTTTCTAAATTCGAATGCTTCTAGAGTCATATTCTCAGAAAATCATGTCAGTTTACTGAGATTGCAAACTTGAAAATTTATCCGTAGTAAACGTTTTCCGCGTTTTGGCCCATAATCTACTTCATGGTAAAAAGTACATTTATATTGAAACTGAGTATCCTCCTCCGCGAATGACCATGTTAAATGCTTTACTTAAAAAACTTTTACAGAAACGCTTTTAATGTAAATCGTATTCTTGCTCCATCTTTTTGTACATCCCGTCAGCATGTGAAAAATGATGAATAGATCATGATGCCAATCACTTCACTAATATATAATAACATATTTCGTCTTCACATTGAAATCTTTGGTGAAAGAAAATGTCTACTGCTCATAACTGATGAGCGATGACTTATGAAATTCAACTGCACGAAGCATAACACTTCATTTGGTGTAAAGGTTATTGAACATTGAACATCAAGTGAAATTTGAAAATGAGATGATTTTATAAAAGATTTGTGAAACAATCACAAAAGTTAGAATTATTTCGTTCAAAAGTGCATGGACATTGTCAAAATGCATTTCTGAGTTCTCCCAATATAATTTGTTAAGCAAAGTACAACACAACTTGTCTCAATCCTGCGATTATATAACTTTTCTTTTGATAAATAGGACAAGCTGACGTTAATGATCTACAAATTCTTTATACTAAATTATTTAAAATCGGGTTCGAGATCTAACTTATAATAATCTAATTTGCACCAAATGATGCGTTATGCAACAAGAGCGCCAGATGCTTTCATGAAATGTACTTTGCTCAATACACTGTATCAAGCTAAACTGTAGCTTATTATGTAGCTAGTTATTATGCATCTTGTTTGAAACAATTATTTTCATGGAAGCTGTCTTCATCAAAATGGTGCATTAGCAATGAAATAATGAAGTATCAATGAATGTAGATATTATAATGAATGCGCATAGGCCTACACGCATGTCCTATTTTTGGCAGTTTATAGAAGGTCAGCAGCTTTGTTTTGGCTCTATTCAGTTGTTTCTTCTTTCCAATCATGCACAAGGTTGACAAGGCTGAAGGGTTCAGGAAGTATTTTTTGTAATCATCTTCTATGTTCATCTTTACTCCTCATTTCTGACTCAAGAACAGGCGTTGCAAAAGAAATGAGAATGATCAACTGATATGTTTTCAAGAGCCACACATGTGCTATTAAATTACATATATTAGTCTTTATTAAATCAATTAATTAGTTATTAAAATATTTAGTACTTCGACTTTCTTTCTTTGTGCTGTGTATTGTAGGTGTCGATGGAGTGAGTATTGACCATGATGGAATAGTGTACAATTGGGGAGTTGTGTGACAAATGTTGCTTGCGAACTTCAGATTCAGGACCCTTAAAATGCTCGTTGATTCTGGATTTTATAGTCCTCAAAGTTTCCCCAGCATACTGCTTGTCGCATTCGTTGTTGTTGCATTGAATTAAAAAGTGTACCATTTCCTTTTCCAAAAGAGGCGCTCGTGATTTTTGGGCTGAGCAAAGGGCATGACCTACTGTGCCTTTTTTGTAAGACGTTTTTTATTCTTTTTTGCACCTTCGTCTTTTCCTTGTTCTATGTATAATTTATTTGCTCAATTAAATTTCCTTTTCTGTATCTCTTGATAGAGGCTAAGCGAATCACTAGGAAAACATGGTCGTGGAAAATTGCATTGTTCGTGTTCACTATTTAGAAACTGCTGCATTTTCCCAGCAAACAAAGGTGCAATCAGTTTTACAAAATGCAATACTGTAGACTGAATAGTGCTGTTTTCGTCGAATATTTCATATTGACAAGACGAAAATGCCGCTCAAAAATATATAAACTAAGCACGCTCATTTAGCACTTAGAAATAAGCCCATTGAAATGGTTCTTTGCATGAACCATACAGAGTAAAACTTAGATTTGTAGGTTTTCAGGATGAAAATTTGACACTGTTTGATTGCCTGTATAAGCAAATAAATCAATTGATGATCGACAAAAATATTCTAATGAAGCAGCACTTGCATTGCAGCAGGTCTGTAAAGTTCTCACCAAGAGTTGACAAACTGTGAGCATCCGTGTGAATGGCGTCCACAAACAAGCCATCGGTCGGATCCAAGCGAACCAATGGGTCAGTGCCCTCGAAGTATGGACCGGCGGCATCCAAGCCTGAAAAGATTGACATTAAATGTCCGTAAATTGAAATTGAAAAATCAAAGAAATTTGTGTTGCTGTACGTCATATAAGAAACATGATATTCCAACGGTAGTTTATCTACATAGATACCTGTATTTAGAGCTGGAACGATTAACCAATTTTCAAAAATTTTGATTGAGATTATGATTAAAGTGTTCAAATATTTGATTATGATTGATTGAAGTGTTGAAGAATGTGATTTTGATTGTCATTATGATCAAGGCGGTTATAGGGTTGATTATGATCAATGATTGATAAAGTATGGTGTTTGGAATTGTGACTGTGATTAACATGGTCAGACGCTTTATCATGATGGCTGGGTAGATTGAATATGATACTGATTGCAGCTTTCAGACGCTTTGTCGAGTCAATGATAATTATAGTGCGTTTAAGCAATAATTTGAACTGTAATGAAAATGTTGCGCAAAAAATTCTGTGCAGTGACAGAAGTAATAAGTTTACTTCATTAAAAAATAGGCTTTCTTAATTGCTATTATTACCGGTACTGTAATTATTTAATTTCTTTATGGTCATCATAGCGTACAAATTGACAAATATATTGAACCCAGTAGTCTATTGAATATATTTTGACAATCTAAAGTACGCGTAAAGAGAAAGCATCAGAGGGATGATATTGCAGTGAAGATATTCTATGACGAGGCGTGAACGCATGTTCATGACCGAGCATCAAGGAATGGTACTCTCTGTGTACTTACCGTCCTTATGTAGTCTAGCCGACACTCTGCCATCAGTAGCCCTGTTCTGATCTTGATGTTGGGATGACTAAAGTCAAATTTAATCAAATTTGCTGATTAATTAACATAATTTTGATCATGATTAATGATGTGATTGCGATTATGACTAGCCTCAAAAAGTTAATTGATTAATCCAGCTCTACTTGCATTATTTGCAGTCATGTCGCGTCATATGGAGTCTATAGACACCGTCATCTGATGTAAAGTTATCGATGAACTCTGTCGAAAGCGTTGGGACAAAGTTGAATGCAGTCTGACATTCATGAAAGAGTCATAAATGCATTCAAATACATGGACATGTTCATAAGAACGGATGCTGTGAGATTGAGTGGTTCACAAAGTGTACTTAGACCATCTTTGACATAGACATGATATTGTTGATTATCACGTTTACAACTCGTGTCACTTATGTTTGCATGAAAAATGATAATAGCATTTGCGTTGTGTCAACGACATCAAGTAAAAACCTAAATGTTGCTATTTGATTGACATGACTCAAGTTGAGTTCAAGCGATCAACAGCATTTTTGCAAGTTGCGCATTGGATACGCTGACCATTATTCCTTGCCTACCAACCTGCTGACTTCGCTGTTAATGGGAGGTAAAAGTGATAATATGCATTGAAAATAAATAAATAAGTTCCAGAATTTTACATCGAAAAATATGGTAAATTGGGCAGAACAAGAAATGGCAGTAAATTGGAATTCTTAGAAACTGCCACTGAAAAACTTGTGATGAATTTATTCTCCGCACCGAATCCGACAACAAGACATTTTTAAGGCATTCAACGCTTTCAGCAAGACATTCAAACTTTTTATACTTGAAATAAGATGTTGATGAACCATTTCTTTAATACAGTTGTTGTTTTATGCATTCTGATTTAAAATGTTAACCTCACATCATCTCAGGCAAGACGATGTCTGAATACACAGTGCTTACAATACAAAATATATGAATGATATGAATCTTTAATTTATACACCACTGACAATTAGAGAAAGAGCATGTAAGCTTGGCCAATATATCGGCTATTTACTATCAGGAGGGACGAGTTTATTTCTCGAAGTCGATGTTCACTTATTAAGGGTGTTCTTTGAGTATATCAGAGAAATTCTGATGGATTTACACTTTATACTTTGTCCTTGAACCAGCTTTTGTTAATCGCTATTCTCTTGTTGACAAAATTACCATTGTTGAATAGTTTATTCATGATAACAAGGGAAGACTTCGACACATACTGTGCGCTAAAATTCCATTTCATATCGGAGTAGGCAAAAACCAGTTCTGTCTTCTTCTAAAAAATTGGTTTTTACAGGCCCAGATTACTATTAGCACTATTACAGGTAAATAGTTTTTAACGTCATTTCTTAGCCATAAATTTTAGCGCACAGTATGTGTCGAAGTCTTCCCTTGTTATCATGAATAAACTATTCAACAATGGTAATTCAACAGAACTCCGATATGAAATGTAGTCCTCTGTTCCCGGCCATCCTATTCAAAAATTCCATTTAAAAGATTGGTTCTTTCTCACGGTTCTTGTAGAACGGTCACGCTAATCTTTCAGATTGTTTCTTTTTTGTAGACTGATTCGGAATCACGCCTCATCTACCCTTCAATGACTGTAGTTATTGTAATTTTCGGTTCACGCGCTTATTGGTGCTAAACATCCATTCTCTAATAATACAAAGATATTGAAACCGGCTTCGGTACGGGTAGAAAAGCTCTATTCAGGAGCCGGAATCGAACATGTCTGGTGCTTATATCATCTCATTAATATGTTAATATATTTTTTTGCATAAGAGTACAATTAGAATCACTATTTACACAGATTTGCAGTGAAGTTACCTGAAATGCGACCAAGTTTTCCATCAAGACGTTCACCTGCGTAACCTGCCACATGACTTCCTAAGCTGTGTCCAATGATATGCATGTTTTCCCTGTGAGAGACTTTTGAAGGATCTTCTCTCTGCAATAAATACAAATAATGCAATGAAATATACCTGAGGATGTTCCTATCATGGTATTTATATGAAACATGAATATGCAGTACATGTATACACTGGTTTGCATATCAAGGGTGAATTTTATGCTCCGGTCCAGATTCCGACTCATTTAGAAAGGCCGAACCGGTCCAAGCCCGCTTTATCGTTTAAATAGCCAGCTCGGCACATGAAATGCACGTATATAGTATTTACCGTATACATAGAGTCATGGTTTGCAAGTCTGTAAGTTGGTGAATTTGAGTTCATGCATTTGTCAAAATCAAGTAAAGGCCTGCTATAAGTTTTTGTTACTGATAGTAAGACCAAACAAATGTTAGGCAGAGGCCATTCAACTTTGAACTGGTGATGTTATTCTTAATGACATCAGCATCGTAACATTAGCATTGCGTTTGAGAGCCCATTATATTTTTTTGCAATTAAAAGCGTGTTAAATTACGAGCTTTATAGTGAGTAAAGCATTAAGTGTCTGTGTCTGGTCGCGAAGTAAACTATGAAAATGAAATTTGCATTTGACTGTCGACGGTAATTTGCGGTGGCACTTTGTCTTCCAATAAAGTTCAAATCTCTCTAAGGCAGAATACAAAAGAAGACTAAGCCTGACTTCATCTTCTGCCCATTTGCTATGGGAACTTTTGGTGCCTAGGGATCTGATATTCGCGAAATGGAATAGAAATCAATTTTCCGAAATCAAATGTTTAATTGCAAATTCTTCTCAATGACCTGTTTCTCTCGCACCAATATGGGAAATGCATATGCAATAAAGGGTCTAAAATGGGGTTATTAGGGTTTGAATTTTTATAAAGAAAGCTGACTTGTCATGATCATTATTACTACGTCAAAAAAGGCTGTTACAGTCATTGTGTACATTTTTTGAGGCCTGTAATTGCCTCATGATAAACTTATTCTTGTATATAAATCCCCTGCTCAATATATTTACAAATATGCCTCTTCAGTCTTTATTCATTCAATTCTAGCATGATTCTTGACTTAGAATTCATGAATGTTGTTAGCAGGCTTTTCGCATCATTTATGAGATATACATGTCAAAGCATGTGAAGACTGTGATGTCTTAAATTTTGTTGATCGTATAGAGAGCAGCTGGCTTTAAATCGTTTAAAAAAGCTATATTTTTTAAGTTCACATTTTGCATGGCAGTGTTCCTAAATTTTTCATCATCACTCAGTGGACAAAAACCATTGCATCATGAACTAACAACGAGTAGACACAATTTCTTTGCACCTACATGTTCTGTGTAATGAATCATCTATGTGATGGACCTATCATTAATTTGTTAACTTTCGTGAACCTCCTCCGATTCTCAGTTGATCTTTTGTTTTTCAATAAACACCGATTACTAATGAGCACTTTAAAATCAAAGATGTTTACTCGTAGTACAGGCCTCTTTACAAAAATGATTCAATATTCATGATGCATTTAGGCCTACTATTATTTTGCATCATTCTTTGCTATGAGGGATTGTTGAATTGTATTACCATTGCTAAGACACTATAGTTGTTTTATAGAATTGGTATTAATGTTCTACGGAGTACATGAAGCAGTTTGAATATTCGTGATCCTCTTATTTTGGTCCATCCATTGAAGCATGAGCAATGAGCATCCAAAAATATCGAAAATTGCAAATGTTTAAATTAACATGCGGCATCACACAGCACAACTTCACACCTACTGCGTACTTTTTGCAAATTCTTTGACATTTATCAAACGAGACAGATTCAAGTGACATTTTAGTCCAATCGGACTTCAAAGGCACTTTACAAGTTAAGTTTCATAAAGACATTAATATGTCGTTAATGTGTAATAACGAGTAGAAGAGAAGGCGGGAATGTATCTGGTCATGCACCGATTCAGTCAAAAAATTAATTAGAAATTTTAGCAAGCGTATATCCTTTAAGTAAATCAAAAGAATTTCCGCCAACATTTTCCACATTGGATAGATTGAATACATTGATTTTCCAGTCTGTTTAAACAGAATTTTTTCTCAATTGACCATAAAACCTATATAGTATATTGTGCTTCGGTCTGAATGTGATTCATTGTTAAGATGATGTCTTTGTGTTTAGGCTTGCTTCTGTAAAATAATTGGATAGCTCATCCTTCAAATTTTTAATTTACATTGCCGTCTACTAGTTCATCACAAAGTTCATGTCTGACGTAAAGTCAGTTCGGTACTATTCTTTCCCCCCTCCACATTTTTCAAGTTTTCCAAAATCATAAAATTTCGCCAAACTTAGTCACATTGGGCTTAGAATAGACTTCATCTGTCACTGAGTGATAGCACAGCACGACTGAGAAGTCTTACTTGAACCCTGGGATGAAGGATTGGTCCCTTGGATACTCAGTTAGAATCAGATACAGCTGTGATCATGAACTTCGTGTGATTACAGACAAATAATGAGTAGTCGTCTTGTTCTGAGGCTGTAAATGTTCTACAAGTCAGATAAGAGAAGTTTTACACACTCAACGCTATGCGACGTTAGTGAGACTGCCCGTAGGAGCAAGAGAAGATCGTCAACAACAGAAATGTGGGAGGGGGAATAGAAGTAACGTCAGTTCTTTTGTATAATAATAGTTATCATTGAAATATTGTTGTTCTGTTTATCTGGTAAATCATCCCTTACTACGACGTATAACATGCGTTAGTGGGTGTCATAGGAATACGACATGTGAAGCAGGATGATCATGATGGACTGAGTCAAAGGCAAATGATAAATCGAGGACGGCAATAAGACATGAGACTAACAAAATATCAAATGGTGCGTTCACGAGCGCTGTTTCTGTTGAATGAAGGTTTCTGCAAGCGGATTGGAGATGCTGTAGGAGTCAAGAGACTACGCATTCGAGGGCCTTGGATCGGTTACATAATTTGGAGATTGGTCTGAAGGATTAAACATCATAGGAAGCGGGATTGCCCTTCTTCAAGATGGGGTTGATAACAGTTTCTTTCCACAGAGAAGGGAAGGTTCTAGATACCAGTGACGTATTGAAGACATGAGTAATATGCGGAACAAGGATGTCCTCGTTCTGTTTGAGGAGAAGGACATTATTTGTTCCTGGCTCCTACTACTGATCCTCCACTGACAAAAATCAAAAGTAGGTCGCTTATTTGGTTAAGGAGAAATAATGTATAATTCTTATGATTTGTAGATTTCTCAGTGCCTTCACCTATGTGAGCTGAACATAAGTAAAATATTCAAACATTCATGTAAGCAGACATAATCGTGATAATACAGTGTTGAAGAAGCAATTCAGCAAACTAGCTCGAATTGCGTTTGAAAATCCATTTAGTTTATGTGCACCAGGGATGCGGAGTCCTATCATTTTGATAGAACTCCGACTCCGGGTGGCCAATATATAAAGCCTAGTTTTTTTAAAATAAACTGGTAACCTACATCATGGATCATTATCGGCTTACCTGAACCTATTTTTAGTGATCATTGATGCATCAATCATTTTCGATGAAAGTTTATCAAATGTCGCTTTAAGTTGGATGGAGACAACTGGGTTCCTCCCATCTTCTTGATGTGTGCTTCACACGGTTTTTCTTCAGTATCTACTAGGCAGGAAAATCCGCATCCTTCTCAAAAAAATGAGTACCCTTTCGATTTTAATATGCGCTTTAGAGGACCCATCACACACGATTAACGTGAGGGTAAGAGGATAATGTTCTCAAACAAACTAGTATTTCATTTTTGTCTCTGATGTGACCTTTGGTACGTGGGTGTGATCGAGACTAGGAAGGCTTGTCTTCTCTACTGAATCACTGAGTGAAAAGACAATCCCTTTTTCACTATCACGGGTCATTCCCTCAGCTATTTCAAGCTTTGCATGCACTGCTGTGTCTGCACTTTTGTTTGACGGAGAAAGTTGATATCATGACAGTGACAGCTATGCACGAGGATAAATAATTTGTTTGTATTATATTTCGGGTCTGGTTATAGGCCGGGATCAAAAATGATAGGACTCCGACTACGACTACGACTCCGCATCCCTGATGTGCACCGCAAATTCTAGGTCAGAAACATCTAAATTATTGCTATAATGACCTCAAAATTAATACCGAGAATATCCCTTTATGGCCCTTAATTAAAAAATACAAATTGGATGCTCTTAATAGATTTTATGGCTTTAATCTGCTTCCATGTTTGAATATATTTTTCAGCAAATTATCTCATCAGCTGTCATCCGAAAAACAAGCATATGTTTTATAAAAATTGTTTTTGCAATTTTTGCTTGTTTTTTTAATAATGTTTTGTCATGTTTGTAAAAAAATAAGTCAGTACAAATAAAACTTATATCAAATGTAATTATTTGAAAATTTCTAAAAGCCAAAACCTTGGTTCTCACAAATTTTATTGCCCATTGTAGAAATGACGTAGAATAACTGACCTCTAAAAATCGTATCATATGTTCAATCTCAGCTCCAACTAATCGTGTATTCGCCGTTGCTTGTGTGTAGAAATGACGAGATCCGCCGACCCAGTCCACTTGAAACACGTTAACATCTTCCGCATCCAACAGCGCTTCTCTCAATTTCTAAAACATTGACAAAATATAAAAATGGTGCCCACCTCGCGCATTGCACATGCGAATGACTTACGTTCATCCAATCGGATTCTCCATTACTCATGAAGCCGTGAACTATAAATTTGGTTTTCTTTTTGCCTTCGAAATATGAAGAAGTGAGAGAGGCTGTATTGTTTGCTATAACTCTCGCCCCTTGGGATGGATTCTTTCGCGTATAGAGAATGAACTTTGTGTTGATGACATCACGATCCTGTGGCAAGACGTTGATTGGACGATTGGGGAATTGATAGAAAGGAGGATCAGTTGAGAAACAGCCAAATTCGATGAAACATTTGGTGGAGGATATAAATCTAATGTCTGAAATGATTATTTTAAACAGAAGATTAATTGAAAATGTCTGCTGATTATGTGAGCCAGATTGAGATTCTTACGCATGCAATGATGAAAAGTAAATTATGACTTACTTTTTTGCGTAATTTTTTTTAAATTGCAACCTATGCTCCAATTGTACAGAAAATTCATCTTGTAGAAATAATCTTAATATCTATCTACTTCTACATCCGTTGAAAGTATTGTGATATAAGACAGACTTGCACCTACAAACAATAATTGGCAGAAGAGTGATATTCTAGCACGTACTTGCAGTTACTAATGAAAATCTAACAAAGTTTAAAACAAGGCAAGACATAATATCTTTAAGTTTTGAGGTTTTGTAACAATGTATTGAAATAATAAATATTTCTCTAAAACAGTGTTTTGTATGGTGGGTCTACGAGTTTGAATATGGACCTCAGACCTTTGAAAGTGTGCTCGTAGAGCAGGTGGAGTTTCTACGACTTTGGAATAAGTGGTAAATCCTGCTTTCTGCGGTTTTGATAGTTCGAGGTGATGGACATGGTAAATGAATATGTTTTAGTTAAATGCCCAGTTTTAGATAACTTCTGAGAATGAGTGCGACTGGTCCTTCACTACCGCTTACTTCTTTTCTAGGTAAGTTGCGTTGTTTCAAATTTTACATCAGAATGTTGTAAATTGTTTTGCGAAGGCCATATATAAGTGATCAAGAAGTTGAAATACGTCAGACATTTGAAAGCATTCTATCATGCATGCACTGTAAACCGTTGACCGACATTTGACAGACATTTATCCTACAAAATCTATTTGTCGGTTATTGTTGGTTCCTGTAGGACCATTGCCACTGAACACCTACAATAATTGACAAAAAGCGACAAAATGAATAGCAATGAATTGTATAGCTTAATTTGAATGAAAAAATGTAAGTTATCAGTTAATTCTCTGAAGATGCAATGCGCGGTTCCTTTCATATTCTTCAAGCAACGGAGGGAAAACCACGATTGACCGGTGTAGTCGTATTTAATTCAGCGACAAGTTTCGACCGGTGCTTCGGTCCTGTTCACGCAAACTGGCACATCAAATGCTGCCTTGATAACAATTCACAGTACATAAATGAGAGAGGTAAAACGTGACCTTCAGTTCACGTGCACTAGACATTAAAATGACCTTCCTAAAATATAAGAAGCAAATAGTGACTTCTACTGACTAAAATAATAGTAATATGAAAGAATGTCTAAAAATGATACAGAAGCAAAATCACTTAGAGACTAATCGTGTCCATGTGTCATCCACCACGTTATCAGTTAAATTATGTCAAAATAAATTAATTAGAGCAGTGTATTTTACAAAAAATCGAATTTTCAATATTCTTCTACCTGCACTATGAAATTTAATTCCAAGATTGCATAAAATTGAGCAAAAGTGCTCTATAGAATATCGGACATCAATCTTCACAAGCTATTAGGAAAATGATAATATAAATAATATAAATAGAGTGATAACCGATGAAAACCTACAGAATTCCGTCGGTGTGGAACCCACAAATTCGTCGGATATCGCAGGATATTGGAGGTGACAATCGCCGACTGATTTTGTAGGATAATTGTCGGTCTACGGTTTACAGTGTGCCTCTTCCACCTGTTTGCATCGATTTTGAATCTGCTCCTCTTGTGGATCTGAGGACTGACAGCGGAGTTTATTTATGATACAATGCTGTCACTCTGAATGATAAATTCAGGCGCTGGTCGACAAGCCGACATCATGCCAATCAATGATGGGAATCTCAGTTTTGGCATAAAAGGAATTATTTGTTTCTGTATTCAAAAACACGACTTTCACATTCTAAAGTCATGCATGCTTGCAAAAACTCTCGAAAGCAAGCATGTAAGAGTCAGAAAATGTACATTTCTGCATCGATTTTCATGACGTTGATCTTCAGGGACCTGAGAGGGTCCAATGAACCCAGGTCCCAATATAATTTTCTATTTCACCTTTTCTATTGAGGATATATATATATCAACCACTATGTAAAACTATCATCTATGACATTGATTCTGCATGTTACATTTCGATTCAGTTGAATTAACAGATGTATGGTAAGTGTTGAGATGGCGCGGTTTTCCAAATAAAAGTCATTAAGTAAAAACTCCTGTGTATGTTCATGGCCACGCTTGTTCTCTCGTGAACTACAACAAGTGATGCATACATTCAATGTTCAATATCACAATCTTTCATTAAATTTCACTCACACGAATACGGACATCTCAGATCTAAAAGAGTTGATTCATAGATATCTCACGAGCCTGCAACGCATAATAGATCGTGTCCAATACAACAATGCAATGCAAAATCTTTGTGACACAGTGGAAAATCCATCAGAAATAAAATAAAATAAAAACAATTATAACAGCGGAATGGAAAAATTAAAGGATCAAAAAATAAATTAATAAATGCAAGACACGTATAACCGATAATCAATTAACAGACAAAGAAATGACGTCAAGTAAAATACACCAAAAATCAATAGTACAACATTAAAAGTAAAAACCATACGGATAAATGAGGTTAAAATAAATAAATAAATAAATAATAAATTAAAACTCAAATAAATTAGTTAATACTGAAGATCCAGTACAATAATACTGATGAAGTGGATTACTGATACAGAAAATAGAATACTGTTGATATAAGTATAACATACATTTAGCAAAGTCTCAAATTGTAAAGTCTAGTTTGAATACACAAAGATGGATTTCGTTGTCTAATAGTCACACTTTCTGCTACACTTAGCTGGAAGGTTGTTCTATGAAACTTCTCAACTGTAAAACCCTTTTCATCCTGGCTAATGACCGCTCCCTTCTCAGAACAAGTCATCAGATGTCTAGTAATAGCTGAAGATGGGAGCTTGGATGATCTCGGTCGGGAAGACCGAGAGACAGGCCAAGGGTCACACTGGAGCCCCTCAGATTTCAGGGCGTCTGGAAATTCTTTTTAAAATTCTTTGGTGTCAGATGAAAAAATAAGTTAAATAGTGAAGCAAGTTTGGGAACATCTTCCTGTTCTGGAAATGAATTGAGTTTGCGCATATTCATGATGGCAGTGTACGTCTAGATGGAGATTTAGTTCTATGGATGCGGTAAAACAAGCAATTGCTTTTGCATGTTTAAGACTGCAACACAGTTATCGGTTTTCCATCTCTTCAATGGAATGCGGCTGCACTCTGAGATGCAGGATGCACCGTCAGTTATGTTTGGAGCATACTCATACCCCATGCATAAATCCTATATTGCAACATAGGATGGGTATTTCTGTGTTTTATGACAGTTTGTTGTTTCCTTATCCTTCAATATTTTTTACGGAAATATATTTCTCCTGGCACATTTTATGGTACATACACTGTAACCTGTAGAGTACGAAAGTTGTCTGATTTTGAATACGAAGCCGATGTACAAAAGGAGAATAGCAAAATGTACGAAAGCACTAATGTTCGTGTTCATTCACTACAAAAGTGATTGGCTTTCCTATTTGATGATAAAGATAATCCAATAGAAAAGCCAATCGCTTTCGTAGTGCATCATCACGGACAATAGTGCTTTCGCACATTTTGTTATTCTCGTTTTGTACATCGGCTTCGTAAGTACGAGTAGCTTTGGTATCGTACTGTTTGCAGTGTAGATATCAGTAAGTGGGATTTCTAATCAGAATTATATGCATGTAGGTAATCTAGCAAGCCAAAACTACATTTACTTTGCCCAATTTTGCAATAATTGTGTGATTATTACTTTTCTCTTGAACATGTACATCTTTAAGGGATAACGATTTAGTGTAAAATGTAGCCTTCATGAGTACATCAATACTCTGTACTCACTCATTGGTTGACTATCTGGAATTGAAGAGAAAATTTTTAGTTTCAGTTGTATGGTATACGCTCCATGTCATTTCCTCGTCATTAGCAGAAACAATATTCATTTAATACATGAAAAATTAAGTCTGGGAGATACGTATTTCACATTAATTTGTTAAAACAGCCACTACACATAGTCTTCCAATGAGATAAGCACAGATATCGAAGACAAAAGCAACAGCGAATGGAAGACTTCTTATTCAGTGCTCTCGGGCAGAAACAGCAGCGTCCTGGTCTTGACTGGCGGTGGAGATTGAGTCTGGGATCATCGCCTGAAGGCAAGCAGTTCTCTTCGCCGATGAACAGACGAATAGAAAACTGCGCTCGGCGGCAAGACGATTCTTCCAATGTTCTCCTCATTTGAGGCTTCGTCAGTTGATGAGCTTGTTCCTTCAGAAATGAGTAACGAGATGCAACAACGTTGTCACTCTTGTATATAGAACATAGCTGTTCACACAAATAGGATCAATAAACAAACAGGATCAAACAAATAGTCATGAAGGAACTGCATAGCCAGCAGCATGTCTCTTTTTTGAAGGAATAGAATCGCATAAGATGATCTAAATTGTCCACCCCTGACTTTGTCGCGTTGTAGAAACGGATTACTTCCGGTTTGCCATCATCCACCTGGGGCGTATGCGGAGGTTCGTGCCCACATGACAGATGAAGGATGGGCTTTCCGCTCCTACGCTCCATGTACACTGTAAATCGCTCAATACCAATCACATACGAAGGATGCATACCAAAATATTTTTTTGGTGTATTTCTGTATTCTCTTGGTATATATTTGTATGCTTTTCGCATGTTCTTTCAAATGTGGTATGCATTACATACTAAAGCCATACCAGCAAAATGTTAAAAGAAACCATCAATGATTTCTAATATATGTTGATTTAAGGCCTTTTGTCAATAAAGATCACACTAATGTTACTACTGTTTTGTAAATAGTGAGATAATGACATTCAAGAGTCATACTTTCAATACTGAATTCGATTTTATTACACGAAAGTGCAAGCCATTTCATGAAAAATCAATAAGTATTCAACCCTCAACAATCATGCATTATGTAATTTTGAAATAAAGCATATTATCAATCCCAAATAAAAACACATTATAATTCATGAACGCAAAAGTAGTTATCTTTGAGATATATAAGTCAACATGATTGCACTAGTGATATCGTTTGAATGAACTGATGTTAATCGACTTGACTCATAAAGTAAAGATAACTAAGCGTCCTGTTAATGTTGCTAGACAAGTAGCAACGACGACAATTTCGTGGAGCATTAAGTTCGCAATATATCTAATCTATTCAAATATCACTCTATCAAACAAAAAATATCCACGACTGGTATTACCAAAAAAAGTTATTCGACAGTAGTATGTAATACATCCAATTTTTTGCTATGTGACTCAAAGCTGCACATACCAAATACATACCAGAGGCATACGAATAAAGATGAATTTGCATCGGGTCCCGTACATAAAACATAGCAGCAACTCGTATGTCAGTGCAAAACAGCCAATCACAGATAGAATAGTTCGTATCGCTACATACCAATCACATACGAAAATAAGTGAGATTTCGTATGAAAAAATACCAGATCTCTGTAAACATGCGAAAATCTTGTATCAGATGTTAGTTTGAAATTGTATGTGATTTTGGTATGTGTTTGTATGTAATTTTCGTATCCAGCGATTTACAGTGTATGAAAGCAGAAGCAGCCGCTAGTTTTGTAGGTAGAGAGTGGAGTTGCGTCTGCGGTTGTTGGTGTACTTGGCCACAGGAGGAATATCCCGTCGGTTTGATCTCATGGTACCAACGACAGTAATGTCGTTCCATAGAAGCTCATCAAAGGAGGACAAGAAGTCAACCAGTTATCAAGCATGACTTTGAAGCCATGTGGAGTTCCATTATATGGTTGCAAATGTTTCAGAGCAGTATTTTCAGACAGCTGAGAATTAGGAAATTTGCTTTCTTCAAAAGTTCCTCTGCCAATGTTAACTAGGCCGTTAAGGAAGTTGTCAACTAGCAAGACGATCTTCATGCCATTTTTACCCGGTTTGGTGGGATTACGCATCCAGAACTTCACTCGCCCGTGAAACTTACAAGCTGTTCATCGATAGTCAAGGTTGGACCGGGCTTGTATACTTCTTGAAATTTCAAAATCACGATCCTCCAACTTTCTCGCACGGGGGCTAGAGAGTAATTTCGGTCATGTCGAAGGCAATCATCAAAGCGAAGCAATCTTCTGATGCACTCAAATCTTTAAAGTGTCATTGACGAAAGCAACGCAGAGAATCCGTCTCGCTCACGGAAAAAATTCCTTTATATCGCGATTTTGTGCCTTATACACTACACAAGATTATATATGCAATAAAGGCTTCGATTTCGATGAGATCAGCGTCTTTCCACTCAGCCTTTAGCCAGGGTACTTGAAGAATGCTTCAACGCATAGAGAAAGTATATTTAGGTTATATAGCGTCGACTAAAAAAGTGTCTGTATACAGTGAAAATTTTATATCAAAAGATTCAGTTTTTTGCGGAGATTACGTACCTGCTGGCCAAAAACTTGTTTGAGCAGTTTTTAAAAAGCAAAAATTTTGCATTAAAGGAGAGTTCATGAATGATCAGTTACAATCCATGTGTCCACCATAATATTCTTGGATCATTTGGAGGCCATCGATAAGTGACCCAATACCTGCTGTACATGGTCTCCGCCGCACGAATGATCCTGGCTTTCAGATTGGCTATTGTCAGCGATTGTCCTGTGGCATACACCAACCGTTTTAAATTTCTCCAATACCAAAAGTCAACTGCTGCCAGGTCTGGAGACCGCGGAGGCCAAAAGTTGGGGGAAAAGCGACTGATTAGGCGCGTCTGTGGTGAAGGTGGTCTCCAGAAACTTCTTTGCGTTGCTCTTGAAGTGGGGCGGAGCACCGTCCTGGTGGAACGTGGTCGTCGAACATATTCTGTGAGCCTTCAAGACTGGAATCACGTGTGGCATGTGCAGGCATCTATCACCTTCAAATGCAAGGCATCCGTCAATTGTAACGATTGACGGATTCAAAGAAATATGAAGGAATCATAAGTTTACCACTGAATCCGATTTAAACGCACAATTTGGGAGATTGAATTGATAGTGGGGATTGCTGGGACTCCATACGTAGGCATTTCTCATGTAGACCGTGCCATCAAGATAAAAATACGATTCTGCCACCATCCTCACAGATGACAGTCCCCGATTGTTGCTGGCTGCGATTTCCTCCACAGCCTATGCAACGGCAGCCGGTCTATCACCTTCGGCTGATGGGCGCCACCTTTTTGGCCTGTCCAAAACTGACCCAGTTTCCCTGAATTTCCTTTTGAGATTTAATAACTCTGTTGGAGTGCAAGGATTCTGGCGTCTGTCATGCTTGGTGTTAAACCTTCGTATTGCATCAGAAGCACCATTGTTCGAAGAGTAACAACATCTAACGAGTGCGACCGAATATCTGTGTCCATACTATTTCGTCCCAGACGGAATCATTCAATCAATCATTCCCCTACCAATCATTCAAAGATTGTTAACTTCTCTATCTGTAAATGTTGAACTTTTTGAATCATTTTCATAGGTATTTCAAGATTCAAATATTTACTTGATTTTAAAATTTTTACATCTTGTTCCATTTGTTCCAGGCTATATACTCAGTAATCAGTTCAGGCTATATATCTGAAGATACATTTCATATAAAGCGTAACGTCGCTGCAAATTATGTGAGATTCGCCTCAACTTGAAGAGACAACTGATTATGGATATTCTAATGCAAATTCATGACGAAGCCATCGGGGTTGAGCATATAGAATTTTATTTCCAATATCTATGCTGACTTATAAACTAACAGCAACATATGTTTTTTCAAACATCTTGAAGCATGAAAAGTCATAGAGTTTAATTAAACCCATAGTTTGTCTGAAGCCGTATAGCAAAGATTTGCTGGGGTATGATCATTTCTATGTTTTCTACAAAGATTCCGGAAGTCAACGTACTGAATGTCCTTATTCTTTTGGAGTATGATGAAGTCTGTGACACTTTCCAGATTAAGTTAATGAGTAGTCTTAAACGATCGATTATGAAATCTATAAAATGCTTGCAAAATACTGTTACCTGTCAGATGGGTTTCATTCGAGATACGAGTTGATAGCACAATCTGATTTAGCAATACAATCGCTAAACAATAACAGCTGATGCGAATCATTATCGAAAGAAGGACAGACATGATGATTCGGGCCTTATATGAATAGACGGCGTCAAACATATGGTGACCTTCCCAATACGATAACTATGTTTGATGTCTGTACAATTATCAGGGTTTTCTTCTGTCACCAGCTTTAGAATAAGTGAAGACACCGTCTCTTTATCTCACTCATTTTTTGTGAGCAGAGCATATGGAGGTGCAAAAAATGTTTTAAAAAATAAACATTTTCAGAACGTTTGAATTCCTTATATGATTCAAGTGATAGCATCAGCCAAAAACTCCATGCGAATTCCTTTCTTGCATATTTGATGGTGCTAATTTGAGACATTCGTTTGTGGAAGTACACGAATTTATTCCGATTTTGTATTACAAAACAACGGGGTGCAGTGAGATTGATAATTGTGAAATACTTTTGAAGTCACAGTCGGTCAAAAATCTGTCGTCTCTTCATGCCATCCTTCTGCTTTTAGCTGCTGTTCTGCTGAACATAGCCATTGAACAACAAACAGTCAGCTCAATGATAGCCACCACCAATGTATACAAAGATCAACTGACGATAAATTCATACAACAAAATAATCAATTTGATGAACATATGTCCCATGTATGTTATTGTCTCAACCTTTGATCAGAGAGGCCTACTTCATCGTCAAGGCGCAGTGATCTGAATTCTTTGAATCTAATGGAATCTTTTCGATAAAACCATTATGAAGGCAATTAATACATCCGTGATCGAATTATAAAGAAAACCATCAGACAGTAATTTTATGATATCTTTTATTTTCGACATGTTTCACCCTCTCTCTTCATAGCAAATACACAGGGGGACAAAAGTAAGGTAAATAAGATAGAAATACTTCATTTTGTCACCCTGTGTATTTGCTTTGAAGGTTACCAGAAAATCTACAAGCCATAAGCAGTTGATTTTGCTGTTCATGAGTTAACCACACAGGCATATTCAAGTTTCATGCCTCATTACAAAGGGATTCAGCAAAGAATAATAAAAGCTCCATCTAAAGCTGTCCACAGAAGTAAGCCAAACAACATGGAGACTTCCAATGAGTATTGCATATTGAAGGAATTTCTCCGCAATTCCGAGTACATTGAAAATGAGTAAAGAAATTTGTGAAAAATTTCCAATTTCTCGAATACAAATGCATTATTGATACAATACACGACGGTTTGGCTTTCTCCATGCTCATGCGTGATTCAACTTGCAAGATGAGAAAGTCGCCACTAGTGTTGCAATAAACGAGAAACATTAGCGCGCCATATGTCATACAAACGGCGAAAAGTAAATAAAAAATGATATTTGCAAACTAGCTACAAATGTAGAAGCAATGATGAGAGGTACAAATAGCATTTAAAGAGATTTCAATTCGAGGGCCTTTACAACCATCCATTAAATATATAGGGTTAGAATTTCTCATTTACATAGATTCCAAAACCAAACGTTTGTCACAGTTTTCAACATTATACTATATGCAGAACATGCAACTCAATAAAAATTATTTGACTCAGAATGACAAGTGAAATGGTCACGCACAACAGAGTCTGATATAAGACAAACATGCCCATCTATTTATGCGAGAGCAAATGCGTCGATTAGTTTGACCGATGTAAATTGCTAACAGAGGCAACTCATTGTCTTGTACATAGCAATTCTAAAGGTGCACAAATCAGGATTACACTGTTCTCTTTCCTTTGGAGGATGAAAAATCTTTTTTACTGGCTTGCCACCATCAAACTATCGATTTTCGTAGCTTGTGAGTTGAATCACGCATGAGTAAAGCGGTGCCGAAACATCGCGTTTTTCATCAATGGTGCACATGTATCCGAGAAATAGAACATTTTTCACAATTTTTTATTCATTTTCACCATTGGCACTTCTGGAAAGTTGCTTACAGCTCGACATTAACTCGTCACACTTAAGTCTGATAGCACGACCGGTTGTGAGCATATGAACGCAGGGCGGTAAAATATTCCCGAAATTCGTCATATCATCAGATTGGTGGTAGTCCTCTCCGCGTTGGTGGCAAGTCGACAGGAAAACATGCTACAATGTAAACTGACGCTACGAAACCGATGAAATGCTTGCTACCAAATGCTTTATTTTGGCAGCAAACTAATAGACCTGCATGGTTCCTACCAGATGCTTCTCATTCTTCTATAGTGGTATAACTTTGCTAATAAAGCATAAAATAAATTTCAATGTTAATGATGCCAAATTTCTACCAGTAGATGAGGTGAAATCAGTGCTATCGATAATTGTTTATCCGATTGTCATCTGAATTCTCTTTGATCAATTTCAATTTAGTTTCATTTCAAGTTTTAGCTTTGTTGATGCCATGTGGTTGTGTTCAGGATCTGTGGTGGATTCTTATTTACCATCCCGAGGAAAAAATATCGTTTACTTTTAAAATTGTCTTAAAATACATTGACTTTAGCAAATTTCAATTCTTTGTCATGATTTGCATGGTGATGTTCAAAGCTTGCATTGGAATGATATATAGTACATTTTAAATTTAGACTTTATTTTCTAGTACTAACGTTTTTAAGATATTTTCATGAAAATTCAACAGCCGCACTGCTGCCAGCGACTTTTAAAGTTTATAATTTTTTACATGTTCTAAATTCGTGCATTTTTTTGAAGTACCGTTTCCTATTATTTCTTGAATTATGCACATGACAATACGAAGCATGCATTGCGAATTACTTGAGGTACTTTTTGCAGGTTATAAACTCCTCCATTCCATGAATTACATGTCATTCCATAAATGTGACAGTCTCAAGAATGATGTTTCCTAGCTGCATAGGCCCTATATCATAGACAGATAAGCATTTCAAAATGAAAAGGTTACAAAGGGAATTGTGGAAAATATAACTTTTATTTAATTGAAATCAACTGATGTCAAAGTTTTCCCCTAAATTTTCAATGTGTTAACAAGAATTTGAGGCAGACGGTATATTTTTGTCCATTGAAGGAATCATAAAATCTTTGCATTATGAAAAAGATGTCGGGAAGATCACACTGTCAGACACAATTGATCACGTTCAACTGTTTTCATGAGAACTACTGTGTAAAACATACATTATACCACGTAGGAAAGTGACACATATGCCAATGTATTCTGTGAATCATCAGTTTTCTCATGGTATAATGTTCATAAAAATTGAATTACAACTTCAGCGCGAATTTTTCAATTAAAAATATATGGAATTGAGGCATTTTGTCAATATACATCGCTCTTACGTGTCATGGTACTCATTACTGCTTATAAGTAGCAAGCCATTGATATAAACGAATGCCGTCGTTTCAGCAAATGAAATTAGCATTTACGGAGTTATGTAGAAGAAACATCTGAATCATATTCTATGTGACTACAGAAAAGACATTAACACTTCAACCTTCAAAGAATGTAATATAAGACTTCCGCGTAAAGAACTACTTCTGCAGATGAACTACTGTTAATTTAAAGGTAGACAATATAAGCTAATTATGAGGAGTTCCAGTAAAATTTAAGAGCACTGCTTCCAAATCATTTGGCAGCGAATCATCATTGCTGCGAAATGAAGACAATAGAAATGAGATGATTGGCAGCCGCATCAAGGTTTGGCATAAAATTACCTACCAGACCGTCGTATTTCACCCTGCCGGACGCTACCAAATGAACATGGTCTGGTAGCCAGAAAAGCCAAACCATATTCATTTTGGAAGAAAATTTTTTTTTGATGAGTTGGTTTCACAGCGAAATTTATTTCATTTTGTAGCTGACGGTTTACAGTGAGAGACTAATAGTCGCTTTTGAGAGTGGTTGAGAGCAAATAGGAAGCCGTATCATACTTCTAGTATTTCAATGCTGGTCACTGACCGAAATATCTATTATTGGTCGCAATTTACCTATCATTCGCTAAGCATATCACTATTGAGAGGGTTCAACATGTCCAACATGATGCAATTGATCTCAGACGTTCTCAGACTGATAGCAGACTTGGGACTTGGAATTACATAATCTTCATGATTAGCGTTATAATAGATTACTCTCAGCTCTCATCTCCCAAGTGTGATATTGCACTAGCATAGAGTTTTCCGATGCCCTATCAGTTCTCAGCTCTCAAGTGCTACATCAAGTCATCGGCCACTTTGTTAATTCCCAGGTGAACTGACACTCTACAATCTGTTATTGATCGTCATAAACATGTTCCAGTATCTTGGTCTTCTTCTCAGTCATTGTCAGTTTCAGGAAAGAACATTATGTTGTGTATAATCGAAAAAACGATGTCAAAATGTACCTAAAATCCTAAAATGGTGTACAACTGAGTTTCAGTTAACCACCTTCAATTAGAGTACACTAGGTGACATGCCACTCTCAATTGCGCGTAATTCACGCGTAAATTACGCGTAATTACACATGACCCTAAACATTGGTGGCTATATGCGTGACATTCGTGCAACATCTGTCGGCAGTCCTGTAATGTAGATTTTGTGTCTCATGTTTCTGTATCAGAGATGTAACCGGTCCGGAATATTCCAGACCGGACCGGACCGGCACCGGTATACCGGCGTCCGGCAGTGGACCGACGACCGGCATTGGACCGGCGACCGGATCTTTCGATGAACATATAGAGTTAAACATTGTTGCCTATAACTTGATACCGCATAAGATTACAAGCGAATAGGCCTATCGTGAGGTCAGTTATGGAGGCTGTTGGCCGAAACCTGATGTGCGAGCCTACTAGGCTATCGGCTCATAGAGTAGACTAAGCATAAGATTGATGTATAGCTGTAGGTAGGCATTAATATAATGTACAGGCCTACGATGCACTATATTTAGGCCTTTATATATAGGCCTATCTTGTACCAGATAGGTCCTTTATAGTAGGCTAGACCTGCCTGTTATATGCTTAGCAGGCCCTAGCTACATGCTAGAATGTTACAATTCCTAGCCTAGGCTAGGAACACTTAATTTGATTTTGTCTAGAGCTAGGTTTATGCAGCATCATCTATTGAACGTACCTTTGTAACATTTTACGACAACAAGCTAGAGATTTAGAAGGACACGACGGTGGCGGTACTCTGCATGATTTTGTTTTACATAGACGTATGGCAAAATGTAGTCTAAGCTTAGTTATCAGATTAAAATCCTTCAATTCCCCATACGCTACACCTAATGGAAAGAGACATAGGTTGGTTAGAGACATAATAAGCTGGAAGGGCCTAACTAAGTCAAAAGATGCCTAGCACCGAGAAACAGCCACTGTTACCTGAGAGGATCGCGCGCCTTGCTGGTGAAAGCACGTGATCAAGTCATCAAGCATCGAACGGCAAAGTGCGTACCGGATAGATATCAGAATTGCCTGCACAGAAGTTTTCACGCCTAGAGGAGAGCGCATACCGTATGTAAATGTGTCTTGAAAACGGCTGCTAAAATTAACAATTTACTGATTGACATGATGGATTCAACATGAAGGACACTTCCTCACATCATACCGGATGAAATTATGCCGATGTGACCGTCTCCGCCGGTATTGGCCGGTGTGATTTTTCAGACCGGACCGGCGACCTGCGCCGGTCTACCGGCGACCGGCTACATCTCTGGTCTGTATGTATGAGAGGCTAAACCATGTGATAGGACCTCAATTTCATGCTCAGGGAAGACAGAACATGCTTAGCGGTTCATCCGTGGTTCAAGCGGCAACGCTGACAACCGTAGACGACGAGTAAAACCATAAACACTCGCCCGCGTGTATTCATAAACATTCTCCATGTTTTGACAGCATCAGATCACGTGATTTCTGACTCTTAGTGCAGCGCGTATGTTCGCGCGTAGAAGAAAGAATACAATGTCCTTGGACCACGGATGTTTGGGGTGTTCCGTATTTATGCGTGAATTACGCGTGGTATGTCACCTAGAGTAATACTTTCACACCCTGTGATTTATCCATAAAAGTATTATTGGCAGAAAATATATGCATCGAGACATTGTGATCTAATTTTACTGGACACTGAAGCTGCGAACGGCTCAGGGAGTCATTCACTCTTCTTTCCTCAACTTATGATGAGCCCCACCCGTCAAAAGCTGTCAACTATAATCCTTTAGGATAATTGCTGAATGCAATTGAATATTCAAGATCTCCTGCCAACATCGCAAAACTGACAAAATTGATGGAATCGACTAAATTCATTTAAGGGAGGAGTAATAAAGTAGAAACAATATGCTCATACCTAACAGTGACAAAGTTCATTGAGTCATATGATAGTCGAATTGAAACTTACACTGCAATGAATACAGCTCTAGGATGCGATCTTAAAATCAGGAAACATGTGACAGGCAATAAATTGAAAAAATGATTAAAAGAGTTTATTACTTAGAAAGGTCGGTTTTTCCTCAACGATTTCTTGTTGATATTTACTGACGCTAATCCAGGAGCAAACATCTTGCAGTGTGGCTGGAAAAGTGATTGCGCAATGCCTTCAAGGTTTTTCGGGAGAATACTAGCATTTTATTAAAGTACAATATTTCATGATGGCGACACAACTTGTACTACAAAAATATTTTAAATGTAATCAATCTCTCTGTATCAAATCATCTTGATCTCTTTGAATCAATCTGGGTCTCGATGCCATCGAGTGGAAATTTGCTTGTGTGTGTGCACATTCTACTGAACTGTTTTATTGGTCTGCTGGCAGTAGTAACATCTCATGTAGTTAAAATGGGTTTTTATCTACATGCATCATATAGGCATGTAGGGCATCATCATAAAACATGTTTTGGCAAAAGCGACATTCGATTTAGCCTTGTATGCTATGATACAGTGACCCTTCTTTAAAGCAGCACATTGCAGTCATGTCATTTTTACGATGTTTTGTAACGATTGGCTACATAGGATCATTATATCAAAGGATTGATTTATAATGAATTTATAATTGAAATGCAATTTTTCTTGCGGACCTTCACGGACCCTATTTAGCGTACGGACCTAGAGTTTGCAAACGGACCTCGGGGTCCGCATATAGTGACAAATTCGGACTTTACTTATGGACCCTAGAATTGCATTTTATGGACCCTAGTACAAGGGTCCGAAAGCAATTCACAAGGTCTGCATATAGTAATAGATTCGGACCCGTACCCTTTCGGACCCTCCATACGGCCGGCCGCTTTGAATTGCCAGTGTGTAGATAACATCATTGATAAAAAGTCTTCATCGCATTGTCATCTCAGGGATACAATAAGGGAAGAATTACATGTTAAAAAGCTAAAGTGAGAAGATGGGCTTCAAAATTAAACTTGCTGTTCATGAAGCCGTCGATGATGTTTCAATCATTTTTTGCACGTTAGAAGTTAAAGGCGGCATCTACTGTTGTCTTTAGCGATTATGCCCTTCATGCTCAGCATGACAAGATATTCTGTGTCATTTTCTCCTCACTAAGTCGACGTTATCAACCTTAAGAAAGTGAAAGCTTTGTATCAACAAAATTCAAAAACATTTTCAAACCTTCTCAACAACATTCAATTACTATTCTTAGATCAGATTACTATGATATTAATGTTATACTCAATTAGGATTTATTAAGTAGCTAACTTATTCTAAAAAATTCAGGGGAAAGCAAGTCAATTCGAGCATATATTCGAGCGTCATTGGCCGATTCTTCTCAAGCTAAAAGAATAGCTAAATCTGCAGATGACGAATCACATACTCTATCTCATGCCTTGGACGAGAAGCACAAGTTGCACGTATAGCTCCTCTCACGTCTAGCTGATTGGACGGAAATCTGCTGATTGTCGGTGTTGTGAGATGTCTCGAGTCTCTTAGACATGAATTTCTTTTTATCAATGGGAATTCCTTTACCATCTGATGTGATCACCAAAATCTTCATATGAAGATTTCCTTGATAGAAGTCGGCTCCGAAGTGAATTGAAATTCGTTTACGATGGTGACTTTAAAAAGCCATTAAAATAGTTGTTGAGCTTCATTTTTTCTGAGGATTTACAAAATAGGTTGCCCGAAATGGTGAAACTTTTAAAACTGTGCATGACCTTTCCTATTTCGCCAGTCAGTACAGAAAGGTACTTCTCGGTATTAAAAAGAATAAAGACTTCAGCGTAATACAATCGGTCAGGAACGCTTGACCTCATTGACAAGAATTTCTATCGAAAGGGAATTTCTGGGAAGCTTACAGGAGTGGACTTTTTCACCTGACAACAGAAAAATTTGTTCTACTGAAACCCCATGGAACTGACCTCCTTTATAAGAAATTCATTAATTGCTGATGACATAGTTTGCATTTTTGTGCGATTGACGATGTTTCACTATCTTATGCATACATTAGGTAACATGATTATTGTCTAATAGACAATTCGCTGATTAACTTACGCCCTGGTCTTTCCTGTAAGTATAGAGATGTCTAGACATGCCCGTTAATACATCCGTTTGTCATCGGATGTAAATGTGCAAATTGTGTACGCTTGGAAATGTAGTTTTGAATGCATGTAGACCGGGGCCTATTATACATGTGAATCATTTAAATCGCAGCTAGGCCTAGCTGACATCAGCTCATGCAGTGAATATTGTTATGTCAGCAGGCGTCCTATTTATTACGTGTGTTTGAATCATGAGACCGTGCAAATGTTTGAATTTTTGAATTTGCAAAGGAATGAGTTTGAATTTTGTTCGTGGAATTGGTAGCTGGTCAATATGATTGGTAGCTGGTTCCATGATAATCTGCACTTCTTGATGGTATGTGTATGGTTAAAAATCTCTTGTAGCTTTTAACTCTTGGAATTTCCTTTTTATACGAAAATATGATGAGCATGACCTAAAATACAAGGCATGTAATCGCACTGAAGGCTTCCGATTTGCGGTTCGAAGCTCCGTGACCCTTGCTCAAAGCGAAAGAAATAATGTAGTTCGAGAAAGGTTATATTCTCTGAGAAGTATTAGGCGGGCGCGTACGAGGCCTATCATATATAAGATCTAGAATGCGCAAAACTTTTGTAACATCATAGGTTGATCGAGGTTCAGGAATTGAGATAATTATCAACATGACGAGAAAGCTCAGCAAATATTTCATTGTTCGCCTGACCTTAATCCCGGACACTAGACACGAATGTGAAAGCTTTGAGTGATTAGTTTTATGTTCTCTGATGATTCATATTTGATAGGAAATGATTGTCGATACATTTGAAATATCAAATCCAACTGCAACTGTGACAGGCATCAAAATTTTTATGAACAAATGATTCTAAAAGACGCTCAGAGAAATTCATCAAAGGGAAAGACGGAAGGAATTTTGGTGCTAAAATCTTATTTATGGTATATTATTGGTTATTATGGCATATAGACAAACTTTTCATTGCACAAACCGCACAGCGTCTCAGTGCAAGTGAAAATGTGAATTACAATTAAATACTTTTACTGACTGAAGAAAATGAGGCGAGGAACGCATTGCAATTGTATACAATAAAACAAAGCGGCATAACTGATAAGAATACAAAGGAATGAAAGTACATTCAGTGATGAGTAAAGCAATCGCTCACTGTCTGAAAATGTATGTAAGGGAACTGCAATTTGCAATGAATTCACAGGAGCACTTATAGCTAGATATCCATATGATTCTGCTCGGCCCGCTAATTTCGAAGATCGGCGATCTTAAGGAAAGCAAAGCGCATAGAGAAAGTACATTAGGTAGAGTGGTTATTCCGCATTTATCAAATCCCCAATGTGTATGCACTTTCGATTTTATTAAATGAACTCAAGGTGAATACAGTTCGGTATTGCCACTGCAAATGTTTGAAGTTTTGAAGAAATTACCACGGAATTCACTGATCATGATAGTAATACAAAAGGAATGATTGCATTCTGCAGATCCTGCCTGTCATGACAGCCTTGGAGAGGTAATGTTTGGGTTGCAATTCGATGGGTTGCTATTATGCTTTCATGCTCAACCTCAAGAATGTATTTTCTTAAGCGTGCAAAAGCAGCCGCCACTGGTAGAGCAAAATCACAAAATCAAAGACAATAATTTCAATCAACTTTAAAAGATTTCAATGGTTCCACATCATTATTCAGATTCAAGAAATGAAACATAAAGTTAGTGAATCATAATATCATGACGATGAAAATTGAATTAAAAGCTTGAAATTTCAGCCAGAAAGCACGAATAAGATCGCGACTTTTTCATGGAGACTTCCATTATAATACAATTTATGAAATTCTCTTGATAATCAAATTAATTTCCGCTTTATCACGATGCTTATTAGCAAACATTCATTCCTTTTGATATCCAACTTGTTTCATAGTACTTATAAAGTAGCTTCGCCTCGGTAGTATAAAAGTTTGCGTAATTTTTAGACAGTTTTTTTAGCTTTTTAGAAACTGCTGAAATAATTTTTTGGACTGCAGGAACGTAAGGTCCGCAAAAAACTGAATCTTTTGTTATAAAAATTTTCACTGTACACAGATACTTTTTTTGAATCGATACTCTACCATACATGCTGTATGCCTACTGTATACTGTATACATACTGTATACCTACCTACAACAAAAACGATCTTATGATTAGATCTTGATGGAATACGCCTGTCAATCTTCGTAACATTGCCAAAAACTCAACCAGAAGAGAGCACTAAAAATATCACAAGTGATGAAGATGGCAAGGATGAATCATTGCTTGCACGGAATCTACATGAGAGACGATTTGAAATAAGCAGGAGCTTGTTCAAGAATATTTCAACGGTCACCTTCTTCACAAGTATCTACCAAAAAGGCTTCATTATTTTCACACTATCGACTGCCTCTTTGCAATTTTAGGAAGGTAAAATCCTCTTTCTTTCCATTTGTGTCTTCGCTCATGAGCTGTGAAATGTCGAGAAAGTATTGAATTCCACTTCGCTCAGCAGTAACTTGTAACTAATCACTTTCAAGCCTTTCATTCATTTGTGATTTTATGCGAATTTCAAATATTTTTGCACATGTTTTATTTGAAATTATCAACAATCTGTAATTGTGACTCCCATTTGTGATGAAAATATACACCACTATTATTATTTTTATTACATGTGGAAGGCCTTCCTTTAATTGAATTGTTTGTAAAGGTCCTTTTAGAATCACTTCAGATTCCGTTGTTAAGCTTAATTTTATAGTTAACTGAATATGCCGGAGATGTAGTTTTTGAAAACAATGGAATTGCATTCGCCGCAACCAGCCCAGCACAGTGTTCACTTTGAGGCTGTCATTCAACAGCTGCTTGGTATGGTATAGCAGGATTATTTAAGAATTAGCTGCTATCATAGGAGAAGCACTTGATGAGATTAAACTCATTCTAATTATCATAGATATCAGTCTTTAATCTAATCAATTGAACTCAAATCTAGCAGCAACCAAAATAATGATACATTCAAGGTGAGAACCAATGCCAATCTAAGCAGTAAATATTACAACTTTAAGAAGACAGACATCCCATTTCTCTGTCAAGTCCACGCCCGCCCTCACGAAAATTTTTCATGAGAAATTTAATGCGGATTCATGAGATTTTTATGAGAGCTCATCAGATTATGATGTACTTATGCTTTAACTCATGATGTACTCATGATGCTTTGATGAGAACATTCTTGAGGTTTTTGCGAAAATAAGTTTATAAGTAGTAGGGTATGCATGCTAGCCGCGAAAGAAAAGAGCCACAAAAAAATTATTCAATCGATAAAAATCTCAAAGTTTAGTCTATAAAGGACAAAAGGCAAAAATATAGAATATATCATAGCGATATGCAACAGTATTTTCGAAATGATGCATTTATAATTTGACTTTACAATTACCATTACTATGCAAGATGTTGAAAATACACATATATACAATCACAGTTCAAGAACTTATCATGACAATGGCTTATTGTTGCGAATGCTGAAATAGTATTGTGGACATGGCTTGGGAATGCTCTGGGGCAACGTGGAAAGCCTCAATAATTAAATACCAGCAAAATAAATCCGGAAGTATGAAAAAGGCAACTAGTAATTTAATGCTAAAACGTTCCAAATCCAAATGAAATTTCATGAAAAATACATGAGAAAAATCTCGTAAAAATCATGAGGAATTTTCGTGAGGTCGGTGCCCGAAATCAATAATAGAAACATGTGGTCATCACACATCATCTACAGTACATCCATCACTGTACATGATTACTGCTGAATGAAATGATTGAATTATCACTGTTTTGTAAATAAGCTTGTAGCGTGTAATTATGACTTCAAAATTCAGGTCTTTTGTTGCTGTTTTTTCTTCCAGGATTTAACATCGTTTCTTGTCAATTAAACAATCTACTAATCGACTCGGTTCAAAACTGCTTTGATGTGTGAAACAGAGCTCAGGTTCTGTTAGGAAATATCTGGTGACTGACTCTTCATATCTTCATTTTTCACAGCACGCTGAATAAAGCTTGACTCGTGTTGGTCGCTAAATTTTCAAACATAATCAAAACGAGAACATACAAGGAGATGGAAGAACGATTATGTAAACGGCGCTATCGGTTGGGTTTCACTATGTTGCTTATAATGAAAGAGCTACTGACGAACTGCCACAATACCCGATAAATCAATTGCTGATTATAAGTAAAGAAAATAAAAATAATATATGTATAATAAAAAAGATAATAAAAGATTAATATTAAAGATAATAAAAATAATACTCATAATATAATGTATTATCTTAAACGCTTTCGATGACTCTAATCATAAGATAACGTTATGATACAAAAGCGCTTAAGATAATGTTATGAGTTATCATTATTTTTTTTTTAGTCACGATCTCATACATTCAGATCGGTATGAACCCATGTTCTCGGAGACTTACCAAGCCTCAGGGAGATCAAGGGTGCGACGTAATATGTGGGCACTACCAAGGAGTGCTGATTTTAACAAGTGTGGTATGCGGTGTTTACCGGGGATCATGTCTAGATATGTCTTCAACCTTGGTGTATGGGCACCTAATGAGCCGACGATTATCGCACGACTTTGGCATCTGTGTTCCACAGCTTCTTTATGTCTAACTTCAGATCTTGGTACTTTATAATCTTTTCTTTCTCTTGTATATTTCGGTCATCAGTAACTGGGATGTCTATAATGAGCGTCTTCTTCTGGTCTTATCTACCACAATGATGTCCGGTCTTCTTGCTTGAATATAGTGATCCGTGCGTATCTCGAAGTCCCACAGGATCTTAATGTTGTTTGTCTCTATCACGGTTTCAGGCTCATGTTTCCAATATTGTTCCTCAACTCTGATTTCTTTCTCCTTGCAAATTGCTCTGTGAATCGATGAGTTATTATATTATTATGAGTTTATATATTTATATTATTATGAGTTATTATTATTTTATCATATCATGAGTTTATTTTTATTTTCTTTACTTTAAGTCATTGGAAGCAATATGATTATCATATAGCGATGCCATTTTCACGAATGACTGTGAGCTATTCATTACTGACATGCCTCTAAAGAGATATTGATGCGAAGTCATGAGGAATGATGAATGTTATGAAATATACCGTGGGATTCATGGAATGAATATGATTGCTTCGAAGAAACGTAAATGAAACTGCAAATGAAGCAATTCAATTAAGCGATTTTTTTTGACTGCATCTTTGAACGATTGTCTACCACATAGAATTTTGTCAAACACAATTACTTTTCTTTAATTGAAAGTTTTGGTATCAAAATCATAGGTTAGAAAAATAAATGAAACACAGATCAGTGTATAGACAAGAGAAGAAGCTTTCAGAAAAGTATTTGGACTCATCCACAGGACAATTATGCGCATTATTGGATACTTAATCATTGCTAATGTTACATTGACCCATTCACTTGTTAAGAAGTTGATAGGCATGATTTTCATTCAAATTCAGCTCATAACAATCTAATGCATATGCATATTCTGTGTACACAGATAGTGAGCCGTAGGCAGTCATCTATAGCGTATAGATACAGTACCATAGTTATCGCTAATTATTCATTTATCAAATGATAAGAGTTTATGAACATGGTGAATTGACAGACGAAAGACAGTGATTTTCTTAGGGGATGTGCAGTTGGTTAAAAGTGAAAAACCGAAGAAGTGTGCGTCAAGAGAGACTCTCTGGCGTTGGCAAAGAGAATTTGGTATTATGAAATGAAAAAATGGTATTCGATCAGGACGGAAAAGAATCACGACATCTCGAAGCAACCGACGTCTAATCAGACTGGCTGGAATTCGCAGATTATCGTCTGCAAGAGAGCTTGTGTGTCTGTGGAACCAAAAGGCTTCAATGTGGACTGTACATCGACGTTTGCGTAATTTCATCTTTTAGGATGATAGTGCACCAGCTCACACAGCGAGTGCAGTAAAAATTCTTCAAGAGACAACGTGCAATACGATCACTGCCCTGGCCTTCCGGCAGCCCTGACTTGAATCCCATAGAGCATGTGTGGGATTTCCTCGGTGGGAAAATCAATTGTCGTTCCACTCCCATAAAAACAATAAAAGAGATGAAACATGTTCTCCTGGCAACATAGCAATTGATGACACAATCTATTGTTGACTCATTGATAAAGAGCATGAATGATCGCATCTCAGCAGTGATCGCAGCTCGTGGAGGTATCACTCGATTCTGATTACTTGACTTAAAACATTTTCAAACTTTTTACACCAGTTATCGCAAAATGTTCTTTTCACTTCAACGCATCAAAGAACAGACATAATATTGCATTATAAGACAGGAAAAGAAAGGTAAATTACATTTCAAAAGTGATAACACCGCATAACATTAATTTTGCTAGAGAGTGTACATGCATACTTTATATATTTACATGACTGATTTCATTTTCTTTACTTGATACTCATACACTAATCACTAATGCTCGTTAGCCAATGATTTCATTGAATCATAAATACATTCCAGCTATCATGCGACTTTGCATGTGTTTTGTTATGTAGGCCTAGATATAAATTTCTAAATGTCAGGAAAAATGAACTATTTGCAGATTAAAAAATTCTAGCATGAATAGGTAAATAAATTAGAGCAAATGAAATTCGTGTTCATTTTAATCCATTCAGTAGTTTAGAATTTAGATGTTGAAATGGCAAGAATAAATGTGATGAAGACTTACTTTGTGCTGTTGAGGTGGTCGTCAATTTAAGATGGAACCCTTTGGTCATCGTCCTTTCGTTTAGTTGAGATAATATTGTTATAGAAAACATAAAAGATTTCCATGTAGGAAGTGGATACAGATCGCCATTTTGTTTCTTGAGCTCTATGAAAAAGCAGTCAAACAGATAGTTCATCTCCATCTTTTGATAGGCAATCCTCATTCAGTGCTCTTGATGCCTTACTCTGGTAGTCACGAGCCACTTTCCATTATTCATGCCTTCGCTTGAATCAGTTGAAGTAAAGCGCGACTTTTCTATCGTCTTAGTATTGAGTCTGGAATTCTTTCAATTCCTTTCTTGTTTGATCGTCGCCTTTTTCTACTGCTTTTCCTCAATGTCAAAGTTAACAGCTCATCATTAAAGTCCACTACTGCATATTTGATGAGCGTGCTCTTCCTCTCCTATTTCATAAAAGAATAGACTATATTTGACCTATCTTGTGGAATTCTTAGATTTCCATGATCATATACTTCCATTTGTATTTCTCCGCTGAATTCAAAATTCAAGTATTGGTAGTATATAGTGTGACATCCGGCGCGACGCTTCGCTTCGCTTTGCTTCGCTTCGCTTGCGCCGGATGTCACACTTTTGCGGGTTTTTTCAAAAAATCAAAAAAATCAAAATTTCAAAAATTTAGGTAGACTTCAAATTTCACGTGGCCGAAGGCCGAAGGGCGAAAATTTAAGCGTTTTTAAAAATACCCAATTTTCAAATTTTTCAAAATCTCAAAATTTGAGAATTACAATTTTCACCCTTAAAATCATGACCGTTCCAGGACACCGAAAAAATCAGAAAAGTTAAGAATCTCAAATTTGAGAATTACAATTTTTACTCCCAAAATCATGACCGTATCCAGGACCAAACCGAAAATCATAAAAGTTAAGATTTTCAAATTCATGAATTTTATCCATCTTTCAGGTTTTCAAAATATATCATGTGACTAAAAATATTTCTTTAAAAATGGAAGAAACAAAAGTGGATGAAACAAAAGTGGAAGAAACCGCAAGAATATATCCTTCGTTATCTCAATTAAAAACAGGTGAAATGGTTCTCAATTATTATTAAGATAAGAGCAATATGATAAATTAAGAAGACGCAATTATTACTTAGACATTCTTCGTTATTGTATTTTCAACATTATTTAAAGTACTAATTGTGTGAACTAAAAGATTATTGTAACTCATAAACTCAAAAATTATTCAATGAACCCGTACACTGGCTGATAATTGAAGAGAGACAGAGATTGAAGAGAGAGAAACATGTAACAGCTTTCCCCTAAAATTATGTTGAACAGCGCAATCATTTGTCATTTCAATTTACTTATCGGTAAACTTTTGGCATTTCAACTTACGCGTGCGTAAAGTTTTGACATTTCAATTTACCCCTACGTAAATTATTTTCAGAATCTGTTTTCAAAATCTATTTTCAAAATCCATTTGTAAAGTCTGTTTTCAAATTCAGTTTTAGAAAATCGATTTGCAAAATTCATTTAGCGTTTCCTGTTTCCACATGAATAGGTTAAAACACATACGGGCAGCAATAAAAAGCAATTCTTCTTGTGAGTTGAGAACACATGCGGGTGTGGTGATAATAAAAAAGCAATTTTTATTGTGAATTTAGAACGCATAAGGGCAACGCCGATATGCAAGATAGTTGTTATAGCAATTTTAAACAATCACTTAAACAATGAAACACATTAACGAATGAAGTTCTTCTCTCAAGGAGTATTAGATAGTTAGTTTATTTTAATTCATCTCATTCATTTCTTTCATTCATGATGAGTAAACATTTGGGTGATCGTATTGAAACGACAAAAGGACAAATCGCAAAAAAAGTGTGCCTGATCAACGAATTTGTGAAGAAGAATCATTTCATAAATACTGTGGAACTACAAAAAAGTTTGGAAAACATTAGTGATATTGATTTTGATGATTTCTTGACGTCGTGTGAAATATCACAGCGAATTTTAAACGAAGTTAAAGGCGCTGCTGCATTAGAACGTAAGCGAAGAACTTTACAAAATCAATATATTGTGAAACGTGAAACGGCGAGAATGAAGCGTTCTTTTGATGAACAACTTGAGATGGATTATTATAATAAGACAATGAAAACAAGTCAAATAGTTTTAAATCTACAACCGGGGACATCATCAACTCAAGATGAAGAGACATCACAATTGCAAGCCATTCAAGACAAATGATTTTGTGGACAACTACATCTGAAAAGCAAGCAAGCAGTGATTCAAGAACTATCTAAAACTCAGTCTTTTTCTAATTCATTTTGAGAAGTTCATGAAGAAAATGGAAATATGTAAAACAATATAGATTAGAATAATTATAATATAATCATTTCAAAATCGAATAAGTAGTAAGGAAAGCCATCATTTGAGAACAGTTTTTTAAATCTAGGGGGACCCTATAAGAAATTTTTTATTATAAAATGAGCAACATAAATGAGTTTTTGAAATTATATGGAACACAAACGACAACGAATTTCGATTTAAAGAAAATCGCAAATCAATTGGGAATAAAGAATTTTCATGTTCTAATGAGAAACGAATTACAATTCCTAAAAAATAGGCCAACAGGAACCTTCAGTTCCCGGAACAAAGTTCAAACTGTAAATTTCATAACAAATCTTCCTACGTCAGATGAAAAAGGTGTACATTGGTCAGCAGGCGTTAAAAATCATCAGCAGAACTATTATTTTGATTCATACGGTTTGCCCCCTACAAATGAAGTAAAAGAATTACTTGGAACGGGAACATACAATACGTTTCAAATTCAAACACCAGGCACTACCTATTGTGGACAATTATGTTTATACGTTTTGTACAAATTACAAAAAGGAGTACCATTTCTAGATATAATGTTAGAGTTAAACAATCTATAATTCAAGCGAAGCTAAAGCTCTGTTTTCTGTAATTCATTTTGATAAAATCGGCCTCTGATATCTTCATCATCTAAATCTTTGATTTCGTAAGTAATCGGATAACTTTGATTTATTTTAGAAACTTCAAATATTTCTTTAGTCCAGTATCCGACGAAGCCTTTTTCAAATTTATTCTTATATTTAAATATTCTAACTCTATCTCCAATTTTAAATTTCGGCTTAAGTTTCTGCAAATTCGGATTACTCTCATTCGAATAATTATTCTCGAATATTTTTTTTCTTATCAAATCAGGGTCGTCAGAAGCATTCTTTGGAGTTTCTTCAATACCAGAATGAACTTTACTATTGTACTCTTCTACAACTCCTGGTAATGTCTTCAACCATTTCTGATTTCTTTGCTCAGTAAATTTCTTGAATAATTTATTTTTTAACGTCCGATTGAATCTTTCTATCACTACGGCCTTCCCTGCATTTTCAGTTGAATAAACAGTTTCAAATAGTGGCTGAACGTTTCGGTTATAAAATTCCGACCCTTTATCAACAAACAATTTCCTTGGCTTTCTATTACTTTCTTTAAAGATTTCTTCAAACGCATATTTAACTGACAGACCACTTTTGTTTTTTAAAGGCTTTACCCAAGCGTATCGTGTATATAAATCTATAACGGTCAATGCGTATTTATAATCTTTTTCATTCGGCATATGAATAAGATCAGCACTCCAAATATCATCTTTATTAAATACTTTTACTTTCAATAAATATTTAGGCCTTCTATATTCCTTGTGGATTTCGGACGCGTAGGTTCGAGCGTTGCTCTCAGACAACTTTGCTGTCGTTTCATTTAAACCCTGACCGAATAATATTTTAGCTTGTAAAGCTTTCTTAACAAACATTCTTTCAATTTTTTCTCTAAATGTTGGATTTTGAATACTATCTAATTCTTGAATCATCTTCTTATCAGCTGCATGTCGAGAACTTAGATCATGATTTCGATAAGCCAAATCATGCCTGTAAGCTGCGGCATCTACTCTATTTATTGGTTCTTCACCTGGTTTCGGATTATTATTCTCATCTAGTCTTATATCTAATCGAGTTCCTGGACCGGTATATGAATGACCAGGAAGATGTTTTTCTTTCGAATATTTACTCCAAATAAATCCAGGAAAGTTTTCTAATGTTTTTTGTATGTCACCTCCAATATGCTGACAATTTGAGTTTTTATTTTTGTTTAATAGATAATTTAATAAATCTAAATTAAAAATTTTTAATTTAATTAAATTTTCGGAATTTGTAGAATTCATTTTAAAAGATAAAATAAAAGTATTACCGGATAGAACTTTGTTCAGAGGCTTTAGCCGATCGGACCAAAGGTCCTAAGGTTATTACCGAATCATACTAGGACTTAGATATATTCCAGAACCATCTTTAGTTTCTTTAATTTCAATTAAATCATCAACATTGTGGAGAATATTTTTAAGAACTCGTTTTCCTTCATCAACTAATTTTAATTTACTAATAAAATTATCTACTATTCCGTCACCCCTAGCAACTTTCTCTAACTCTCTATTATGACGTTTTTGTTCTTCTAATGCTGCCTTCTCTGATTTGTTTTTATTTACTGCTTGGACAATACCAGCTGTCCCACCTGCAACACTTCCTGCTGCTGCTATGCCTCCTATTATTAGTGGAATTAATGGGAGAATTCCACCATTCTTTTCTTCTTGTAATTGAATATTCTCTATCATTGGTTTACTTATGTAATACTTATTTTTGTTAATCGTAATAGTTTTAGAGGTATTTTTGTCAACAATATTACGTAATTTTAATTCAACAGTTTTATTATTACTTTTCGCTTGCGACATTTTTAATAAAAAAATTTTAAGTTACGAAAATTTTAAGTTAAGAATTTTGATCTATTCTAGTTATGAATAAATTTTAAATTAGGAATTTTTATCTATTCTAGTTATGAATAAATTTTAAGTTAAGAATTTTTAATCTATTCTAGTTACAAAAAAAATTTATTACTAATTACTAAAAAAATTTTAAGTTATCAAAAAAATTAATTAATCGACGAAGTCTTGGGCTTTAGCCTATCGGACCAAAGGTCCTCAGGTTATTAACCGATCCTAACCATCTTTCCATTAAGAATTTCAATAGAATATTTTACATCTTCTAGCAATAAACCATAAGCCATCAATGAAGTTGTGGAATCTTTCTTTTCAATATTAATTGTTACATCACAACCATTTTTAATAATATCTTCTGATTGTGCACTTAAATCGAAACAGAAAACAGGATATAAATGTCTCCAATCTCCAGGAGTTAATTGTGGTTCAACTCCAAATTCTATACAAAGATTTCTATAAGAATCATATCCTTCCATAAATTGATTATTGGTATCATCGAATCTTAATGGATCAATTGGATATCGGGTTTGATTTAATGAAACTTGTAAACTTCGAATTGTATTAATATGAAAAAGATTGTTGTTCTTATCAAAACTTGGAGAATTATTTCTTTGAAATGTTAGTAATAAATATCTTGGAGTATTTGAAGTTCTAGTAAAATGCCAGTTAAATCTTTGCTCTGAAAAAGTTACTGAACTAGCAGTACGCTTTAGAAAATTTACTGGAATTGGTTTGTTAGTATTTAATCTTTTTGCAATAGCTGTTTCAATCTCTAAACTAGGAGTAATATGCTTAATCCACCATTCAAGTCTATCAATTTTTAAATATGCTTTTTTTCCAGTCTTACCAAAAAAGATAAATTCATTATTTGCTGTACGATGAATTATTAACTTAAATTTTAATTGATATGATATTTTATCATAATCTAAATATCCAAATAATGGAGACAATGACCAATTTACTGTCTGTTTACTTTTCTTGTTAAATTCACGTCTTTCTTTATATGCATCATTATTTGTTTTATTTAAATGTTTTGCAATATTTTCTACATCTTTCGCAATTCCTGCTGCATCTGTTCCAGCGTGAGTTAAATCATCAACAATTATACCATCATTAGTATCAGGAAACCAACCTTCGATTTCATACTTTTTATTATTTTCACCAATTGTTACAAATCTAAGCATTGTATCAATTACACCTGGAGAATCACTTATTGTTTCTATATTTTGAGTTGCAACATCTAAACGCATTTGTGTAAATAATCTTGGAAAAAAATTATTCTCTAATGCAATATTATCGGTTTCTGGTAATGGTGTTGTAAAATTAGCATCACTATATAAAGAATATTCACAATGTAAAAACGAATCAGGTAAATATATATAACTCTGCTGATTATCAACTTCAAAAATTAAATCACCTCCAGTATTTACTCTACTGGAAGATCCGGGATTCATAGCAATTCTTATATAGTCATTCTTTTTTTGATTATTACTGATGACGAACGGAGGATCGTCTAATCTAAATTTATTTTCGATAAGCGAAGACATTTTTATAAAAAATAATTTGACTTTTTTGTTTTTCTCATACACAGAAAAAATTTTTACTAAAAAAATTACTAAAAAATTTTACTAAAATTATATTTTAGAATTTTGCTAGACCAGCTCCGCTGCTCACGCCATTACCTCTTATTTCTTCAATTGAACGTTTTATGGCTACGCCTGTTTTCTTCCCTTTCTTACTATCAGACGGAGCTCCGCTCCTCAAGGTTTCCCCAACAGCTATGTTAGCAATTTTGTTTTTTGTTTCCTCTGAAAGTTTTTTTAAATTTTTTAGTTCTTCGGAATCATACCTAAGTTTACGAATAGCTTCTAGTTGTTTTAATTCGTTTTGAGACTTGACAGCATTTGATATTGCACTAGCTGTACTACCAATAGCAGCTGCTCCTTTTGCAGCAGATGTAATCAAATCTTTATTATTTTTAATTAGGTTAACGATACTTCCAATACCAGAGAAGATACCAGCCCCTTCCGTGTGAACTGTTTCTCTATTGTCATAATGATAAACAGGATTCATACGTGGTTCATGAGCCATTCTTTGATTTGAAGCAAAATGTTTAAGATTGTGTTTATAAATTATAGGCATTTTTTAGGATTAAATTTGACTTTTGGGAAAAAATATTTACGATCGGCTAAAGCCTCGAGGAGCTTCGCTCCGATTGGTTAGTAACCTGAGGACCTTTGGTCCGTTTAATATTTGCGCTAAGATTTACGTTTATGATCAAGATTTACGTTTATGATCAAGATTTACGTTTGTGAATGGACAACAACTTCGAGATAACTTTATTAATTGCCTGTTGCACTTTATCCATTGCGTCAAGCAGCGTGTGATGTACTTTAATTTCTTTTCTATTAACTTGCATTTTCTGCTGATTAATCTTCAACGCCGCTTTAAGAGCATTCAATTTTACTTTAAGAACATCTAATTGTCTTTTAACAGCATCTAACTGTTCTTTATTTTCTTTAGAGTTTTCTTGTAAATTTTTCTTTAATTCATTTTCTAAATTGATTTTAAGAGTTTTCATTTTATCAACTTTTTCATTAAGTGAGTTTACTTCATTTATTATTCTATTCATCTTTTTCATTTGTTGAGTAATTTTAGAACTCAATTCATCAACACTTTTTTGGAATGTAGTTTGTAACTGCTTTAAATTTTTTTCTATTCTTTCAGGTAGTTTTTCTATTTCATCTTCTAATTGTTCTTTTAACATTTTTATCTGATGTTTATTTTTAATGACTGCAGATTTTAAATTTAAAGAAAGTAATATTAAAATTTTTGATTGTTCTGAAATCTTTTTAAAAAGTTTTGCTATATCTGCTTCTAGCTCTCTATCCTTTTTATCAAGTTTTAATAATTTTTCGTTTAATGATTTGTCATTAAGTTTAAGCAACTTTAATTCGTTCATCAATGGAACCAAAACATCGTTTATATATTTTTCTTTTAAGTCATTGATTTGTGTATCAACATATTGTTTATTTGTTAACTCTGTATTTTGTTGCGGAAGAATAGAAAGATGCAATGGACCAGATAAAACGTCTCCAGTTTTCATGATATAATTTTCTATCTCTATTTCTAATTCACGATTATTCGGGATATATGCACCTCCACCAACATTTGGTAACATCATTTTTTAACAATAAAAAAATAAAATTTTTTCTAATAAAAATAAAAAAATAAAATTTTTTCTAATAAAAATAAAAAATGGAAAAACCAAATTTAAAAAAATTATATTCGTCCGCATCATCCTGTTCTTCTTATTCGACGAGATCAACGGGATTTGAAAATAAATGTTTTGATAATAATAATAATAATAATACTATTACAAATCCATGTATAGATGTTAATATTTTATTTCAATTACAAGCCGAAATATTTAGAGAACAGACTAAAGGTTTACCTTCTATAGAAACCAATTATTGCATTTTCTCAGGTGATCCATTTATTAAATTTATGGAGATTGTTAGTAAATATAATGATGTAGCTTATGTAGAATTAAATAAAGAAAATATGGTTATAATAGGACATAATAATGTTTACGGATTCATTAGAGCAGTTTTACCGATTAGTAATACTGAGTGGATAGAAACTAAAATTATTAATTATATCAATATTAAAGAATTAGTTAAAAAATTAAAATCTTTTTCCAAAGAAAAAATTAGATTATTTGTTGATGAACAAAATCAATATAACATTCATATAGAGAGTAAAAAACATAATGAAGAATTATTATGCCAAGTTTATTATAGAGATACAATTTATAAACAAGAAACATTAGAAATGCCCCAAAGATATGATGATGATACATATATAGGATTATATTCAAACTTAAATATTAATTTGTTAAAATCTTATATAAATGGTTTAGCTCAACAAGAGAAAATTTATATGTGGACAACACCTTATACTATTAACAATGACCATAATCATAATAAACGAACCGAAGGTTCTAGGGCTTTGCCCGATCTTAAAGAATCTTATGATAATAATGATAATAATATAGATGATAATAATATAGATGATGATAATATAGATGATGATAATATAGATGATGATTCTGAAACATCTGAAAATGGTGTAAATGGTAAAAAAGATTATAAAAATATTAGTAATTATAAAAATTTAAGTGAAGAAAAATTTATATCTCATACTGATGTACATGATATTAATACTACATATAATCAAAATTTATCTAAATTTCATTTTCTTACAATTGAAAATAATAATGATGGTATAGTTGAAGATACTGTTAGACAACTATGTGTCGGGTCTACAAAATTTAAATTAGGATTTACATCTAATCAATTTAAAATTTTATCATCTTTAATAAAAACTAAAAGTGATTCAGATTATGGTGGTGTTATTAAATTTTCCAAAAGAGATCAAAGACCAATATTTTTCTCTATTATATTATTATCAGATAAAAAATGTAATTTAGAGTTAGATATTCCAATAAGAGAATGGTATCCTATCAGGGAATGGCATCCTATACCAAAAAGTGTAATTTATGATGATGAAGAATCAATTGATGATGATGAAGAATCAATAGTTAGTGAAAATAAATTTAAATTATCTTTTGATAAAACATTATATGATGAAACTTAATATGATAAAACTTAATAGAAAATACCAAAATATTCGATAAATATATTTTCATATGTAATAAAATTTTTGGATGTAATAAGTTTTTAGATGTAATAAGTTTTTAGATGTTATAAATTTTTTAGATGTTATAAATTTTTTAGATGTTATAAATTTTTTAGATGTTATAAAATTTTTAGATGTTATAAAATTTTTAGATGTAATAAAAAAAATATTATTCCCACGTGTCATCATCATCACTTAAATTACTCTCACAGATGATTGTTTGAAATATTTCAGCTTGAATATCTTCTCCGTTATAAGGTAACATAATTTCATTTTCATCAGGTGCTTGACGTTTAAGAATATTTATTTGACCAGAAAATTTTTTTTCTTCAGTATTATTATTTTTATCAGGAATACTAATTCCAGTTTCTAAAGATCGTTTCCATGGTTTATTAACTGTAGTCGATAATGTTTTCCCCGAATATAATTTTAGAAAATCTTCTACTTTTACTTTGTTTTGTGAATAACCTTTGAATGTTTTCTTTTCACTAAGTCTCCCTTGTTCATCTACAGTAATACAGTATTTTACTTTAGGTGCAATAAACATTGCAAAAATAATTCCACCATTTCCATAATCATTTTTCCCTTGACACAATTCTCCTCCAACATATCCAGCAGCGTCTAATTTATTAAAGAGCTCATTGGAAATATATATTGAATCAGTATCTGTATAATGAATGTATTTTTCTTTGAAACCATTAATTTCTAAAATAAAGTTATTCATGATTCTTCTAGAGTGAGAAAGAATGAAAGAACCTAAGTGTGATGGCATGAATGACGTCTTCCCATCTTTTACAATATTAGTTTTGAGAAATTCATCATCTTCCATTTCTACTTTCGCTAAATATTGTTCATCATTTAATTTTTCATAATCTTTTACTTCTTGAGTGAAATTTTTTCTCAATGTATTCTCATTCCATAAATGATATTTAGTGGTTATATCTTTTTGCACAGTTTTGCCATATAGCGAATTCATCAATAATTTAATTAACTCATCACCTACAGTATTTCCTTCTGTTTTATATCTTTTTCTCAAATTAAAAAGTTTTTCAATATAATTTCGAAATGGTGAAACTTGATAATTTTTTTCATAAATTATACCATCAGTAATATGTAAGATTTTCCCCCCACATCTAACAATTTCTTGTATGTCAACAGAAGTTAATACATCATAACATATACCATTTCTAAACCTGATTACTTTTACATGAGAATTATTATTTTGATTTTTAACTTTATCTTTTATAGGAACTGGTTGGAAAAACATATCATTCGGATATTGAAACACAACAGAGAATATTCCAGTTTTAGGTCTAAATGTTTGAGTATTAAATTTATATACTATTTCCCGCTCTTCTTATTGACGAAATTTTTTAGCTGATTCAGCTTTAGGGTATTCTGAATTTTCATCATACATAGCTGATGGATATAAAGATGTTGCATCAAAAGCCATTAGAAATTCATTTTTTTGTTCAAGTAGTTGATTTGAAATTTTCTTACAAATTTCGGTTTTATCTCCTAAATCTCGATACTGTTTCATTAAATCTATTAAATTACTTCCAGGGGACAAAGCCCCACCAGCGCAGCGACCAGGTAAATACTGTTTTAATATTGGTAACAAGATGCTACAAAATGGCGATATGTATTTTCTTATATTTGCTGAAACTCTTCCACCTTTAACAGATTTTCTAATATAATTTCTAGCCCATAAATCTATATGAGAATGAATATTTGTATTGTCATTTTGTACGCTTTTCATCCAACTGTTAAATGTTAAAGCAGAGGATGTCAAATTAGTAGTTATATCTTCACCAACTAAATCTTGCATAACATTATTATATTTGTAGATACAAAAAGCTAAAGAAAGAATATCGTTAACTAAATATGGTCTCCATTCAATTTCTCTTTCTTTATAATTTTCATGTGTTATGTCTCCAATTTCATAATTTAATTTACACACATTCATAGGAATTTTAAAATTCTCACACCATTTAGAAAGACTTGTTTTTACATGTTGATAACTACATTTCATTATAATAGTTTGAAGTGCTAATTTACCTGACGGTGAATCTTTTTTCATATTGTTTTTAAATCTAAAAGATTTTTGAATGTATCTACTAACACATTCAGTTGTATAAGGATTTTGTAATGAAGCAGTCAATATTCCTCTTGAAGTTTTAAGAGGCGGTTTAGATAATTTAAAATTAGCTTTTATCGGAAAATAGGAATCAAAGCCTGATGAATTGTGAGCTATTAAAGTTACTCTAGAATAATTAAATTTTCAAGGGTTTTAAAAAATTGATGGATCGGACATACGTCCTCTGGGTTTCCCCCGATCGAACATTCATCATCCTCAGTTCTCGTAAATATTTTCACACAATTTTGAAGTTTATTAAATTCTAATTCAGTTAAATTATTATACTCATTAATCTGTTTTTTAAGTTTTTTAATTTCATTTTCATCTTTTGATCGTTTAATTTTAATCATATCACTTAACAAACGTGTTTCTAATTCTTTCAATCTTTGTTTCGGTAAACAACATATAAATTTATTAAAATTAATAGCTCCTACAGCATAAGGAATAGGATGAGCTGTTGAACAGTTAGGATCAGGAAAAGTTTCGAGATCCCAAATATATATTGAACCATAGTCAATTTTTTTCTTTGTTATGATTTTATATGGACGCGTTGTTAGATTTTCATCAGTAACTGTTTTATATATGGGATTGAAATTATTTTCAATTTCTCTAATAGCTTTTAATTTATGAGATTTATTAATTAAACAATAGTGACCAATTGTTGAACCTGCGTGAAAATAATTGTAATAAACATAATTATGAAACGTTTCAATTCCTCTAGGATTTAAATGACGATTGGCAGGACTATAATATTGAACACATTCTCCAAAATATTTATTGAATTGAGAAAATTTGCAGTTTGACATTACTCCTGTTCTAGATGTGGCTTTCTCTTTATATAAAAAATTATTAAACATTTCTTTCATCATTTCTCCTTGTTCTTCATTAAAACCTCGTAAAACATTATAACATTTAATAAAACAAAAATCTTCAGAAGGAATATAACAATATTCACCGAAATATTCTTTGATTCTATATTTCATATTAATCCCTGCCCCTCTATGCGATCTTTGTACTAACTTCATTCCAAAATCTTCATATTTAATATTACCTGTAAAAATCCATTCGTTAGCATCGGATTTCTCATCCAGATTCGAAAACCATGTTTCAAATGATTTTTTATTGTAGAAGGTTACGTAAAAATTTTGAATTATATTTTCCTGATCTTTAATAACTTTTCCAAGTAAATTAATAATTTTACCATTTGCTAAAAGTTTCCGCATATCATTTACTACATTAATAAAAGATACATTTTCATATTTAATTTCATTTGGATTAAATAAATTACATAAATCATCACCAAGTTCATCCTTAATTCTATCATCAAAAAAGATATCAGTAATAGGAGTTTCAAATATTTCTTTTGTTCCACTTTTCCGTTTTTTAGTATTACGTCTAATACTACGCCTAGTACGTTTCTGTTTTTTAATACGTTTACTACGTTTACTATGTTTAATTTGCGCATCAAACTCAGCAATTTGTTTCTTGATTAATTCATCAATCCTAGACGTTTGTCCGAGAGACATTTCACGATTCATATTTTTTAAAGGAAAAAAATGAATTTTTACATAGAACTTCGGTTCCGTTTTTGCATATACACAGGAATATGTAATTGATGTAATGTTTCTAATTCATGTGTTGTTAAATGTTCTTTCTTAACCAACCACCATAAATTATTATACGCCAAAAATACTCGGAAACTTCTTAAACAAAGTGGAAAGTCTTTTGTTTTAACACACGGTTTAATACTATGTTTTGTTTTATAATCTGTAACGAGCGCAACGTATTTATGATGATAATAAAATCTAACTTCTTTCTTCGAATTTACAGGATTTGTAGGATGACGATAATCTTTTAAAACTGGTACATACTCTATCTTGTAAACATCCAACATATTTTTTTTTATTTTTATTAACAAAAAATTTATAAGAAAAAATTATTCGGTCACTCCGTTCGGTCACTCCGCGAAAATATTTTCTATCGACTTTCACTCCGCGAAAATATTTTCTATAACTCTTTCATGAATTTTTTTATCAATATTAATTTGATAAATCCATAATCTTTTGACCAACCATTGTTACACGATTGTTTAAATTCATCTTTATTTCTTACACATAAATCTCTTAACAAATCACTTAAGTTTCTTGCATTTATTTCAAATAGTATAAATATATTTGCATTCTTTCTAATAACACTTCCGTCTAATGAATACATACTTTGTGTTAAATAAAAAACACTACAGTTATTATGTCTACCTCTTGTGAAATAATTTCTCTGAACTGACTGATTTCTATCATTAACACAATCTATCATTAACACAATCTCTCGCCCAGGAACGGCACCATCAGGTAAGCAGTAATGGTGCCGTTCCTGGGCGAGAGATTCTCGAACGAGGTCAAAACCAAAGTCCTTGCGGTAACTGCTCTAGCTTTTCCAGCTATCGAGCCGAAGGTCGTGTTCATGACAAGAAGGGTTCCGGTGCAATCACTGAAAGACATACTGCCACTCAATTGTTCGTCTGACGTCATCTACCAATTCAATTGTAACTGTGGAGACAGTTATGTTGGACGGACTGAACGGTGGTTGGCAAAACGAGTGGACGAGCATCTTCCGGCATGGCTGATGAACAAAAGACCCCGACCAAGATCATCAGAGCCTCCCAGCAGTGCTGTTGCAAGACACGCTCTCAATTGTCCGCAGTTCGACGTCACACGTACAAAGATGTCGTATTTCAAGAAGGTCGCCAAAGCTCGTCACACAGTGTTACTTCCATTCCTAGAGGCGACAATTATCAACGTCACAAGACCTCAATTGTGTGTGCAAAAGCAAACAGTGATGACGCTCCAGCTACCGTGGTTCTGACTTTTGACTTTAGCTCACTTACTTTCTTTTATTTCAATTTGTATATAAACGTTTTACCATGATTTGTCTGTAAATACGACGTACCGCTTGACGAGAGTCGTCGAAAGGCCTCGCGGAATATATTTAAATGATGAAACAGCTGTTTTGTCTATCCTTCATCTCAAATGTTTCTTATCTTTAAATGGTATACCTAAATGTCTCTTAATTTCATTTGATATTGATTCAACTTCGTAAGAGCCAGGAAGAAAAGTTAATATTTTCCATGTTTTGCCTTTATCAGTAGAATATCTAAATTGATCATTCACATCTTTTATAACATTTTGAATAGTGTTAAATGTAGAGAAACTAGTCAATGCAATTTGATAATTTTTATTTTGTTCCAAATGTAGAATGGGTTCTAAATTACAAGTGTGTGATGAAGTAGTTGTTATAATTTTTAACGTCGTACTAAATTTTGATGAACCCAAAATCTCTGTCAAATTTTCTAAATGATTATTAATTTTGTCTAAATCTGCTGAACACATTTTTTAGTTAAAATTTTGAATAAATATTATAGATAAAAATCGTAGATAAAAATCAGAAATAAAAATCATAGATAAAAATCATAGATAAAAATTAGAAACAACATATTTCAGCTACGGGCGAAGCCCTAGAACATTCGGTTCGTTACACTTTTATAATCCTCTTCATTTAGAATCTTCTTTTCCAGCAGTCTTTTCAATATAGCATGAATTTCATTGAAACTAGAATTATGTCCTTCTTTTATTGCAGATATTAAAATATTTAATCTATTTAGTAATTCTTGTGGATCATCTGGTAAAAATATGGTTGTTTCTGTTTTCTGTTTTTCAGATAAACCTTTCCCTACTTTAACTCCCGTTGATAATAAATTTTCTAATTGTTTATAACGTCTAAGAGATTTTACTGCACCAACTCTGTCTAACATAGCTTTATATTTTATGAGATCTTCTACAGCATAATTATTTAAATCTGCTCCTCTTAAAAGATTAACAAAATTTCTATCTAAATTAAAAGGAGATTTATCTGGTGAAAAAATTATACCTCGAAAAGGTTGTGGAAATATTTCTTTTTGTCCGAGATAAAATCTAGGTATTGTTTTTCCATCTATAAATGAAATAGAATGTTCAAATTGCATAGATTTTGGTAATTTCTTATTAATGTTTGATTCTAGTAATCCATAGTCATCTAATATAGTTTTGTGCTCTGGATCTGTTATATCAATTTGTTTATCATTATTTGTACTTTCTTTTTCAAGAGTTTTAAATGGTTTCATAGTTTTCTCAAAATCAGTTTTTACTTGCTCGGTTTGCTGCATTTGTTCAAACATATCAGATTGAATACCAGCTTTTATCATTCTATGCTGAAGATGATTTTCTTTCATAATATTTCTTTGTTTTATTAACTCTTCTAATTGTTTTATTCTTTTAAAATTATCAGCTCTAATTTTATCCATTTTTAAAATATAATGTTTGAATTTTGTGGTAACATTGGAATACAACAAAAACATTTTACTGAACAAATTATTTTTTTATTGCTTTGTTGTCTGACATCTTTTCGTTTAAAGTTTTCTCTTTTTAAGTTTTGTTTAATAAAGTTTTGTTTAATAAAGTTTTGCTTAAATTTTCGCTTAAAGTTTTTAGCTCTTCTAAAAAAATTTTATCATTTTCTTCATTAGAAATTTTACCACCAGTAAAAGTTTTACCATCACTCGAAATTTTGCCATCCTGTCTATTCTTATCATCAACTTTTTCGGACTGTAATTGAAAGGTTTGATTTACTTCATTAGCTATTTGATCAAATTTTTCAATCTCATCTAACGTAATAACATTATCATCACATACTCTTTGAAAGTAGTAATGTAGTTTATCATAGACTTCTTTAATATGTAAATGCTTAGTTTTTAATGATTTTCGTTTCTTAGTTATTAAAGATTTATCTAACATTGTAACAAGTGAAGTTGCTAAAACACCCGTACCTGTTAAAGCTGTAGCAACTACTGGAATTACTAAAACACCTGAAGATATAACAATTGTTAAAGCACCTAAACTTATTGTTAAGAATATGCCAATTCCTTGTGTTACATTCTTAACTTTAGTCCATCTCTTTCTTAATTTTTTATAATGCTCTAATCTTAATAATAATTGAGATTCTTTATCTTTCATATAGCGTACTCTATCTTTGTGTTTTTCTTTGTTCATTTTTTCAATGTTCATTTTTTCAATGTCCATTAAAGTAGAACTACGTTCATATGATAACGAAGGATATATTCTTGCGGTTTCTTCCACTTTTGTTTCATCCACTTTTGTTTCTTCCATTTTTAAAGAAATATTTTTAGTCACATGATATATTTTGAAAACCTGAAAGATGGATAAAATTCATGAATTTGAAAATCTTAACTTTTATGATTTTCGGTGTCCTGGAACGGTCATGATTTTGGGAGTAAAAATTGTAATTCTCAAATTTGAGATTCTTAACTTTTCTGATTTTTTCGGTGTCCTGGAACGGTCATGATTTTAAGGGTGAAAATTGTAATTCTCAAATTTTGAGATTTTGAAAAATTTGAAAATTATGTATTTTTAAAAACGCTTAAATTTTCGCCCTTCGGCCTTCGGCCACGTGAAATTTGAAGTCTACCTAAATTTTTGAAATTTTGATTTTTTTGATTTTTTGAAAAAACCCGCAAAAGTGTGACATCCGGCGCAAGCGAAGCGAAGCGAAGCGAAGCGAAGCGTCGCGCCGGATGTCACACTATATACTACTAGTATTTCTCCGCTGAAATCACTATGATATTTAAGATATTGTTATTGTTAAGTTTGTCTTTCATTGAAATATCTAAGTTTGTCATAAAAATGGATCGATAGAGCGCAAAATAAATCTATGGTATTGGATCTCAGATTGGGCATAGGCATATTTCATATCTTCTCGTGGGTTACATATCAGTAACCTAGCTGTCTACTCGGAGTTGCACAGAAATCTCCTCGCCTTCGGCGCTAAAATGAAAACCCTCTTGTGTTCCAAAATGATGCTTCATTCCAAGAGTTGACAGATATGCTATTTTTTGTGAATTCTTCAAGGTAAGCGTCTTTTACTGGACTGTTTATAGTGATGTACTGTTTTTATCTTTTATTTTATTTACTCGTATTGTCATTTATGCTGCTGTCATGCTTTTGAATAAATTCAAGATTCAAACTGGTGACTGCTTCGTTGGCTGATATTTGAAATCCTTAGTCTACTGCCACACTTATTTTCAAAGTGAATGTGTTTGTCTATGAGATGGGATCTTGGTCTTCATCACTTCATGAATTGGTGCGAAATGAATTCGTCGATCTCAAGTGCTATTTGATCAGAATGCATCGAACAGGCGAAGTTAGATCAAAATGAAGACATTGCTACATTTAAAGTTGTTGTCTGTAATTCAAAAAGTATACATAGGTCCGATTTGCATGAAGTTTTGAAAGTATAGGTACGAAATATCGCCTATGGCTGACGTTTTGTGACGATTTAAATATTTCTACGGATTTGAAATTTGAAAACTTGGGGAGGAGGAAATAACCCATGCATGATAAATTGGAAAAATTGTATAAGCCTAACTAAAGATTGCTGTCATTTCGTTGTAAAGTAATAGCTCGGACACTGAGAATGTGATTGATAAATCCGCGGACGCCTGTTTCAGTGAGTCAAGGAAACCTAGATCGTTCTTCATTCATATACATCCAATAGTTGTTAGAAATCAAATGCAAATAAATTTGGTCAATCAATGAAATGCAAGTACTTTTAATAGCAAATGGAAGTAATCTGTAATCACTGTAAATCGCTCAATACCAATCACATACGAAGGATGCATACCAAAATTTTTTTAGTATATTTCTGTATTCTCTTGGTATATATTTGTATGCTTTTCGTATGTTATTTCAAATGTGAAATGCTTTAAATACTAAAGACATATGTCTAAAGTATGTTGATTTAAGGCCTTTTGTCAATAAAGATCACACTAATGTTACTACTGTTCTGTAAGTAGTGAGATAATGACATTCAAGAGTCATACTTTCAATACTGAATTCGATTTTAACACACGGAAGTCAAAGGCATTTCATGAGTAATCAATAAGTATTCAACCATCAACAATTATGCATAATGTAATTTTGAAATTAAGCATATTATCAATCCGAAATAAAAGCACATTATAATTCATGAACGAAAAATTGTTATGTTTGAGATATGTAAGTCAACATGATTGCTCAAATGATATTGTTTGAATGAATTGATGTTTATCAGCTTGGTTCATAAAATAGAGCTAGCTAAATGTCCTGATAATGTTGCCAGACAAGCAGCAACGATGACAATCTCGTGGAGCATAAAATTCACGATATATCTGATCTACTTAAATATCATTCTATCAAACACCACTTGTATTAGTGAAAAAAATGTTATTTGACAGTAGTATGCAATACATTTTTTGCTATGTGACCTAAAGCTCTTCATACCAGAAGCATTCCAGAGGCATACGAATGAGGATGAATTTGCATCGGGTCTCGTATATAAAGCATAACAACAGCTCGTATTTCAGTGTAAAACTGCCAATCACAGATAGAACAGTTCGCATCACTCCATGCCAATCACATACGAAAGTAAGTGAGATGTGGTATGAAAAACATACCAGATCTCTGTAAACATACGAGAATCTCGTATCAGACGTTAGTTTCAAATTGTATGTGATTTTGGTATATGTTTGTATGAAATTTTCATATCCAGCTATATACAGTGTGGTTGGAATTATGTAGTTATAGTTCGTCAGCCAGGCCGAGTTTCTGCAGGAAACGAGGCCGAAAATGAGACTTTCTCAGAATGATGTACATCTTCTGCCTACTACGAATCGGTGCGTCTGTCGAGTTCTTGTGAGTTCCTCTTCTCGTCAGACAGGACCAAAGAAAAACACATGTGAATCCCATGGGACGCAGATTGCAGATTTTGGCTAAAATGGAATTTTCTATGTTTTCTCTGATTAAACAGAAAGTACTAAGCCCAAAGTCATAATTTTTGGCATGGAATGTCTTCAGGTCACTTCCTTTCATGTTCATTCACCCCTGTCTATAAAGCTAAGCACATTTAGATTTGACGACCCTCTGAATGTCGGCAAACACAAACATTTTGAGCACCTTAATCCACATTCAACCACATTCTCACATACATTGCCGATCAGAAGCGTGATAATAGCACATGCACATCATAGGAAATGACCTGAAGACATTCCATGTCAAAAATTATGAGGATAGCCTTAATACATTCCAATTGGTAGACGAAGACATTGAAAATTTCATTTAAACTAAAATCTGCAATCTGCGTCCGATTGGATTTACATGTGTTTTCTTTGATCCTGTCTGACAAGAAGAGGAACTCACTAGAACTCGGCAGACGCACAGATTCGTAGTAGGCATAGGGTGTGCATTATTCTGTGAAAGTCTCATTCTCGGCCTCGCTCCCTGCAGAAACTCGGTCTGGCTGCAGGACTATTATGCCAATCAATTAATTGCGAATATTTACGATCGCCGGTTGAATATCGTAATTCTTGTGTCTGAATTTTTCACTTGTTATTTCACTGTAACAAATTCGGCAATTTGGGCTTATATAATCGCATAATGGCTCATTATCGATATGGATAGTGAATTGACCAGCCCATTAAATGAAATGCATATATTCCTAATTGGATGTGATCATTGATAAAGTTTATTGCACGTGCCTATAACAAAAATTAGAGTTCTAAAATTCAACAGCCAATATAGATATACCAAATGCGTCATGCACCAAGCAGTTCCTCCTTAGAATCCTGAAAACAATTAGCTGAATTTTAAAGTCAATCATTCTCATAGCAACTTATAGCTTTCAGAATGCTGATTATCGCTGCTAATTCATGAACTAAAAAGTGATTGCAAGACATACACATGTCAGTCAGATAAACCTAATTCTCGACACAAATGTATCTGTTGATCTCACATACATGCAGCAGAGTACATGGGCGGCTTCGTCGGGGTCACGATTAATTAAAATTCCTTATCACTATCTTGGTTTGATATTTGTTTGAGCTATTGAGAAGCTTGACAACTGTTTACATTTCCAATTTATATAAAAACTATTCACACCACTCACTATTTTCATGAATATTTTGTTGAAAATGCTTCGTATTCATCTATGTGGGTTGGCAATAATTCTATTATGTCGGATTGTCCATTCAGTCCGCATAATGAATGAGACACACTTGCCAGGTGACTATATTTGTTGTGCTATTCGCATCTATGATCTTTTATCATTATTACCATTACTATATGCCATCATAACCATGGCTTTAAAAATTGCTAGTTAAGTCTATTAACTTAACAAGGAGTGAGCATTTTGACAATGTAACAGAGTTCAGTAACAGTTCATTCAGAGAACGTATTGTTTGAGGGTGTTGAAAACCTGTCTACTTCAGAAGGAACTTTTATGTGTGTACAAGAGCTTGCTCAGACCTCTTCTGGAATATTGTGCTCCATTGTTCGTTGATGAATTTTGGTCTTCACGATATGTGTTAAATGGCTTACTTCTATTTGCTTCCATGACTGTAACTTTGTACGTGTAACTTGATTTTCATTTGATTAAAATATACAATTATGAATTATGAATGAATGAATAGATATCAAATGGATTGAAAAGTTGCTGATTAGAATCATAAAACTTTTAAATTAAAGGGAAACAAAAATACTGAAAACGAAGAATTTTCATGAGTGGCGCTTTCAGCTAAGTGCTTATAGAATAAATTACATACTGATTCTGGTTCTTGGCTCCATTTTCGAGTTTCCTAACTTAGCTAATTTAGCTATCTATATTTTTCTAGCAGACTATATGGATCTGTTATCACATGCATCTTTCTGGATCATCAGCTAATAGAATGCATTTATGGGTCAATAAATATTATTTTCTAGAATTGAGTTATGAAATGGCCAGGCTAAATTACAATCGACTACTACTTGCGGTTGAATTCAGCTACATTTATACATGTGGATTAATTCAAATTTCTTAGATTTGATTTCATAATTAAATAAATTGAGTTTGATTGAATTATGTGAATAATATCGTGAACAATACGTCTGAACCTATATCTTGAAGTTGATTATGATTATGTTGTTCATTCAGCATCCAGTAATCAGTATCATCGCTGAGTTTTAAACTCCCTAACATTCGCCTCGATCGAAATTATACTAATACCAATACTTCTACAACTAATCAGTTAACTCGAAAGATCGATGTTGTCAAATTGTCTACTTAATTGAGCATAATATTGTATTGTAGGTAGTAAAATGCATTTCATGGCCGTTGATAGTCTGTCTATAAGTAGATTCTTCCGCTTCATCATCACCGGAGAACCCACTAGTAAGGCCTAAATATTTGAAAACAAATAATACTTTCATCCTAATTTTAAATGAACAAAATGTGACAACAGCATGATCTTATTTAAGTAAAGACACCTCTTCTGTTGTAGATGCATCTTAGACACTATTTAAGCATTTTACATTGTAGGTAAATCAGAAATTAATAATGAAATTTGAACATGAAATTGAAGATCTAAAATCTCTGTCATCTGGTGACTCTAAATGAATGACATAGTGTGACTCATTGGTGATTTGGATGTCCCGGTCCGTTCGTAATTCAGATATGCAGGTGCGTGCTCACAGTGCTTTCACATCACATTGCAGCTCAAATGTACTCCGAATCTTACAAGATAGGAACATTTGATCGTACTTTCAACGACAGTGAAGTGCCCTAATCCAGATTGAACTTGTGTCTTCAGGCTAATAGATACAGACTTTCTTCTATCAAATTATCCTTCAAATGAAGCCGTATTTTAATTAACTCAAAAAATTGCTACACCCAAGGTTGGGCAAAAACTTGGGGTCCAAACCCAAAACCCAAGCTTAAGTTTAAATAAATGAATGAAATCAAGTAAACGAAGTACATTCTTTGTATTTTGTGCAGACATAAATATTCTTCTATAGGCCAAAATTCCTATTGGGCCCATGAGAATTGTGGTATTAGTGGGAAACGATTTATTATTGCAGTAATTGTGATTAGTAGTCTAAGTACATGTATTACGTCATAAAGTTTTCTTTTAATTTAACCTACACTGATATACTGATTAATTAAAGATTTTTGATTTAATCATGATTGAGTTAAACATTGCTCATGGCAAAGCAATTGTTTTCATTTTATCTTTCAGAAATATAAACAAACTTGATAAATATTATAGCTGCGCAGTAAGTGCATGGCTAGACATACATAGAATACAAAATCGGAATGAATTTATTTTTGGATAAATGTCGGCTATCGCAGAAAGTTAAGGGTGCGAAGATAACTGCGAAGATATAAAATATACGGAATATATAAAATTTAATATGCACAAATGCAACAAAATACACTTAAGCTTACAGTAGATACAATATGTATGAACTTTCCATACGCGGTATTGTCAAGCTCAGAATGAAATAGCTAATCATTGCAAGTATTTCATTTTTGAAATATTCTGTGAATCCAGTGGAAATTCGATAAAATATCAGAACTTTATGCTCTTATCCTGTAGCTCTCCTAAGATTCAAATCAAAATATTAAGTAGCTTTGATCTGATATTTTTGTAGCTTGATCTGCATATATTCCGCATAAATAGAAAACCCAAGTTTTGTATCACTTACCCAAGGTCGACCCAAAACCCAAGGTCCAACCTTGCTACACCTACGTACAATGATTATTTGTATAACCCATGCATAATACTGACCTTCGCTCACAGTTTGGATTTTTTGTATTCTTCAGACAACTATTATATACCTCGGACGAAATGCTTTTGGTATTATGGATGTTTCTCAAATGATCCTCCATTTTACGATCCAGTAAGTCGTCCAATCAGTTTCCTGCCTGAGGAACTCGATGACGTCCGCACAAGGTTCGATCTTTTCACACGACGTAACAGATACATTTCTAACCGTTTGTTAACGAATAGCACACTAAGTATGGAATTGTCACATTATAACTCCAGCAAGCCAATCAAATTCATCGTTCACGGCTTCCATGGTTTCGAAGACTCAGATTGGAGATATGTAAGTCTAAGATTTGCAATGATAAATAACTGACTTTGCAACTTTGCTTACCTTTGCTAGTATGTGCGACTTGCACTGTTGAGAGCGGAAGACGTTAATGTGTTTCAAGTGGAATGGTTTCGATGATCTGGAAAATCATATACACAAGCAGCGGCAAATGCGCGATTAGTAGGAGTTCAAATCGCACACATGATGCGATTTCTAGAGGTCAGTTGTATAGCTAATTCATATACTGGGGTCTGTAGGAGATAGGATCCGCTTTTTTGTCAGTATCATTAGTACTTGCCGTAAAACATTCAATAAATTGTCATGGTGGACTATTTCACAACCCCCAGCACTTGGTGCTGCCCTGCTAATAATTTTATGGTTCATTTTAAAATTCTTCACATGCATTATACTAATACTGTGCTCTATACAGTACATGTAGTCATCATTGATGCAACGTGCTTCCACACCTTCACTCCATAATGAATTCCTATTTAACACCAGACAACATGAATATTGAGAGATCCAGATTACCAATTTTACACTGATCTTAATTTCAATGAATTTTACACTTTCAGTATGCATATTTATTCATTGTTTTGGTGTGTACGACCGATGTAGTGAAAGATTTTATAAAACATGAAAAATTATATTGACGTCTAACGACTACCCGGCTGGGCCTCCAAAGATGTCACAATATACGTATACATGGACTTGTAACAGTCGGGTTTCTGTAATTGTAACAATTAACAATAAAGCATCATACATACATGCACAATATGACGCTTATGTTTTATAATTAAAGATGGATGTCGTAGTGGAGATTTCGTCGCAAGATATTTCGAAATAGGGAAGGACTTTTTCATTCATCCTTATTAAAATGTAGACTTGTCCATGCACTGATTGAAGTGCCCACTGTAAATCACTCAATACCAATCACATACGAAGGATGCATACCAAAACTTTTTTCGGTATATTTCTGTATTCTCTTGGTATATATTTGTATGCTTTTCGTATGTTATTTCAAATGTGAAATGCTTTACATACTAAAGACATACCAGCACAATGTTAGAAGAAACCATCAATGATTTCTAATATATGTTGATTTAAGGCCTTTTGTCAATAAAGATCACACTAATGTTACTACTGTTCTGTAAGTAGTGAGATAATGACATTCAAGAGTCATACTTTCAATACTGAATTCGATTTTAATACACGAAAGTGCAAGCCATTTCATGAATAATCAATAAGTATTCAACCATCAACAATTATACATTATGTAATTTTGAAATTAAGCATATTATCAATCCCAAATAAAAACACATTATAATTCATGAACGCAAAAATAGTCATGTTTTAGATATATAAGTCAACATGATTGCTCGATGGACCTCGTTTGAATGAATTGATGTTTATTAACTTGGTTCATGAAATTGAGCTTGCTAAATGTCCTGATAAAGTTGCTAGACAAGTAGCAACGACGACATACTCGTGGAGCATAAAATTCACAATGAATCTAACCTAGTCAAAAATCACTCTATCAAACAAAAAACATTCACGACTGGTATTACCGAAAAAAGTTATTTGACAGTAGTATGTAATGCATATATTTTTTGTCATGTGACTTAAAGCTGCACATGCAAAATGCATACCACAGGCATACGAATAATGATGAATTTGCATCGGGTCTCGTATATAAAACATACGAAGAACTCGCATATTCAGTGTAAAACAGCCAAAATAGTTCGTATTGCTACATACCAGATCTCTGTTGACATACGAGAATCTCGTATCAGATGCTAGTTTCAAATTGTACTGTATGTGATTTTGGTATATGTTTGTATGTAATTTTCGTATCCAGCGATTTACAGTATGCAGGTGTTCAGTGGCAGATGCAACATTAAGAGATGATGGGTAGTGGATAATCCGCTACCTCTACTAGAATTACTTGACAGATACATGTCACTTTTAATGAAAGGTCTCTCAAACCTAGTGATGTTTTATTCATTCTTTAGATGTGGGATTCGACAAATGCGACACGAATGCAAGACATGCATATAATTGGTCACGGTCTTGGAGCACACGTCGCAGGATACGCTGGCGAATATCTGGGAGGAAAACTGGGCCGAATTTCAGGTGAGCTACCACCTTCTTTCATGTAACAATGGCGATGCTGTCTACAATTCAGATGGAGGAGTTTGGTCAATTGACCGAATAATGGCTTAAATTCTTTCAGTAATGCGCAACCTCACATGCATGTATGAAACCAACTGGAGAACTATAAGTAAATCGGTTGTTCAGGAAAACACCGAGCGACTTCAATTCTTTGTCTGCGCACACATCACGAGTTATAAATCTACAGTATTTACTTAATACAGAATATTATCGACTAGCATTCAGAGAAATTCATTTGCAGACCGTTATTGGATCATCAACATTTCGGTGTTAATTTTCAACACTTGATTTATCACTTCCCTTGCATTGAGACTGTGCTTATAGTTGTATCATCAGAATGCTGCACGGCGCATGACTGAGTTTTCAAACTTCAAACTTCTAATCATAGTACTTCAAAATGATCCAAAAAATAGAGCCTTGCGGGACACCGGCACTGGTGAGGTTGCTGAAGTTGCAACCAGCACAAGTCGACGGAACACGCTCGAAGTATGTAACTTTTTATCCATTTCACAGAAGCCAATTTTTCGGTAATTTCAAAGACAGTGGCAAAGGAGAATTTGGTCACAGATTGGAATCTTAGGATGCAAAGATTTGGGAAGAGGACTGCCGTTGGAATCTTCGTCGAATCAGTTCGCCTTTCATTTTGGTTTTCCTTTCGACGAAGGAGCCAATTTATGAAAATTGATATCCTTGTGGAAAGTGATACATTTTAATCATTCATCAGTTTGGAAAATCTCCGAACGCAAGATTGCAAAAGTTGACTCGTCAAAGTTAAGCCTATTATAAAGGAAATTGTCTTCCATTATCTCTACAGTTACAGGTAGCAAGTCAAGTGAAAAAAATGCTTTTTCATTTGTCGCCTCCGGCATAATTACTTAAAAATCATTCATTTATTTGAAATATATTCGAAATGGAAACAACAGTCCTAATCCTGGGATAAAAATATTTAGGGAGGGCTCTTCTCATTTTATTTTTTTATCTACATATATAGTATTAAGGTGCGTTTACATTAACCCGATTTTTTTAACAACAAATGCATGCAATGTTAACAACGAAGCTCAACGACAAAATTGAGTACCTTCATCCGTCTAATGTGAGCTAAATGATGATGCTAAAATTTGCAGGATATTACAAAATTTTCGTTTTTCAAAAGTACTTTTTTGAAAGTCAAATTTCCTAATGCTCACATGTACTAAATTTGATAAACTTTTGATTGATTTTTGGAGAATCGTCGAAAATGCAAGTCACGGTTCCAAACTTAATATCATGGCTACTACAGATTCGGAGCAATATCAAAATTGTCGAGGTGCTCTTGGAGCCACTCGTGTAAAACAGCGGGTTTAAGATATTTAAGCGTCGCTGAACACAACTCAAAGAGACGTTTTTGAAAAGACATGTAACTTACTTATAGTCTGCTACAATTTTAGTTACATGTATAGTTCCCTTTCAAAGAAATTACCGCAACTGTTTAACAGATTGAGCCGGTGCACCAAGTATATTATAGGGATGACTACCTGTCCATTTACTGACTTGGTATCTACTTTTTGTAGCAATTGCACAAATATATTTGAGGATGAATATCTTAATTGCAACTTTATATGTAGTTTGTCAATGGCCTACAGGAAATTTGAAAAGAACCTATCATTTTATTTCGAAAATACTCGTGTGACTTCAACTTAAAAATTCAAGGTGTTCTAGTAAAGTCTATATACGTAGATCTCCCTGATCTCTCTACAATATGAAACCACTCTTGAAGGTGCTGCCATTAGTGGAGGTTGGATTTTCACATTGCCTGGACTCTATCATGTAAAATCAAATGAGAAATCGACATTTTGATACAGAAATCGTCATCTACTTGATCGGATGGTTGGTTACACTTAGAAAATCTATAAAGGCGCATGTTTTTCATGTAAATTCAAGGGTTCAATGGAAAGTTTCTAACGCACTTATTTCCAAAGCATCACTTAAATAATGATAGTAATATCTGTATTTGCAAAAAAGATACAAGAAGTCACATGCAAGTAATGAGAAATACACAAAGCAAATACGAGACCCTCATATGGGTCGAACTTAACATTGAAAAGGATTCACCATATTCCTGAACGCTGGAAGTAGGAAGTAACTTTACTTTTAAAATCAGTAACATCAGTTGCAGAAACTTCATCATCAGTGAGCGCGTTCCAGTGTGACACAATTTCATAAGTGACAAATGATTGATATCGCTTATGCTTGATCAGTTTTGTCGCCAATTTGCAAGAATGTCCACGAGTATTAGTGTATTGGGAAAACTGAAAAAAGTCACAGAATGTAATGTCCGTCAAGGCATGCAGAACTTTGAAAACAAATATCAGCCTGTAGCGCAACCTGCACGCTCGGAGACTCAGCAAATTGAGCTTGTCAAGACGATCACGATAATGCAGGGACCGAAGATGAGGAAAAACACGAGAAAAACGCTTCTGTATGCCTTCAATCGCATTGATTTCGTATTCAAAAACGGGATACCAAATAATTGAACAATATTCTATCACATTGCGTACGTAAGTTTTGTACAAATTTGTCAAGATGGTTGCATCGCGAGTTTTGAATGACTTCAAGATGATACTGAGCAGTTGATCAGCTCTGGAGACCATGACGCTAATATGACGAGAGAAAATATTCGGAAAGTCCGGTGAAATTTGTATACCCAAATCCTTAACCACAGTTTCAATTGCAAGATCTGTTTCATCAATCTGATAAGTTGCGGGTGAAAAGCTAGCAAAGTGCACCACCGAACATTTACGAAGATTCAGAGGCATAGAATTGACGAGAGACCACTGATGCGCAGAGTTGATGTCATCCTGAAGACGTGAGACACTTAAAGCCTAATCTTCTGTGCTTTTTGAGAAACCTACACTCAATTTTATATCGTCAGCGTATTTGATCACATCCGAGTATCGGATCACATTGTCAAAATCATTGATGTATATAAGGAATAGCGTAGGCCCAATCACCGAACCTTGGATGACACCACTTGTGATGGGTTCAAACGAAGAGAGGTTATCATTTATTCTTACAGACTGAGAGCGGTTTGCGAGAAAGGCAGAGAGCCATTTGAGCAATCTTTCAGATACTTTATACTCTTGGAGTTTCTTTAGCAGAAAGCGATGAGGAATAACGTCAAAGGTCTTACTAAAATCGAGTAAGACTGTGTCACGACATCTGCCATCGTCTAAATCACGGATGACTTTGCTGTAGAAGGATAATCCAGCCGTTTCAGTAGAACGCCTTGGAAGAAACCCATGCTGAGAACGCTGGAATAACTTATTGGAGCAGAAATAATTCATTATTGTAGTTCGAATTAGACGTTCAAATATCCGACAAGCTGAACTGGTTAGAGCGATGGAACGGTTGTTACTGATGACATCCCTTGGACCAGACTTGTGAATTGGTGTGATGATCGCAGACCTCCAAGATTCCGGAATTTGACCAACACGTAAGGAAAACCTGAAGAAGCTGGCAAGCTTAGATGCAAGGAGAAATCCACCATTCTTGATCAGACCATATGAAATTCCATCGAGATCTTCTGAAACGGAGTTATTTAAACTCTTGATGATTTTATGAATATCGACTGCGGTAACTTGCAAATCATTCATTGGAGGAATGTCGCATACTGAAACTGGATTTTCAGGTAATGCATCGGAATTACAAGAGCTTGAAAAAGTTGATATAAAGAATTGATTGAAGCTATCCGCAATTGTATCTTTGCTAACCAACAGATTATCATAATCATCTTTCATGACACTGAAAGTAGTTCTTTCTTTTAGTTTTGAGTTGACATAGCCCAAGAACACTTTGTTGTTCATGCCATGACGCGGTATAGAACTCAACCGCATTTCATGCTTTAGTATAACTTCCTTTAGGGATTTCTTGAGAAAACTTTCAGTTTTGCAGAGTTGGGAAATATTGAAAGGATTAGGATTCATCATCACAGCGCCGTAGAAGCCTCTGTATGGTTCTAATTTTTGATGAAAATTCAGGACACCATTTGAGTTTCTGTCTATAATATACCGATTCATTAGAAGCGCTAGTGATATTAGTGCGAAATCGGGCCCAAGTTTCATCAATGTCACTACTGATTGACCAATCCGAATCTAGTAACAAACGATGGAATTTCCCTCAATTTGATTTCGATGGTACGGGTACGAAGATCCGAGACTTCTCTTCACTTTTTATGTTTGATTTAACTCTGAAAGTTATGATGTTATGATCAGATGATCCAAAACAGTCATAAATTTTCAAGTTCTTCACAGATGTATGTGACGATGTGAATACTAAATCAAGCGCAGACAGCGAGGCTGGACGAGTGGGTTTACTGACGTGCTGCACAAGAAAGTTATCCATATACCATTGTACGAGCGGACTGTTGCTTGTAGCCATCGAATCACTTGCCCATGAAATATTCGGAAGATTGAAATCTCCTAATATGACATTATGACATGCATCAGATATCACGGCATCATTCAAGTACGAAATGAAATTAAGATCGTCAGCCAAATTATGTGACGGCGGACGATAGATACATGTAACATTAGCAAACGGTTTACTATCAGAACTATTCAAATCAAACAAATAGCAAGACATGATTTCGACATTATTCTGAGAAAATTGAGAGTTACATAGCGATTTGAGATTATCAGCTATGCAAATAACAACGCCGCCTCCTCTCATACTGTTCTATCACATCTATACATTGTGTAATTATCCAAGCAAAACAAGGAATTAGTAACACGCATGTCGCCCCAAGTTTCACTCAAGCAAATAACATCCGGGGCATAAGTTTCAACATAACAACGTAAAACCGGCATTTTATTAACCAGTGAACGAGCATTAGCATAGAAAAATGATAACTCGGTAACTTCATTAGTGGTAGAATCACGATATAGGCCAAAATGCGAGGAACAGTCAAAATCACGAAAGGACAATAAGTAAGGTGAGATATGATCAATCAAATCAGAATGATGAATGTAAATGAACTTAACATAGTTTTTGAATGAAATGTCCAGACTTAGGTTCGAGCTGTCAATATCCACATGTCAGAAACGTTGATTAGCTATGTCGACTTTATCGATTAGTTCATTGTTATGAAACAGTTTTCCTGATCGGATATAGACCTTTTCATAATGATCATAGTTGAAAGATTCTCTCAGCTCTTTCACCTTTTTACGCAGGCTCTTTTCTTCTTGCCTCATGAGAAAAGACGAATCTTTGTTAATATAGACAGACCCAAAACATTCTTTGATATTATCATTATATCTTATCACCTTTTGATTGAAAAGGATCTCATTTCGCTCTTTGACATTATTGAATTGTACATGAACGATGCGACGTCTACCTCCATTAGCATTAGGCCTACCAATTCTTTCACACTTTACAATGTTTGAATGCGAGAAGTTGTGAGTGATTTGCTCACATAAAAACTGAATTTTCTCGATATCATCAGCCAGAAAAGTTCCGTCTTCAATCGTTATGCTTTGCACCGGAACATTAGAGAAAATCAATTTATCACTCTTTTTATCAGCTTCGAGTTTTTCAATATGTCTTTGTTGATTGGCTATGACATTCTTTATGTTTCCGATCTCGATATCATTCCCAGCTTGATGCCTCTGAACGACTCCAAGAGCTTTTTCGATGTTATCGATTCGATTGGACAGAGTATCAGTCCTCTTAAGGATAGATTACTCAGACTTAAGTATCAAGTTACGTATATCCTCTAATGAAACAGCAGATTGACTTTGGTTGGTCATACCACTTGTTTGGATTAACACAATTATGTCAGAAAAGAAAAATTGCAAGTACTGTTGATTAGCGAATAGCAGTGGTAAGTAAATGCTAATGGTGTGAGAATCAGGAAAAGGATTCGAACCAAGGACCCATGCTTAAGCTTCAGGACCAGTCAAGCTTGCAACCGATACACCAGATCAGCGTTCTTGAAAATCAAACAGCTAGTAGAACCAATCCAGAGTACTTGCTGCGAAGAATGATGAAATGACCCTCTTTGTGAACACATGATCTTCGATTGACTGCTGCAATCAGAGATAAATTCCGCTCACTTTGCAAAAAATATCCAAAAACGAGGAGAAGCTGACACTATAGATATAATCTAAATATGAATAACGATGATTGACGAGATGACGCGACGAACGATGCAAGAAATGTCGAAATTGACCCACCAGAACATATAGCACTGAATAATAAGTTGACCAGAAGATGACGAAGAGCAATTGACACAACCAGCGACGAAGACAACCAGCCTGTACACTTGTAGGAATGACAAAAATTTCCGTCTTGCAAAAAGAGTATTTGGGGATAAATCTTGTCTGTTCCTTCCATGCGATCAATATAACGTGCTTTTCACTTAGCCCATTATTTACTGAAACTTAATGTGCGTTTCTTAAAACATTTTCAGGTTTGGATCCCGCTGGTCCGTATTTTGAAGGAACTGATCCATTAGTGCGCTTAGATCCCACGGATGCCATACTTGTGGATGTAATTCACACAGATGCTCACAGCATACAGACCCTCGGTGAGTGGCCCCTTGTGAAAATTTGACACTGAATAACCTATTATGGAAAAGTGGAAATTTTTTATGGCCTATTATGGAAAAAGTGGATTATTTAATGCATTTTAATGGGTGCAAGTATTTTATGTTAGATTAAAGGGCATCACCATGGAAATATCATCAAAGATAACATTGATAAATCATTGCATTTATACAATTTATATTCGCATATGCATGTAAGCCTACTTCTTAATGTTCTACAAACAAAGAAATAAATCATGATGTACATGCATTGCCAAATTATATCATCAATGCAGATGATCATATAAATAGTGTTGACCCGCGCATGAAACGGATTTCTTAAGTTTCAGGGAGTGAATCCGTCGCAGACTTTGGAACTTATGCGCGAGAATACATGCATGGGGCATAGTCAAATCTGCATACCCATGCCTCATACTAAAGCACACATAGAGTTTGTAAGTGATGGCAGCAAACTGGAGGATCATGATTATAGGCTGCACTCGTAATCGAGAAACGCACTCCCTTGAATTTCTGCAGATCCGTTAGTAAACAGAAAAAGCGAGTTTTTACTCGACGTTTCGGGTCCAGACCACACGAACACAGAGAACTTCACAGAGTATAAAACAAGCGCATATGACATGCTACTTCGACATATACATTATATGCAAAGGCTGAATAAAATCTATATAGGTTTTAAAAAGAAATTATAAATAAAACTGAATAAAAATCTATATATTTTTAATTTCTTTTTCATTTTAATTTTTTAATTTTTTTAAATTCTTTTTTTTAATTTTTATTCAGCTTTTACGTATGCTGTATATGTCGAAGTAGCATATCATATGCACTTGTTTTATACTCTGTGAAGAAGGGTCTGAACCCGAAACGTCCTTTTCAGTTTTTTCTGTAAAACTTTTTTGTTTTTTCTGTTTTACTAACGAATCTGTTGAAATTCAAGGGAGTGCACTGCGTTCTCGATTACGAGTGCTGCCTATAGCCATAGAGTTTGGATTTTAGACGATATCAAAAGGCCGCTTGCTCTTGTTTATTATAATTTCCTTCGTTTTGTGTTTATCTACTATCTTTTTTCATCCCAGTTTGCTACTTGAGATAATTGCTTGATTACCTGCAATCTCATTGAGTTTGCGTTATCTCTTATCATTCTCCTTAGAGCTTTTTATTCACTCTGATATCATAATTTATGCGATCAATTGATTTATTCAGGTTCTGCTGCATTTTCATCAATATTCTTGCTTTAGTGACTGACTGTATAAATACATCAATCAGCGCTCTATCGCCACTAAATACGGAACGCAAACAGCGTAATGTTCAACATTTAATGACGTTTTCATATTCTCCAACAGGTGTTGGCATTCAGCAGACTGTTGGACATGTCGATTTCTTTCACAATGGCGGCGCAGATCAAACGTAGTGTTATCGCAAACCTACGACTCAAATGGAAATTGAAGGACTCACCAATGGTTCGTATACATTTCTTAGTCAATTATTATTGACAGTGACAATTGCACTTCTAAGAGTTAATAATTACTGATTCACTTGACTAAAACACTAAAACTAATGATAATTTTTATATAAAGTGTAACCTCCATGGTTGCTCTGATCACTTTACATGTAGTATGTCTAAATGCGTAATTGCCTGATTATAATTGCTATGACAATTGATGTGTGACAGTAAGAGCATGATCTTGTCAATTGGCGCCGATCACATATACGTGTAAGTGGTCGTACACTGTAAATCGCTGGATGCCAAAATCACATACAATTTGAAACTAACATCTGATACGAGATTCTCGCATGTTTACAGAAATCTGGTATGTTTTTCATACCACATCTCACTTACTTTCGTGTGTGATTTGTATGTAGTGATGCGAACTATTCTATCTGTGATTGGCAGTTTTACACTGAAATACGAGTTGTTGGTATGTTTTACGAGACGTATTTTTTCTCGCATATACGAGACGCGATGCAAATTGGTCCTCATTCGTATGTGTTTCGTATGAATAGCTTTAAGTCAAATGGTAAAAAATAAGTTATATTACATACTACTTACAAATAACTTTTTCCAGTAATACCAATCGTGAATATTTCTTTGTGAAAGTGTGGTATTAACGTAGATTAGATTTATTGCGAAATGAAAGCCGCATGTCATCTTTGCTACTTGTCTTACGGCATTCACAAGACTCATATTAACCCATTAACGACCATGTTCCCGCTGTGGGAACATTCTTTTAAGACATGATTTTGAGCATTAAAGAACACAATAGGAAGGAGATGGGCGCTAAAATTATACAACAATGATCCAAAAAACATATGTCTGACAGTTTGATGGTGATATAGTCAACAAGTTGCGTCATGGAGAAGGAGAAATACATTTTTTTGAAAAATCATTTCAAAATTATCAATGGTGCTGATCAAATGCCTTCATAATCGAAATTTGGACCAACAAATCACATCAGACCGATGAGTCGTGAGCTCCTGGCATGCTCCACCCATTTGTGACATATCTTTTGAAAAATTGATTATCTACTTCGATTCCCAGTTGTTTGAAAAATGTTCCCACAACGGGAACATGGTCGTCAGGGGGCTTGTGCACTAGAAAATCACAACAAAATTTTTCTGTTTGAAATTTGTCTATAGTTGGTCGGCTCTTTTGATTGATGCTCTGCAAGTAATTTTATCTTGCACGTGCGGCTACTTGAGTGAAATTTCCGCGAAGATTGACTGTAAATTTGATGCTTCTGTGAGTTACATGCTGCAGAAAGTGGTTGTAAGTGTACACGTGCATGCATGTTTGTTTTGGGTGTGATAAATCAAAGCTATTTCCGCCGAAGAAACGGCGAAACAGTGTAAATGAAACACTCAAATCTCTCTGACCATTGACTGTGCCTTGCGCTTGCATCAATAATTGGGTCGTAGGGCAATCCCCAAATTCTCAGGCAGATCACATTGTCATAGACAAGCTGGTGAACATAGACATTTTCTGTATTCCAGTCTTCTCACGAGTTCAGTCTTTCTTTTCCATAGTGTGAGGTGACAGTTGCTATTTTGAATCAGAGTGCTGTACAAAGTCATTTTCTCGTCTGCTTGAGAATAGTTCAGCGAATCTCATTATGGTGAAGAAATTGAAGTTGGATGAAGTTGTTGCAATGCTAGAAGATGACGAGTCGTTTGTGAGTGCAGACATTGCAATACAGCCACCTGGAGATGGAGATTGTTCAGAGGAAGACAGTGCAGATGAGGACGATTTTGACATCAATCGATTGAGCGGCAATCAGCTATTGGCCGAGGCTGACGTTCGAATAAATTACGGTGATCGAATATCCGATACCATGGATGATGATTCACGAAGTGAGTCCTTGGGCGATGCCTTGCAGACTAACTCCATCCAAAACGACAGCATTCATAGAGGACGTTTGAGTGATGAAAAGCCTCCACTGCTGACTTATTTGAGATGAACTAATCGTGACATCAAATCAAGGAATTCACAGAGCACACCTGAAGTGAACCACTTAGAGGAAATTGGGACACCTCTCTCTCTGCTCGAATTGTTCTTTGATGACATGTTGATCTCAGGCATTGTTGACTTTACGTTATACGCACGAAGAGAGAAAAGTGACACAGAGTTTGGCATCACAAAAGAAAAATTTCGCCTATTTTTGGCAATGCTTTTGATGAGTGGGTACCACAGATTGCCAGATCGTCGATTGTTTTGGAGTCTGTCTCCGGATCTCATTGTTGCTGCCATGTCGGACACTATGCCACGTAATGAGTTCGAAAGAACTCTACGAAATTTGCATTTATGTGATAACTCGAATTTAGACAAAAGTGACAAATTTTCAAAGCTGCGTCCTCTCATCACAAACCTCAATGAGAAGTTCTTGAAGTATTCTTCAAATTGTGAAACAAAATCCGTGGATGAATCCATGATTCCTTACTACGGCTCCCATGGAAGTAAACAAAGAATCAACAACAAGCCTATCAGGGTAGGTTATAAAGTTTGGGTACTTGCAGAGGCCTACGGGTATGTGATTCAATTCGAACCCTACCAAGGGGCTAAAACAGGGCGGCATATCTCGACAACAACAGCATGGGGACTAGGTGAGCACGTTGTTTTCGCATGAAGAAATGGGGTGGGCTCCATTCGCATGGATGCTGGATGTGGCCTTGCAAAACTCTTGGATTCTTTATCGCATCAATAAGTCATGTGACAGTGCTCAACTAAGTTTGCTGGACTTCCGACGTGAAGTCGTGAGCTCCATCCTTCTGAAATATAATACCAGTCGAAAGCGATCATATTCCTCTGCTGCAATTTGCAATGTTCCTTCAGAGGTTCGATTTGATGATGTGAAGCATTATCAAGCTCCCGCACAAAAGCAGGGTAGATGCAAAGTCTGCAAAACGAACTCTAGATGATGTTGTGCAAAGTGCCGAGTAAATTTGCATGATGAGTGTTTTGAAGTGTTCCATCGATACTGACTTAAGTTATGTATGCTATGTCTTCTTGTATTTCGCTAGTGGGCGCGCTTGAGATCACCTGCACGAATAAAGCAGTTTGCAGACTTGGTCTAACATCTGAATTTCAAACTGATAATACAGGTTTCTATGATTGATTCTGAGTTTTCATTCTAGCAGATCTCATGGATTTGACACTTTTTATCATAGTTGAAGTATAGTCAATCAAACATGTCATCATATCATGAGCAGATATTTCATAGTTGCATGTCATGAAAAAATATCGCAGTTTTCATAGACAGACCCTCTGCCGCCCATGTTCCCGCCACGGGAACATTTACAAAAAAATCGATCTATTTTTCTGCAGTGATGTGATATTTTTTAAATGTCATTCTGTTTGCTTTTGGATCAAGGCAATGTAATGCAAGCAGGTTTGAGATCATTTTGCGTAGTTGGTCGTTAATGGGTTAACTCAGTACCTTGAACTAAGTTGATAAACATCATTTGAATGAAACGATAGCTTTCGAGCAACCATGTTGACTTATATATCTCAAACATAACTATTTTTGCGTTCTTGAATTATAATGTGTTTTTATTTCGGATTGATAATATTCTTAATTTCAAAATTACATTATGTATAAATGTTGATGGTTGAATACTTATTGATTATTCATGAAATACCTTAGACTTACATGTATTAAAATCGAATTCAGCATTAAAAGTATGACTCTTGAATGTCATTATCTCACTACTTACAAAACAGTAACAACATTAGTGTGATCTTTATTGACAAAAGGCCTTAAATCAACATACTTTAGACATAATTGATGCTTTCTTTTAACATTGTGCTGGTATGTCTTTATTATGTAAAGCATACCACATTTGAATTAACAAACGAAAAGCATACAAATATATACCAAGAGAATACAGAAATATACCAAAAACAATTTTGGTAAGCATCCTTCGTATGTGATTGGTATTGAGCGATTTACAGTGATTACAGTTTACTTCCATTTGCAATTATAATTACTTGTATTTCATTGATTGGCCAAATTTAATTGCATTTAATTTCTAACAACTATTGGATGTATATGAATGAAGAACGATCTAGGTTAAAAAATATTTTGGCATGCAATAAATATAAAATAAATATTTTGGTGTTCATCCTTCGTATGTGAATGGTATTGAGCGATTTACAGTGTAGGCCTAGCTCGGGTGGTAGAGCGAGTTATCTAGACCTGCCGCCTTACCAGCTGAGTTAGGCCTTGTTCTAAACTTCGTAGACTCGAGTCCTACCGGCCGCACATCCTTGCCATGGCAAGTTTATCTATTGTTCATCATTCTACTATTATTAGTAAAGATGTAGTAATTCTTGGCTTGTGATTGGCTCCAAATACGGTCAAATATGCACTCATTAAACAACGATATCTTGCACACATCCAGTTATACGGATAGTATAAAACAATCCAATAATTTAAATCATGATAAAACTGATGAAACGTTCTCCTACGTGGTGAGTGGCAATTCACATGCAACAATTATTGTAGAGCTTTATTCAGTTGTCTATTGATATAATACAGGTATGAGCACACAGACGAGCGTGCTGTTAATCAGACTTTCCGCAGTAGAATATGCTTTACCCTCTGTTGTATAAGCTAATTTTATCCCTTGTCTATGGGTTCATTTGAACCTGTAACAAAGATAAATATCAAAACTTTCTCACAGATATCTGCATTTTGAAATTTAAACTTTAATTAGGATGCAAAAAGCAAATAAATGATCACATAGAAGGTGTAATCACAATGCAAATGCAGTTGAAAATCTATGGTATCGTTATGATGTCGAAGATATGACCAACACGAAGTATAGTTTTGGCGCTCGGCCGAGCTACACTGTAAATCGCTCAATACCAATCACATACGAAGGGTGCATGCCAAAATATTTCTTGGTATATATTTGTATGCTTTTCGTATGTTTTTTCAAATGTGGTATGCTTTACATACTAAAGCCATACCAGCACAATGTTAAAAGAAAGCATCAATTATGTCTAAAGTATGTTGATTTAAGGCCTTTTGTTAATAAAAATCACACTAATGTTACTACTGTTCTGTAAGTAGTGAGATAATGACATTCAAGAGTCATACTTTTAATGCTGAATTCGATTTTAATACACGTAAGTCTAAGGTATTTCATGAATAATCAATAAGTATTCAACCATCAACAATTATGCATCATGTAATTTTGAAATAAGGCATATCATCAATCCGAAATAAAAACACATTATGATTCATAAAACGCAAAAATAGTTATGTTTGAGATATATAAGTCAACATGATTGCACGAAAAATATCGTTTGAATGAATTCACGTTAATCAACTTGGTCCATAAATTAGAGCTATCTTACCGTCCTGTTTATGTTGCTATACATGTAGCATCGACCGCATAGTCGTGGAGCATAAAATTCACAATAAATCTAATGTACTCAAATATCACTCTAAAAAAGCAAAAAATATTCAACACTTGTATTACCGAAAAAAGTTTTTGACAGTAGTATGTAATACATACATTTTTTTGCTATGTGACTTAAAGCTGCACATACCAAATGGATACCAGAGGCATACGAATAAGGATGAATTTTCATCGAGTCTCGCATATAAAACATACCAACAATTCGTATTTCAGTGTAAAACAGCCAAGATGGCACAGATAGAATAGTTCGTATCGCTACATACCAATCACATACTATAGTAAGTGAGATGTGGTATGAAAAACATACCAGATCTCTGTAAACATACGAGAATCTCGTATCAGATGTTAGTTTCAAATTGTATGTAATTTTGGTATATGTTTGTATGCAATTTTCGTATCCAGCGATTTACAGTGTACTTGCTATTATAAAACTCCTCTCAGGTTGTGCGATTTACCCAAATGATAAAGATTTTTGACACTCTACTGTACATATACAGTTTTCATTGTTTTACATTGCTTTATATTGTTTTTCATTGTTACACAGTCATTTTTTTTAATTTGTTCGTCGAATTACTTTTCATTCATCGGCAACGTAAGTGGAATTGAACAAATATTCAATCTTTTTACAAACGAAAGTGTAAAGCTATCCCCCGCAATCAGTTATGAACTTCAAAAGCAAAATTGATTGAAGGATTAAAAAATCAAAAATAAAACCACGAACAGCAACTATCTGCGATCATCTACTATCAGGGCTACCGTGGGGATTGGGATTAAATGGTGATCCGCATCCCCGAATGAGGCCGAATTAAGACTACACATAAAAATCAGACGACACGCGTACTTGGTCATAACACGGCAATGGAGTTTACTCATATTGACAAGATTACTGTGAAACGCAAATTGGACGATTATTCGGCGATTTTGATACAGGTACCGAATAGACACTGTCGTCAAGATGCTGATGAACGAATATGAGCTGTGCGGATTGCAAAAGTGATGGCAAATTAGCACCATTTCTCTGCTGTGCCACGTGTAAAACTATTCTTATTTGGCAAAAGTTTGACACGAATAAATATTCCTCGATGAATACCAGTGGTATTAAAGACATGAAGAAACATCTGTCTACATGTGCAACCGCAAAACGATCAGGTGATATCCTAAAAATGTTTAAAACTGTGGTGAAAGAAGAAAGTCTATCAAAACTACTTCCAAATGAATGGAAACCTACGGTATCTTTTTCTGCACATTGAACGATTGTAGGTTCATCCGCAAATTATGCAGCAAACGTTTCTCACCGTGCCGACTCACTTTACAATTTCAACATTTCTCGCACTGATTTGAGCGAAGAAATTTACGAACACGGTAAAGATGCTGAGCTAAAACTGAAGAAGATCTTCAGTGTGGTATCTGAACGGGTTGATTATTCTGTTAACTGTATCATCGATTATTGGTCTGGAAGGCACAAATTCTTCACTCCCTACGTCGGCATTATATCATGTTAACAACAATGAAATTAAATAAACGGTAGATCAAATTGCCATGCAAAAGATGTGCGGCTGGTAGGATTCGAACCTACGACCAAGGTTAACTAGACGTGCGCTCTAACCAACTGAGCTACGAGCCACTGACGCGACTCTGTCAATTGGCAGGATCAAACCCTCACCACCACACATCAGTTGTCAAGGCAATAATAATCAATGAATAAATAACACGTCACAATTGTGACCGCCGACATTAAAGCAAGTAGCGGGGATCGATTGTCCACCAAAGCATCTTAAACCATGTCATGAATGCAATTAACAACAATGAAATTAAATAAACGGTAGATCAAATTGCCATGCAAAAGATGTGCGGCTGGTAGGATTCGAACCTACGACCAAGGTTAACTAGACCTGCGCTCTAACCAACTGAGCTACGAACCACTTACGCGACTGTGTCAATTGGCAGGATCAAACCCTCACCACCACACATCAGTTGTCAAGGCAATAATAATCAATGAATAAATAACACGTCACAATTGTGACCGCCGACATTAAAGCAAGTAGCGGGGATCGATTGTCCACCAAAGCATCTTAAAACATGTCGTGAATGCAATTAACAACAATGAAATTAAATAAACGATAGATCAAATTGCCATGCAAAAGATGTGCGGCTGGTAGGATTCGAACCTACGACGCTTAACTAGACCTGTGCTCTAACCAACTGAGCTACGAGCCACTTACGCGACTCTGTCAATTGGCAGGATCAAACCCTCACCACCATGTGGAATAGATAGCGTTTTTGAATGGTTTCATTTTCCCTTGCATATATTAGCAATCGATGATCATTCTAAAAAGGATTCATGCTCTACCTTTGAATATCTTTCAAATACAATAGGTACTCGAAGTTCTGATCAGAAATTTTTGGATCCATTCTTTTTCTGTACAGATAACGAGCGAAAGATGTGTGCGGCATTCCACGGACGTTATAGAAATGATAACCTCTTTAACTAACAGATTTGGTATTGTTTTGAAGAATTATGACTCTTACTTGAACAGTGGTGAAGAAGAAGTGGCAGGTAATTTACCAATTATCATAAAGTTAAGTGAAATCTTCTCTATCCTTATCGATGCTAGCTAAATTATTTCTGGAAAATTTGGAAGCGAACGGTCCCACAATTCATTTTTGTATTTGAGCTACTTAACTTTAAATGTGAAATTATTGAGGAAGTCGGCGGATCTAGATTGTAAAATGGCTGTAACGAAACGCATCGCAACTCAACTTCGTGAAACCATCGAAACTAAGCTTTGGCCTTATTATGGAAGTGACCTTCCAAAACCGGTAGCATTGATGACTGGGATTGACATGAAAGCAAAAATCTATGAAATATTGAAGCAAATATAATAAATGAAGCAATTATAGCATCTTGGCCAGCTGAAGCTGTCTCTCTCGAAGATTTGGTCATCTCTCATTTGGATGTGATGAATTATTTGACTCATTATTTGCCTACACCACAAATGTGACTGCAAATGAACTCGTTCCAAATAACGATCTGCATCGAGAACTAGTCGAATTCAAGAAATACAGGCTGGAAACTTGCAAAGAGGTACCCTATCTTGAGGCGGATTTTCAGATCAATTCTAGGGATACCTGCGGCGTGTGCCTCAGTCGAACGCTTGTCTAGCGAAACTGGGATTATTTTGTCGCAACTTCGCCGATCAATGAAATCTGATAAAGTTTCTGCTCTTATCTACACAAAGTACTTGAAACCTTATAAGAATATGTACAGAAAAATTTGTTAGTTTATTGCTTCGACAATTTAATAATAAGAGTTTTGGTCTATCCCCACATCAGCATCGCCACATCTTAATTTCGGCGATTTTACTCATTTTGTAGAGGCTCTCAGTATACTGAAGAATCATGAGACTCACTTCAACGCTTATATCGAAGTTGATGTTCTGACTTCAATCATTTTTCAAATTCCATGGCATTCTGATAAATAGTTTCTTTTCTGCAAAAGAAAATGTGCGAAAATTGCCAAGTATTTCACAATCCATAGATATTTCTTGAATTTTCACATTGGATTCCAATGGGAATTCTTTAACCTCATCTACAACCGAAAGCGACAGGCTGTGACACTTAAGAATTTATTTTTTGTCTTCATCGTTTCAAGATCTACAAATCCATGCTATTAAGCCCTTTGTGCCCGAATTTAGGAAGAAAGTGTCAGTAGCTCCCGGACTATATACCTCATCGGGTTTCTCTGTAAGGGATATTTAAACAGATGATTTTTCTGTCATCGACGCAAGCACATTCGATTGTGACACAAGTATTGAACTTACGCTGTAAATGAAACTGGAGCAAAGTTTTCATGCGAATACACACAAAAGTATAATAATATATATATATAGTATATATATATATATATATATATATATATATATATATATATATATATATATAAAGTATAATAAGATTTTGCAAGTATAATAACATTAATGCTTTAGTTTACAACTCCGCACCTGATAATGCTTGAGTTTGCTCCTTTTGATGTATAGAATTGGTTTGTTTACATTTTGATAGGTGAAAATTGAAGTAATATTTAGATGATTTTATCTCATTTAGAAATCATTTAGGAGAAGAATTCAGTCGATCAACGTCGGGAATGTACATTTCGGATGATATCTTTGAAATGCTGATAATATTAGTTGAATATTTATTTGCCAGCAATTTGGTCATTCCAAATCAATTTTCATTTAATGGATTCATGCTTTTAATGGATTAATGGCTTGCGCTAGTTGAACGGTTGTTGATGTCTTTTAGCAGTTCGAATACATGTAAAAGTACTCGATAAATATACAGGGATTTTTCAGCGATTCATCACCCATCGAAGAACGTGTCGGCTTCATTTGACTATGGTGAAAGGTCTTGGCATGTGTATTTATTCTTCATATGATTTCATAAATTCAAATGAAATTTTGTTCATTACCCGTTGATTATTCGTGAACCGATGACACGAAAACATGATTTTACTTTATTCGAACTGACAATTTAATCACTCGATACAAGAGGCTACAATTTTTATTTGCTGAGTAATGTAGAGGCTGACTATCAGGCTTCATGCGTAAATGTAAGTAAAACAGTAGTATCATATGACTTACACGAAATCTTCACAGTCAATGAGTAGTCACCTTTCTCACAAGACTAGCACTCCTGGCACGCGAGAAGTATTTCTTCCAGAATGTAGCATTAAAGACAATTCCATATTTTGACACGAATGTCAACAAACCGACAGCATTCATAAAGATTTCAGAGTGTCCATTCGCCTGGGCGCAGAATATAAAGATGTCCTCAGACTTGAACGAATTGAGCACGAAAATTCCCTGGCAGCCGTAGACGCTGCGTTTCGCCCTACATTGGCTGGTAGGTGCGGCTCGGAATTGTCCAAACTAGCTGAAAATATCTGGAACGGCTGAAAACGTTGTGACAATATTCACTCACCGCATTGCATTGTAGAATTCGACGCAGTAATTTTCCTCGTCAGAGAGAGTTACTTCTCGATTTGCAAAATAGCTGTGCTACATTGAAAATGGAGAAAGATTTTATGATGTTACTTTTGTTGAAAATAATATTCTGAATATTTGATTGCAGAAAAGTACGTTTCAACTGATACCGAGATAAATTTTAATCAAATTCGCAGAAAATATGTGAACAAAACTGAAAAGAGAGAGATGCAACTTCGTTATCTGTCAAATTCAATGGCTACCCTAGGCGGCAGACTTGGCTTTGAGAAATCCACACATTCTTGGCACTCTTTCGTTGCCGCGCCGACAAATGTTAATTCAACCTGTACTCCTTTGCGATTAATACGCGCAGGAGCTTTACTTGCGCTTCATCGATATAATCAATAATTGCATTTATACGTTTCACCGAAGCAATAATTCAAATTTAATCAACTAGGTAAGCAACTAGCTTCCCCATTTTAGATACAAGCTTTTGCGGCTTTTGCTTCATAACATTAAAATGTATAGAAAATTAAACAAGGTCACGGACCTACACTGTAAATCGCTGGATACGAAAATTACATACAATTTGAAACTAACATCTGATACGAGATTCTGGTATGTCTACAGAGATCTGGTATGTTTTTCATACCACATCTCACTTACTATTATAGTATGTGATTGGTATGTAGCGATACGAACTATTCTATCTTTGCCATCTTGGCTGTTTTACACTGAAATACGAATTGTTGGTATGTTTTATATGCGAGACTCGATGAAAATTCATCCTTATTCGTATGCCTCTGGTATCCATTTGGTATGTGCAGCTTTAAGTTACATAGCAAAAAATTAGATGTATTACATACTACTGTCAAAAAACTTTTTCCGGTAATACAAGTGGTGAATATTTCTTGTTTGATAGGTTGATATTTGAGTACATTAGATTTATTGTGAATTTTATGCTCCACGACTATGCGGTCGTTGCTACTTGTCTGGCAACATTAACAGAACGTTTATTTAACTCTACTTTACGACCCAAGTTGATAAACATCATTTCATTTAAACGATATCTTAAGTGAAATCATGTTGACTTATATATCTCAAACATGACTATTTTTGCGTTCATGAATTTTAATGTGTTTTTACTTCGGATTGATAATATGCTTAATTTCAAAATTACATAATGCATAATTGTTGATGGTTGAATACTTATTGATTATTCATGAAATGGCTTGCACTTTCGTGTATTAAAATCGAATTCAGTATTGAAAATATGACTCTTGAATGTCATTATCTCACTACTTACAGAAAAGTAGTAACACTAGTGTGATCTTTATTGACAAAAGTCCTGAAATCAACATTCTTTGGACATGATTTGTGCTTTCTTTTAACATTGTGCTGGTATGGCTTTAGTATGTAAAGCACCACATTTGAAATACTACACGAAAAGCATACAAATATACCAAGAGAATACAGAAATATACCAAACAAATATTTTGGTATGCATCCTTCGTATGTGATTGGTATTGAGCGATTTACAGTGTAGCCGCCGCATATTTTTCAATAAATATTTTGTTCGAGTTTTCTATCATTTACTAAATATGTTGACATGTCTGCATCCTAGGCCAGGTCAAACTACGATTAGATTTAACAAATCCGTTTTATCTAAATAAATCGGTTTCGTGTGTTAAACCATCGCAAGCATTTAATCGCGATATAGCCGCAATTTCGACACTCAATCATGATATTGCGATTTGATGAAACTGTCTGGTACATGTGATCGGCTTTGTCAAAGCTAAAACTTGCTGAGGTCAAAGATAGGATTTCATGGTGTCCAAAGATTTCGATTGGACAACATTCGATGTCAAGATCGGATTCATCGAATATTGTGAACAGAAATTACAGTGGAAATGTGATCAATCATGAAAATATAAAACGCGTTTTATCAAATCGTTATATGACATTGATGAACATGAAGAAAGGAACACGTGGTAGGCGATGGGGTTATCCGGAAACTATTTCGCTGCTGGAAGGCGTAATTGACAACGCCCTCGATTATGCCTCTGCGAAAGGTTATGTCGACAGCAGGATTAAATTTTTTGAAAAGGAATCTTTCAAGAAGATCAAGGAAGAAGGAGGAAGAACCAGTGAGCAAATGAATGTCCGATTGGAGAATTTGTTTAAGGAGTACAGAAAGGTAAGTGAAGCATTATGAGATTATTCATCATAGTTTATTACATTGTGCATCTAATGCAATATGGATCATGTTACGCTCTCCTTTATTTTCAGGTGTTGAAGGACAAGGCGACTAGTGGTAACGGTGACACAATCGAGCAGCCATTAGACCTGAAAGTTCAGGGTAGCACTCAAATGTTTGATTTGCTGTCCGATTTGGATTCTCGTGTACATGGACATGGATCTTCACTAGGTCCTAAGACAGTTAGAGACGAAAGTGGAATCGTCTATAAGCGCCCAGCAGAAGTGGGAGAAAGTGGAACGACCACGGACAGGGGACAACTACCTGCTAAGAAGCCAGCTCCAACTCCAAAACTTAGCGAGGCTCTTAATTTCCGTCGGATGTGTGACAATCAAAGTGACTGTCTAGAGAATTTGCTTAACGAGCAAATGGAAAACGAACGAGTACTTGATCGATAGCAGAGATGGATTTGTGAATCTGACAAATGCTGTAGAGAATCTGACACAGCAGCTGATTCAAAATCACCAACACAATCCATTGATTCCAGGTTCCTTCCTTTATTCCTCTGATACTACAACATAGGCCTAGCAGTAATTTGTATATAGTTGTTGGTACATGACAATATATACATGTGTATGAATGAATGAAACATGGATATGATGTTTTCGCTTCATTAGACTTTGGAATTGGGGTGATGTGACACATCTTAAGCGCCGTAGTTTAAAGAAGAATGAGCATGTAGGCATACAGTCATCACTTATATATAACAAACAAAAATTAAGTTTATTAAATAATTCTTAAATCCTTTTTGATTTTTCAAAGTCAAGGTATATAAAAGTTGCAATTATTCCCATAAAAACGTAGCAGAAAAATCCCAGGAATGGCAAAATGAATTTTAAAAAGTTTTCAAGTAACATAATTGGTAAAGCGATTATGCAAAGTTGCAACAGATAAACAAACATCACACGGGAAAGTCAAGCCTGACTTCGCAGGAACTCTGTTCTCTTTTGTCATTAGAATTCTCCATATGCACTCCTGTGCACCGATTACATTTTCCACTTTTGACCGTATTCTCGAAGCTTGCCTATTAAAATGTTGTTGTACAGCGGTCGGGTTTCTATAAAGTGTCAAGCACTTAGGGTGGTATCCAATGTAGGCAGAATCTCCCAAAACGTAATGGTCAGCTGGTAAATTATCCAACCATCTTCGTAGTCGAGGACTCCATTCTATGGCGTTCTTATCGTGAGCTCTTCCACTGACCCCAGTTAGGACATGAATTAGTTTGCCATTCAAATCACAAACATATTGAATGTTCATAGAGTCGTAGCATTTCCCCGGCCTCGCAGAATAGAAATTGTCTACACCATGATCAGGTCTTTGGATCTTCATTAGAAAGCCGTCCAGCAGTCCGATTATTTTCTTTTCATCCACATATCGGCTTGTCATATCCCCAATTTCCTGTACAGATGGCAACCTGATGTAATGGGAAGCCGTAGAACTCAAGTATGAGGCGACCATTCTACTATACAGTATCATGGTCGGCTTGGAAATCCCTTCGTTGCGAGCAGATTGTCTATAGTATCCACCGCCGGAAATGTATGAGACGAAGGCCTCCACCATTTTACAGCTAACCCTGTAATGACATTTGGGATGATCAATGGAATTCTTTAGAAATTTTGGCTAGGTCTCCTTTCGATAGACGGTATGTTGAGGAATAATCCGCATCTGATGAAGATATGGCTTTCATACGTTGATGCTTCGGGCCATGAGTCCTTACAACTCGTGCTGCAGCCAATAGATTCGCAGACATGCTTAATCGTGTTTCTGACCTCTCTCTTCGATTTACGCTATTTAACCACCTAGTGGTTTAACAAATCTCACATTGCTTAGCATGCCGCGAAGTTGTCAATGCCATTCACTTGCGGTCGTTTAACAAATCCGTATCGATTTGACGAAGTTCTTGGTTTTGATAAAGCCAAAGTGGTCAGAAGATCGATTTAACAAAACCGATTATGCTACCAGAACAGTGGAGGTCAAACTTCGGATTTACATGAAACCGTTTAAAAATGGTTTTGTTTAACAAAACGGACGTTTTATTGAAACGGTTTTAATTAATCCAAATTTACATGAGGTCAAACATGCGTTTACAGGAATCCGCTTTAATATTGCTGCGATTTAATAAAACGGTTTTATCAAAACCAGTTTGCTGAAACCGATTTGTCAAATCTAATCGAAAGTTTGACCTGGCCTTTACTGCACGACGAATGAGATCTACTGAATAGATATGAGAATGAATGTAGGTGCTTCAACGATCAAATCCTTTTCAGGTGTAAAGCAATTTTCGGCATGTGATCACCAGCGAGCTTATCGGTTATTCACAGAATCGATTATGCACCCAGACTACCCCTTCCAGGCTTATCCCTGTCGTGACTATGAGGACTTTGAGGTAAGCCATACCTGTAGATTATTTTGGGAGCATGAACGATGACGCAACCTGTTTTGTGATAAATTAATACATGCAAACTGAAATTGTGATGAAAAAGCTTTATTTCTGGAATTGACACATGTAATAAGCCTAATTCCATAGAGTAAGTATACATAGGTAGAGTGTCGACTTAAAAAAGTATATGTATGCAGTGAACATTTTTATATCAAAAGATCCAGTTTTTTTGCGGAGACTACGTTCCTGTGGTCTAAAAACCTTATTTGAGCAGTTTCTAAAAAGCTAAAATTTTGCAAATTTTTATACTACCGACATGACGCCCTTTTGTAAGTAGTATGAAACAAGTTGCATATCAAAAGGAATGAGTGTTTGCTAATAAGCATCCTAACTAAGCGGAAATTAAGCTAATTCGCATGTGAATTTCATGAATTGTATTATAATGGAAGTCTTCATGAAAAAGTCGCGATTTTATTTGTACTTTCTTTGTTGAAGCTTCAAGTTCTTGGTTAAATTTTCATCGGCATGATTTTATGATTCACCAAATTTATGTTTCATTTCTCGAATCTGAAGAGCGATATGGACCCATTTACATATTTTAGAGTTATTTGAAATCATTGTCTTTGATTGTGTTGCTTTTCTCTGCAAATGGCAGGTTGCTTGTGATGTAATCACGCTTAAGAAAATACTCTTAAGGTTGAGCATGAAAGTATAATAGCAACCTGTCGAGTTTCTAAGTTAACAAACATTACCTCTCCAAGGCTGTCATAGCACGGAGGTTCTATAAATTACTATCATTCCTTCTGCACTACTATCATGATACAAAACCTACTTCAAAACCTCAAAAACTTGCATAGCTCACATTAGGTGACAATACCCAACATGTATTCATTCACCTCGAGTTCATTTAATAAAATCGAAAGTGTACGTACATTGGAGATTCTATATGTGATGCACATGGATTATCAAGATAACGGACTACACCTAAGCAAGGACTTTCCAAAAAACCTACAGAAGGAAAGATCGGTCAGCTTTCCTTATCTAGTTGGATCTTACCTATGCTAGTTCATTGGCTTAGTTCATTGATCTTAGTAGAGCTGACAAAGCTACTTATAGCCATGTTAAAACAAGTTACTCTGTTCCCTGTACTTTATTGCAGGATGAGGTAATGTAGTTAAAATAAAAACAATTAAGTGACTGATAGAAACCCGACGTTTCGTCTCATAGAGACATACTCATGGGTATAGCTGGTGAACACAAGAATAATAAATTTCAGTCTTTATATGCAACGATTGATGTTCATCAGCTCATGCCTCCTATTCAATTCAGGCTTTAAGAAATCAATACAGTTTGCTTCAGAAATTCTAGTGCGTACAGGATCGGTCTGACTGTCAAGAAAATCAATGTTAAAATCAGTAATGGTCATCAAAGAATTAGAATGATTAACAAGAACATGATTGGCGAGAGCACTCGAACCATCGAGATAAGTAATAGATCTGCGATGCTCATGATAACGCGTAAAGAAGGGGCGGTTAGTCGAACCAATATACGTTTTGCTACAAATGTTGCACGAAAACCTATAAACAACATAACGCACGCTACAGTTACTGTTATCGGGTAGGCTCTTACAAATATTGCAACTGCATGGCTTGGAATTATTATAGTTCGAAAAATATTTGCCTAATTGCTTTCCTGGTTTATTGACAATCTTGATAGGAAAATTAAACTTCTTACTGAGGTGTCTCAGTTTACGAGAACAACGATTATTAACAAAATTTAATTTTAGGAAGACCGAATTATCTTTAGTCTTACTATCTGTATTTTTGGTGATTTTAGCTTTGCTAGTAGGCCTCCTAATGGATTTGAATCCATATTACTAATCAAAACAGTATTGAGTTTGCTATCACTTTCTTTAAGGTTAGCATCATTCGAGCACCTAAAACATAAACATTTAACATACCTAAAACTATTCTTAACAAAATTACTCTTAACAAAAGAAGGCATCCAGCTGCTAGCCTTCAAACAAATGCCAGAATGGCAAGCTTTTTTGTACCAAGTATAATTTACAGTGTCCGAAACAGAGATACTAATATCCAAGAAGTTCAAAGTATTCTTTGTTGGAGTAAAGAAAATTCGATATGTTTATTGAGAGTTGAAAATATTTAGGATGTTAGTAAAAGTCTCTGAGTTATTAGTAAACGGACGGGTCAATGTACCGATAATAGACAGATGGTTTGATACCATACTCTAAATCAAGACGATTCAATGCCATAGTTTCAATATGATGCATGTAGATTAACGCAAAAGCTGGTGCAAAGTGTGCACCCATGGGACAACCATGAATTTGCAAGAAAGTTTTATTATTGTACTCAATTTCGTAATTAAAACAAACGAATCTCAGGAATTGAGGTAAGTCGCTGGGCGCAGAACCGTAAGAATCGATTTTACTCCAATTATCTTCAGTAAATTTGGTGACAACGTTGATGCCCTCGTTCAGAAGGATGTTATTATAAATTCTTAAAGTCAAGAGAGATGAAAGTTAGTGGATCACTACTATTGAAACTCAACGTTTTCAACGACTTGATCAATGTGAGAGTACTTTTTATATAAGCTGGGACAAATTCTATCAATTGACCTAAAAGTTGACTTAGTAACCAATCGACTTTTTCAGTAGTCGTTCCCAAGGGTGTTCGTTAACTTCGACGCGGATTTCGAGACATTATTTTTCAGCGTCCAAGTGTCTATTGCAAAGACTTGAATGAAAACTTTGCCATTGATGTCAAGTCTCGTCATCATCATCGAGTTAGCGATCAATATCGCTACCATAGATATCTAATTTTTAATTAAATGAATCACGTGTATCTGCTGTCATTCATGCGATGCCGTTTCCTACACCAACATCACCTCGATCCATAGAAATAAACTGTTTATCTGAAGTTGACTAGAATGGAGATTGTTGTCAATTTCTATGCCTCGATCACCGATTTCGGCTTCTGAAAGGACTGTTGTTCATGTATTGGTACACCACTATCGATCGCAAGGGATGTCAGCTTCAACCATAAAGAAAAACCTGCTTCAGATTGATGGTTGGAATGTTACGGAAGGTGGAATAAGAAACATGTGGAACAAGGAGTTGGAAGAGATTGTGGACAGAAGGGGAAAAGGTGGAGGAAGACCATCACGATCACCAGAAGCGAAGAACATCATCATCGAGAATCAACAATATTCGATCTCCACCATTCAAAGATTAGTCAAAGAGCAGCGCGATCAGACCATCAGCAGGTCAACAATCTCAAATGAGTTTAAGCGAAATGGTTTGAAATCTCTTCGCTACGGATATGTGGGCGCCTTAAAAACGTTTCACATTGAAAATTGTTTGGCCTTTGCTGATCCCTTTAAGGACGAACCCGTAGAGTTCTGGGAAAGATGCCTCTTCACTGATGAGAAGATGTGGGAGCTGGACTCAGGAGGTGTGAACCGACAAAACAAGCGTCTGCGAGCCCATAGGGCCTCTGAGGTTACACCGATGGATAAAGAATAGTATGCAAGAAGATGGCATGTCTGGGGAGGTCTGTCGGTCAATGGGCTGTCTAATCTTGTTTTCCTCTCACACTCGGTGGATGGCAATTCATACAGTGCTCTTCTGATGGACAACATGGACAACTTCAAGCAGTTATTTCCTCAATGGAACACCATGATATTCGAAGATGACTGGGCTCGTCCACACACAGCTGAAGAAAGCGTGAAGTTTAAAGAGCAGCATTTTTCGAACTTTTTTCGGACACGTCTTCGTGAGAAGGAGCATGAATGGTATGCCCCTTCAAAGATGGATGACTTATGGCCAATTGAACGAATATGGCGCGTGTGGTAAACGTCGTCTTCAATGATTGGCCATTACCTGGGTCTGATGATGAGTGGAAAGAAAGGATTCAGTCTGCGTGGGACAATGTCTCCGTGGAGTTGTGCGTGCGACTTATCCATGAGAATCCGGCCAGACTTCATCAGATTGCCAACAATAATGGCACAAAAATTCATCCGTCTTGGCGATGCAAAACCTCACAGCATCGCTCGGTGCAGGTGCAGCATTTGTGATCCGCAGGATATAGTGATTCCTTCACAGAAGATAGTGAACTTCTCCTGACGGAAATTGAATCTCAGGAATATGATAGTGAATAAAGCAAAGCCAACGTGTCTTGTTTTTGTTTAAAAGAAATTCTACCTGATCATTTTGCTTTTATTTCGCTAGTAGGGGTCACATACGAAAGACACACAGTCTGGGAAGTATATATCATTCATAGGGGAAAACTTCAGGGCGTTAGAAACTTATGAAATAATTATCTAAAAACCGCGTCGAAGTTAACGAACACCCTTACATTACCTCATCCTGCAATAAAGTACAGGGAACAGAATAACTTGTTTTAACATGGCTATGAATAATTGCCTCCCGTCAAAAGCAGTTAACCTGACAAAGACAAGTCTATTTAGCTTTCTACACTGTGGAGTACGAAACCTGGCTGATTATGGTTACGAAACTGGTGTTATGAAACTAAACGAGAATAACAAAATGTGCGAAAGCGCTACTATCCGTGCTCATATCTTTTTCGTTCGTGATTATCCTTATCATCCAATAGGGAAAGCTAATCGCCTTCGTAGTGGATGCGCACGAACAATAGAGCTTCTCACATTTTGTTATTCTCATTTTCACTCTCGTTTACCACTCTACTTAATATACTTACTCTTTGCCTAATTCTTCATAAAGCAATGATTTTGATGACAGAGAGTATCCTGTATTTTTAGTTTTGGGCATATTTCAAAGATTGGTAATGTTTACTGGTCTCGAAGCATCATCTGAACCAAGAATGACTAAGTGAATGATTTTGACTCCAACAGCTTTACAAATAATTTTTGATCTTATGGATTTAATGAGCATAGGACTACTTCACTTCATTGATACCATCGTGTCTACCTTATACAAATAATATTTTGAGGTTTCTAAAGCGCTTTCATGCATGTTGATCACCTTCCAAAGAGAAGCATTGACAAGGCATCCATATTCGTAATTCAATTTTCTCAATGCATTTCGCAGGATCTATTTATTAAAAAAAACAAATTAAAATATCAAATCCACACATAAATGAAGACTTCAATATGAACATTCATAGAACTTTGAAACATGGTATTGTTGGTTTTTGTTGAAACGACGCAATGTATAAGATGCGTTGTAATACCCTTGGAAACCTTAAGGCGCTTTTCAACGTTGACTGAGCCAATAAAGATCTCAATAAAGATCACACTTATGTTGCATGGTACTTACTACTGTTTTGTAAGTAGTGAGATAATGACATTCAAGAGACTTACATACTTACAATACTGAATTCGATTTAAATACACGTAAGTCTAAAGCATTTCATAAATAATCAATAAGTATTCAACCATCAACAATTATGCATTATGTAATTTTGGAATTAACCATATTATCTATCCGAAATAAAAAAAAGTCATAATTCATGAACGCAAAAATAGTTATGTTTGAGATATGTTGAGAGAAAGTAGAGATAACCAGGCGTCCTGTTAATGTTACTAGGCAAGTAGCAACGACGACATACAGCATAAAATTCAAAATAAATCTAATCTAGTTGAATATCACACTATCAAAAAGAAATATTCACGACTGGCATTATTGAAAAAACAGTGAGTGAGGTTTCGCATGAAAAACATACCAGATCTCATATCCGTGAAAATACGGATTTAATGAGCATAGGACTACTTCACTTTATTGATACCATCGTGTCTACCTTATACAAATAATATTTTGAGGTTTCTAAAGCGCTTTCATGCATGTTGATCACCTTGCAAAGAGAAGCATTGACAAGGCATCCATATTCGTAATTGAATTTACTCGATGCATTTCGCCGGATCTACTTATTGAAAAAACAAATTAAAATATCAAATCCACGCGTAAATGAAGCCTTCAAAATGCACATTCATAGAACTTTGAAACATGGTATTGTTGTTTTTTGTTGAAACGACGCAATGTATAAGATGCGTTATAATACCCTTGGAAACCTTAAGGCGCTTTTCAACGTTGACTGAGCCATCTTTCAGAAGTATCTCCTCTCCGTCCACTTATGGTTGATCGACCATTGACGGAGCGGGACGCCGAAGTAGTGTCTGATTTGTATTAACTTAATTTAATAGAATTTCGACCATAAAATCATAGGAGGTACTTTTTTCTTTCTTTATCGATAGGAGTGAGTATATGGAAGGAGTATCGATTAAAAAATGCCAATGGAAACTTCTATATCAAAAGATTCAGATTTTTGCGGATATTGCGTTCCTGTATTCCAAGAAAACCTTTGATCACTTTTTCAGAAGATAAATTTTCGCAAATTATTTCCATGTTTATATACTAGCGACTTGGAATCTCTATTGAGTAGTATGAAGCTTATTAGATATCCAAATGAATGAGCACATACTAACAGGCAATTTGATTAAGCGGAAATGTAGGGAAATTATCTAGGGAATCTTGTGAACCACATTATAATGCAAGTCTTCATGGAAGCATTGAATCTTGTGCTTTTTCTGCAGAAATTTCAAGTTTTCGATTCACTTTTCAGCGGCATAATTTTATGATTCACTTCATTTACACTTCATTTCTTGAATCAGAATAGTAATGTGGTGTCATTTACATGTACATCTTTTAAAGTTCTCTTTGACCATGATAATTTGCTCATTCAGTGGCTGGTAGTTAGTGATATGATTACTCTTTAGAAAATACCCTCATTAATAAGACTAAGCATTGAACCAACAATTCGCAATAGTAACCCATCGAATAGCCAATTTAACAAACATTACCCTTCCAAGGTTGTCATGACACGGAGGATTTGTAAAATGCTATTATTCCTTCTGCATCGCCATCATGATCAGTCAATTCCGCGGTGATTTCTTCACAAGTGCAAAAATTTCCTCATCTCACATGTGGTACTGCGTCTCAACTGGAGTTCATTTAATAAAATCGAAACTGTGTACACACTGACGATTTAATTAGTACTGAGTTGCTACTCCATGGAGTAGCACTGTAAATCGCTCAATACCAGTCACATACGAAGGATGCACTAGTTGTATGCTTTTCGTATATTATTTCAACTGTGGCATGATTTACATACTAAAGCCATACTGCACAATGTTAAAGGAAAGCATCAATAATGTCTAATATATGTTGATTTAAGGCCCTTTCTCAATAAAGATCACACTTATGTTGCATGGTACTTACTGCCAGAGTTGGAAAAGTCGGAACTGGAATTAATTCCGACCCGGAATTAATTCCATTTTTCGTCGGATTTTGAATTGGAATTGACGATATTTAAATCTACTGGAATTGGAATTGGAATTGACCTTGATAAACCTCAATTCCACTTTTTCGATAGACCTGTGATAAATCTATTTGTACAAAAATTGAAATCACAGTATTCGGCCGTTGTGTTAACTGCACGCAGAGATAAGAGAGAGATAGATCCACAGAGCTAGTTTTATTCTGTTGTTGAATAAAGGGTTCTAATTGTGACTTTGATGGGCATACAGCCCCCGGACAATGTTAATTCAGCAATTAAGCAAACAATGAGAAGATAATCATCTTTGTTCAATCTGTTATTTAGTTATTCACCATGTAAGATAATTAATCAAAATATAACAATTGTTGAATTTAGTTATTGATTAGATAAGCACAAAAATTGGACATAAACTTAATTGTTGTACACAAGAAAAACAATCGGTTTGGAAAGAGGAAAATTAACCCTGCATTAAAGGGCAGCCTGTCAGTTCAAATCACAATATAGACAGTGTCAACAAATTATTCTAATAATTAATGATTCAATTAAAATGGCAATGACATGAAATATTATTCAACTTCCAATCACAACAATTGACAATATTAATTTTCAAGACTATAGTTATACAAATACGATACTCAACGATACAAGAAAAACTTTAAACTTGCAGTTCACTTCTTGATGTTGAATTCACTTCAATTCGATCGGACTCACTTATACCAAAATAATGTCATACTTATCATGAATATCAGTGTCACTTATACCGTCAATCTTCAATCGCGCTCGCTGATGTGTTGCCGCATACGCTACTGTGTTGTTGTTCGCTTGTAGGCAGTTGTAGTTGTTACTTCTGTAGTCAAGTTACACCGCGAGACCGCGGCGTTCTTCTAACAGCTACTGAAGATGTCGTATGTGTTGTTGTTGGTAGTTGTTGTTGTTTCAATTTCTCATCGTCTCTAATTTATGCAAATTTTTGACACTTGACGTTAAATCCACTTTCTTTTGAAAATTGAAAGAGTTTCATTTAATCTCTGCTCGTTAGCTTTCGACCCGACCACATTTCGTTCTTCTCACGGAATTTAACCTCCTCATTTAACATGGACCATTAATCAGTTTTCATGATATCATTTTTATCGTCGTTTTTTCTTCCATCAACAATCACGTTATTCGCACATTGAATTTCTTTCTTCTGTCAGTTTATTAATAGATTTATTCGCATCTCTCTCTCTCTCTCTCATAGAAGTAGATAATAGTACACTAGAATGGAAGTTTGATATCTTGCCTATGTACAATAAGGGCACATGGAAAAATCTATGGTTTGTAGATCAGATTCGATCTAAAACATTGATTCATAGTCAAACTATTTGCCAAGTTGGTTGTGGAAGTTGTTGGCAGCAAATTAATGCAGGATTTTTATGAAGATAATATTAAGTGAGATGGTGGCATTGATTCATGTGGTATAGCCTACTATTCCCTGGGTTGGTATATTGTGTCGATTTTCAGCAGTCATTAACAACTATTTTTCAAAATTCGAATTAAAAATTGGTCCACAAAGTCATAATTAAAAGTGGGCGGTGCACTAGTTGAAAGAATATTTCAAGAATTCAATAGAAAAAAATTGTAATTATAGGATGATTTCTCCTTCATACGGTTAAGAAACCTAGCGCATTTGTCGAATAAACACATTGAAAGCTTCTTCACCGACAATAATTTCTCAGATAAGTGAATAGTCGCTAGAACTTTTCAATTAATCATTAAATGACACATGTGATATAGTGTGATGATATTTTGGAAGCTGATATTCGAAAGCATGTAAAGATTTTGAAAATTGTTCAAATATAGTGAACAGGGGAGCCCTTTCAAGTAAAATGAATACTCTGAGATTTCTTGACCTCTGATTTCAAGCTGGAGCAATGCATGTCCTGTAAATCGACATTGCAAGTTGTTTATGTGACTGATAATACTCTTGATAGATTATAGGAGCGATATTTCAAAATGATGAACTTACAGAACGTTTTAAAGGATTTCTTTCTTTGTCATCCTGTCGCCGCAGTATTTTGTAAATTCACTATTGCTTTTGTGTATGATCTTTGGGCAAGGGGCAGCAATCCAGATCACAATTTGGCTTGATAAATATAAATACAAATAAGAAAACATGGAAACCAGCTCGCACAATTTGCGTTTTGCCCCAACTTAGTTCCCTCGGCGTGTGCCATAATTTTCATCCAATTTCCATTCTAGGACTTTCTATGGTACTATTAATTTCTATGCTCTCTCTCTCTCAGCGTTTGATTCTTTGCTGACCGTTAATTTTCCTTTCTCTTTTTCACAAGATGTTGAATATCTCGTTTACGAAACGAAAATGGCGTAGGCTGACCGGCTACATTTATACATGTACACAAGAAATATGAACTATGAACATGAGAACGCACATAGGAACGACGCAGGGAACGGCACACAGGAATAACGAGGATAGGATACGGGCACATGGGTTAGATTGAAGAGAGAAAACTTTAGATACATTAACATATACGCGTCATGCAATTATCGGAATTGAATCTCATTATGGAATTGGAATTGGAATTGAATTGAACTGTTTCGACTGGAATTGGAATTGGAATTGAATTGAACTGTTTCGACTGGAATTGGAATTGGAATTGAAATTTCTACTCTGGAATTGGAATTGGAATTAAAAAATTTCAGTGGAATTTATCCAGCTCTGCTTACTACTGTTTTGTAAGTAGTGAGATAATGACATTCAAGAGACTTACATACTTACAATACTGAATTCGATTTAAATACACGTAAGTCTAAAGCATTTCATAAATAATCAATAAGTATTCAACCGTCAACAATTATGTATTATGTAATTTTGGAATTAACCATATTATCTATCCGAAATAAAAACAAATCATAATTCATGAACGCAAAAATAGTTATGTTTGAGATATGTTGAGAGAAAGTAGAGATAACCAGGCGTCCTGTTAATGTTACTAGGCAAGTAGCAACGACGACATACAGCATAAAATTCACAATAAATCTAATCTAGTTGAATATCACACTATCAAAAAGAAATATTCACGACTGGTATTACTGAAAAAACAGTGAGTGAGGTTTCGCATGAAAAACATACCAGATCTCTGTGAAAATACGAGAATCTCGTATCAAATGTTAGTTTCAAATTGTATGTGAATTTGGTATATGTTTATATGCAATTTTTGTATCCAGTGATATACTTACTTACTTTATAATACTTACTATAATAAGTGTACCTAATATACTTACTGTATGTAATCAATTTTCAGCGTGGAAATTGCATACGTTGTGGAAATGGTGAATGTGCACAAATGGGATACTACGCAGACCGTTGGACACCTCGTCCGGGAGTCACAGGAGTGAAGATGTATTTAGATACCCTGGGATACAGAGACAGATATTACTGGCGTAAGTAACTGTCATGTGTCAATGGTATATAAATGCTTTAAACAAATTTTCTCCATCTCCTTTCAATGTAGGATTTTCATCCAAAGTAATGGCACAAATAAATTCAGTCTGCTACCCAACTAAAATAATTGAGTATCGAAAACTCCATTAACTGTAGAGCCCCAATTATTTAAACTGTTCATCAATGGGCAGCGATTACTCCATGCGCATATTAAATTTTTCGGTAAGTTATTCACTCAGTAGGCCTGGTGAATTATGACAAAATATATCGAGAAATCGTGATTCTATGAGAAATTTCTCAGCATTCAAGGCTGAAGCTTTAACTGTAAATAAAATCTCGTGCCGCTTCAACGCCTTCAAGTCCAGGCGCGTCAAGCCTATCTAGTCTAGCACCATCTCAATCGCTAACAACCGGTCTTTTACCTGAGCCCGACACTATTTAAAACGCCCTCGAAATAGCGTTACAAACCACGGAATCTCCGCACAAATTCTCCACCCGGGATCGGCACGAAGCTATGGTTTTGGCGGCAATCCTAGCTGAAGACGACATTAGTGAAATACGCAAAATAACTGCACGGCGCGTACAAGTGCTACTAATGCCCGCGCACACGGTTTTTCGCATGCACAACAAATAGAACAATATCGATCCGACGTTCAAGCTGGCCTCCCAACAATTCCGCCACCGCCCCCAGCGCCGCGTCGACCCTCGTACCGGACTCCCTACGGCATCAGATGGTCACGAGGTCGACCTGGACGCCGAGGACGACGACCTGGAGCCAACGCTCCCAGTTCAAACTAACACTGCTGACCCGCTGCTGGAAGACCTAATTCTTCAAGTGGCCCCGGACAGGCCGTCTTCAGTATTGGACTTTCCATTGTCATCTCATCACGCGGACGATCTCCTGGACCTTCTAGCCGACCGCCTCGATCACCTTCTGCTGAACTGGTCGGCTGAGCCTCAGCGGACTACCTCTTCGGAACAATTTCAAGGCTCGCTTTCTCCTTATTCGGCTCCAGACTCGCCCTCTCTCAATAGTCCCTACGCAGCGCCGCTTCATTCACCTCCGCCCACTCCAGCAGGCCTCCTTACTCGCAATCGGACTATCCTCGGTCGCCGTATCTTGTCAGCCATCCCGGATGTCCTGGATGCACCCGGTTGGGCAGATGAGCCGGCCATCGAGGAACCTCCACCGCAAGATCCCGATCTCCAGCAACCTCAAGATGCTCCTGACGAAATTAACTCCTTACCTGATCCCGATGAATTTGGAAACACTTCGGATGGCCTCTTCTTACAAGTAGCGCCCCCTAAGCTCATTGTTCCAGCCTTTTCAAATAAATTACCAGCAAAACATAATCCGGACTGGGGCCCAATGTCAAAACAAGCCCAAAATGGCTTTCGACCTTACGCCTATGTAAATCTTCAGTTGGTTTACGTCATGAGCTCCCGGCGGAGAAGCAACCTTTTCTAAAAACCTATGTAAATGAAATGAAAAAGCCAATATCGTCACGAAAGCCAAACGGGGATCATTCCTTAGTTACCCGTTTTTTGTACCCAAGCTTGATAGTTCGTTGCGTCTCATGATTGATTATTCGCACTTGACTCCTCATTTGAAGCCTCCAAAAATTCATCTTCCTCTCTTCTCCAACGTCCTGCGAGCAAAGAAAATTGGAAACCAAACATGAAGCCATACGCATTGATCTAACTCATGCCTTTTATTCGGTCAAACTCAATCCCAAAGCAGGACACCTTACTGCTTTCAAGGTTGGCAATCAACGCTACAAATTCAACCGTTTACCTATGGGCTTTTCCAACTCACCTGCCTTGTTGCAATTAATTTTACAAGAACTCTTAGCACCTATACAGAAAGAAGCAATCCTGGCGTATGTACATGTAGACGATTTCATAGTAGCAGTCAAAGCTAAAAACATACGCGCTCTTTCGTATCGCCTACAAGCGCGTCTCAAAAGTCCTAACTTCATCATAAATATGCAGAAATCGCAAGTTAAACCAACATCCACCATCGAATACCTTGGACTTCAAATCGATCTTCGAAATTTCCGTTTCCGGCCAAAATCTTAAAAGAATCAACCCACAACTTTTCCACAAAGTCTCACATAAAACGGCGCAAATTCTTCAAGGATATCTGGTCTTCTGGCTTTCGGTAGTCCTTAAAATTTATGGAGTGCTCAAACGCTCCCTGTATGCGGCTTGGCTCCTTCTCAAATGGGCTGGAAAACTTTCCAAATGGTATGTGCCCTTTGGCAATCACAAATCGGGTATTATCTACGCTGATACAACTCCGTCACAAATCGCCACCTACGATCCTGTTGCGCAAATTGCGCAAGCAATTCCTTCTATTCAAACGCAAGCGCATAACGAACTTTTTGCATTAGCTTATGCAGTCAAGACTTATGGACGTTCTCGACAATATCTCGTCGATAATAGTGCTTGCTCTTCTTACTTTGCAAGGTAAGTCTCCATATTGGCTCCCGGTTAAAACTATTTTGGCACTTCTTAATATTGAAGTGACATTTGTTTGTTCTGCTTGTAATATGGCAGATTTTCCTTCGCGATCGGCCATATTGGGGACTTACCGTTGGCAGCCTAAAGTGCTCCCATCTCATTGTTTCTCCACATCCTGTAATAATCCTTTGTTAGCAGCTAAGTAGTCATAGTTGTCTATTACAGATGCTAAGCCTTTTCTCAGCATAATTGCCATGCTTTAGTGTTCTGAAGTCACTTATGACGTCACTTTTATTGATTCACCGTATTAAAAGTGTTGACTATATAAAATGCTCACTATGCACCTCTAGCATCCTCGCGTTTCTCTGTAAATGACTACTGACGCTGCCGGTTTGAGTGTCATTGTAATCTTTGTATTTTGAATAAACAAACAAAGAATTAAATTGAATGAATTCACACCTTCTATCTTTGTGAAATGAATAATGTGTTGTCTGAGAAATAATGGAGAATAATAGAAACGAATCAAGAGAAGCATCGTGTGATTATTTTCACTTTTGAACAAGTGTTGGCATATTTTATCTGCTTTTCTACACTGTAAATCGCTCAATACCAATCACATACGAAGGATGCATACCAAAATATTTGTTTGGTATATTTCTGTATTCTCTTGGTATATATTTGTATGCTTTTCGTGTAGTATTTCAAATGTGGTGCTTTGCATACTAAAGCCATACCAGCACAATGTTAAAAGGAAGCATCAATCAAGTCCTAAGTATGTTGATTTAAGGCCTTTTGTCAATAACGATCACACTAATGTTACTACTGTTCTGTAAGTAGTGAGATAATGACATTCAAGAGTCATATTTTCAATACTGAATTCGATTTTAATCCACGTAAGTCTAAGGCATTTCATGAATAATCAATAAGTATTCAACCATCAACAATTATTCATTATGTAATTTTGAAATTAAACATATTATCAATCCGAAATAAAAACACATTAAAATTCATGAACGCAAAATAGTTATGTTTGAGAGGTGTAAGTCAACATGATTGCTGGACAGATATCGTTTGAATGAATTGATGTTTATCAAATTGGTTCATGAAGTAGAGCTAACTAAACGTCATGTTGATGTTGCTAGACAAGTAGCAACGACGACATACTCGTGGAGCATAAAATTCACAATAAATCTAACCTAGTTAAATATCACTCTTTCAAACAAAAAATATTCACGATCGGTATTACCGAAAAAATTTATTTGACAGTAGTATGTAATACATCTAATTTTTTGCTATGTGACTTAAAGTTGCACATAATAAATGCATACCAGAGGCATACGAATAAGGATGAATTTTCATCGGATCTCGTATATAAAACATACCAGCAACTCGCATATTCAGTGCAAAACAGCCAATCACAGATAGAATAGTTCGTATCGCTACATACCAATCACATACGAAAGTAAGTGAGATGTGGTATGAAAAACATACCAGATCTCTGTAAACATGCGAGAATCTCGTATCAGATGTTAGTGTCAAATTGTATGTAATTTTCGTATCCAGCGATTTACAGTGTAATGTAAACACAAAGCTATTCATTGATAAGTCCATTTGCTATTGCTGTTCAATTGTCATCTTCTGGCAGAAGCAACTTTTACTATCTGAAATTAATGTGATCGATGATCCTACAAATCTGAAAATCTCCTCTCTGCTATGTAATAAACGCTACCAACTAAGCAGCTAAAGAGACTGGAGACAAACGTCAATCATAATGTGTCGCAGTGACCACTCATGCCGAGCATGTCTTCTAAAATCTAAATCAAGTCTCAAGCATGCTGGCATGGTACTCACCACAAATGGTGACATGGTACTCATCCTGGTAAGGAGAAGGAAGTTATTAAAGGATCATCAAGATCACGGTCTACAAGAAAGCAAGGACTTTCCGAATAACCTACACAAGAAAAGATTGGTCAGCTTTCCTTATCTAGTCGGATCTCGCCTAAGCTAGTCCATTGATCCTAGTATATCTGACAAAGCTAGTCTATTTGACTTTCTCAACATAGGCTACAACTGTGTCCTACCTGTGTTCATGTGTGTAGCGAGCGCAAAAGTGAATCAAATGATGCATCGGTGTATAACACACTGATGTTCATTGGACCATTATTCATGCCTATCACGATTGAATTCACAAAGATCCCACCAATATTACGCTAGCTAGGCAAGATATCAATTTTGGCAGAAATTGACTTCAAATAGCCTGTGGCAACTCATTTAACGGGTGGCTAATATACATAGGGCCTACATACGAAACAGGCATGACAACATTAATTCGATAAGTTAAATTGTACATTCTTCTTTTACCCGCGTATCTTTGATGGAAACACTGAGTATAGGTGTAGATTAATTTTATTTATGAATTACTCTATCAGATGGAATTTTATTTTCGGCAGCCCATTTTTGCTTGCCAGAAACACAGGTTGCGACAAGGACAGTTTGGAATGGATGCACTGCCCTAATCTTTCAAGGTCAAATTCGAGCTCAACAACAATAACCACCCGACCCTTCACGCTGGCGCAACAAAAAGATGATAATTAGCGAACAAACATTAATTCAGAATATCCGGAGGAGAACGAAAGAGCTCCGCTGAATCCACAATCGCCACTCTTGGCAATCTGTTAAATCTAACAGTTCCTAGATCCATGGTGAGATCCATTTGACTTCAATATTTGTACCACTTTTTCGTCCCGACCCATCTCCAGTCCATGGTCTCCATCAATGGGTCCCATTAGCCATCTCTGACCGCACACTTTTGTAGCTTTTGTTATTTGAGTCCAGTTTCTTTCGATCGATAATCGATTTTTTAGCTGACCAAAAAATCACCGCTCATGTAGCTTACTTTATTTACCATTGCGGATTTCTAAACTGCTTTCATCAGGATGGGCCTACTATACTTTGATGTAGAAATAATGCCACTAAAAATTTAGTAGTTACATGTGCATAAGACGAATAGTGACCAGGCTTGGAGCGAGCCCGTGAAAATTTTGAATCATCAGCCAACTGGACATGAGTCTGCAATTATGTATGACAAGCGAACCATGCTAACAAGGCTCAATTACCTGTTGACTCAGTTGGACAGACTCAACTGGACTAGGTTCATACTGCGATTTCGAGCTAAGTGAGCAGAACAACACTCTGACAATACATCAATTTCGAATCAACTGAACCTTAAAATAGATTAAAAATAGCAAGCAGATTTTTTATCGATTTCTTACGATCAGAGAAATTCTTGCAATGATCTTTTCTTTACTTTTCAAATGATTCTTCTAGTGGTCTCTTTTCTTGGAACGATGTTAGTTGCTGAACAGAGTTTGTCATCATGGCTTGTGCGTAAACTCTACATAGATGCAGATGGAACTCAAAATTAAATTTTCGAAATTGAAAGAGTTGCGTAACCAAAGTAACTTCAAAGTGCGCATATACTAAGGTTCTCCATTACTATTTCTTGACCTTTGAAGTTCCTAGTTACTAAGGCATGTGCAAAAACAGTTTAATATTCCAAAAATGTTTTCAGCAGATCTTTAGATTGATGATGTATCACATACCTGCTTTCCCAAGTGAATTTATTACAAGCAGAGCGGCTAGTCGTCCTCAAGATACATGCAGGTATTGTCGACTGAGCATCATTGTAAGGCTCGGCTACCAATCAATGTCGCCAATGCCTCTGGATTTATCAATTGAGATATAATTTCAAAAACAGTGTCAAATTTTACCTCTTACTTTCGAAGAATTGAATTTTTCTGAAAAAATCGAAGCTTCTCTAAAAAAAGGAACATATTGACATTTGATCCCGATTGCGACCTTTAATTTCGAAACTAAAGCACTATCCTGATCTACCTTGATGAGACTTCTCATTCGATATATTGCAGGGATGCGGAGTCCTATCATTTTGATAGGACTCCGACTCCGACTCCGGGTGGCCAATTATAAAGCCTAGTTTTTTGAAAAATTAACAGGTAACCTACATCATGGATCATTATAGGCTTACCTGAACCTATTTTTAGTGATCATTGATGTATCAATTATCAATCATTTTCGATGAAAGTTTATCAAATGTCACTTTAAGTTGGATAGAGACAACTGGGTTCCTCCCATCTTCTTGATGTGTGCTTCACACGGTTTTTCTTCAGCATCTACTAGGCAGGAAAATCCCCATCCTTCTCCAAAAAAATGAAAACACTTTCGATTTTAATATGCGCATTAGAGGACCCATCACACACGATTAACGTGAGGGTAATAGGATAATGTTCTCAAACAAACTAGTATTTCATTTTTGTCTCTGATGTGACCTTTGGTACGTGGGTGTGATCGAGGCTAGGAAAGCTTGTCTTCACCACTGAATCACCGAGTGAAAAGACAATCCCTTTTTCACTATCACGGGTCATCCCCTCAACTATTTCAAGCTTTGCATGCACTGCTGTCTCTGTACTTTTGTTTGACGGAGAAAGTTGAAATCAAAACGGTGACAGATATGCACGAGGATAAATAATATGTTTGTATTATATTTCGGGTCTAGTTACAGGCCGGAGTCTGGAGTCCTATCATTTGATAGGACTCCGACTCCAGCAAAAATGATAGGACTCCGGGACTCCTACTTCGACTCCACATCCCTGGTATATTGTCTATTGAAGTTGTTCTATTGGTTCTGCAGACACGAAGGAAACTTCCCTTCCTTCCAAGTTGTGTGCGTTTATTAAAATAGCCAAGGGCCAGTGAGTCAACTTAGCCTGGATGATGGCTATACGTTTCCTATCATAAACTGAAAAGTTAATTTCAAATTCCGCTTACGATTTCGGGGTCCTTTGCTATGAGAAGACTACATTGTGATTAGATAGTCATTGTTGATAGTGCATTTTCTTTTTAATCAAATGATCTTTATAAAATCTTCTTTGATTTTCGGGCCGCAGAAACTCTTAGGAAGATGAATATCTCAACATTGGAACCGGTTCTGGCCACGTGCTGAAACGTTCTCGCTGATTTATATTGCGTGATAGAGAACTATGAAATTGCTGCACGTTACAACTGAATCTGTCGCATTTTTTCACTTTTGTCATTCACACTCACGAAAACATTTTAATGCAATGAAATTTCTTGGCTTTAAGGGTTATACTCAATGCTATTTGATATCCTTTCTATCAATAAACATCGGCATCTAAATGCCTATTTACGATGAAGAGATAACTTTTGGCGCCTGGAATTTGACGTTCGGAGAGAGTAATATATGGAATGAGGGGAATTTGTCGGAATGGAATCAATAACGGCGCACTCATGACAGGAATCGTATCGAAAGGAATCATTATATTCCTGATCACAAATTTTATCAGTCTGTTGCATTCAACAATAAACGGAACAGTCTGTCTGCGCCGTTTGATAGCCGTAATGGGACTGCTATAGTTTCACGTGATTGGTATTCACAAATTGTCAAAGTGTTTTCGGTATGTGGGTAGAACGCTTGAAGATTAAATTAATCAAATTTTCAAACATGAGGCCGACGTGAGGGTAGGCTGCTCAAGTTTGATAACGCAACACTGTATTAGAGCATGATAGCTGTAAGAAACAGGACAGTCATCACGCACATACCCTCAACAGCCGGGAAACAGTCGTTCAGATTCGTCAGCGGATTAACCTTTATAATGTCAAAGTTTTCGGTGGTTTACATTTTGTCTACAATATTCTTCAAAATATTCATAAATTGACCATAATTACTTGTTTTACTGAATGAATGCATATATGCATGGCAGATTTTATGGATACTGATGATGACTGGACATACTAAATGCTATGCGCTGCACAGCAGGCCTGACGCACAGTTTTATATGTAGATATACCATATGTAATGTGCGTGTGCTATTATTTTGATATTTGTGAAGCTAAAGTGCAAGTAATTTTCTCTATTTTGTTTATTTCACACAAAATTTTGCTTTCCGATCATATTGGCCGTGATATTTATGTTTATGTTAATGCCAATCTAAAAAATTGACATATTAAGATATCTATAATTAATGACAACTTGTTTTAAAAACGTTCATGGACGAAAGAGCACAAGAGTAATCTATTCATGACGTCGGCTGTTACTTTATATGAATCACCGCCCCAAGAACACTACACTCTTGATACTCTCAAGAGACGTGCAATTCAATCTGAAAGTTCTTCCGCTTGCTTGCCTAAGGTAATCCAAATTTCTAATTTGTTCACTGAGTGACTCCTGGCTTTCACTGATCAGAGGGCCACCCACACATTTGTCATCCAACTTAAGGAAAGCCCGAAAGTGAGGGATGTTATCTACTTCGAATTTTTATTGCTATCTTCCAGAAGATAGCCTCCTGTAGTGCCTGAAAGGTCTCGAAAATATTGTTCACATTAGTTTATTTTTCACACTGTTTTTACTTATTGAATAGTGCGATTTGTGATTTAATTAATTATTAATTGTATTTCGCCTAAGGTTAGCCCGGTCGTGCTAATTTTATCGCTAAAGCAATAAAAGTAAGAAGTCGGTAAAATCTCTCGCTTTCCACAAGTTGGATAAACTTCATTGATGGCTTGTAATTTGCAAAGTCCCGCAATAAATATAACACAGGGTGCAATTAAGATTGTGATTAGGTTGATGGCAAAATGCATATGGTAAAGTGTCTGAGGTAAATCAGACATGCAATCACATGCCAGCGGATGAAATTCCGAAGATTGTAGGAGGAAGTTCGAAGACTTTGCTCCTTTGAAAAGTATCCCTTAAATGTGTTCATCAAAATTGTGAACTCCGTCTTGACAAAACTGAACAGCTCCAATTAGAATTCGCAGAGTGCAAAATGCATGTCCTTTCAATCTTCGCCCTGAACAAAGTGGAACAAAGTCTTTGAGTGCGAGTCACAATTTCGGTTTGAAAGGAGGCATGTGTTTGCGTCATTTACTAAATTCAGCATAATTTTCATTTTGTGGCTCATGTTATCGTAAATTCACATAAAGTTGCAATTTACAGGTAGGGGCCTATGCAAAAAGGAAGTTTTTCGAAAATTGAATGTTTGTTATCAGGGCTCTGACAACACCTCACGACAATTTATTCTTCCAAAATTATGACAAGTAAACGCCTTAAACGGCATCGTAATCACATTGTTTATTCTCTTCGTCTCAGCGTGTGTCAGCTCGTGGCAGCCTCATTCGTCACCGATCAATCACACCAAGTCAGTCGATGGATCAAGTAGAATCCATACAGCGACTCACATGTGCTTACCAAGTCATGATCGAATTGAATCTCAAGATGGATACCGCTTTCTACACTGTTGATGTGATGAGGCCTGTCGTGATTAGAGATCATCGTGATTAGAAATCACGCTTTTGGCTATTTTAGGAAAGAGTAGGGTAGATACTTTGATCAAAAGTGTGAGTTATTCTTCAGGCGATTTATTTATATAAAGTAAGCCAAATGTGCAAGTGTACATGCATAATAAAATACACCGCAGACATTTCGCCTTGTTCACTGCGTAGAGCAGGTGTTCCCAAATGATTGTTGTAGAAGTTCGAATTAAAATATCTGATGAGCAGTGGGTTCGTCTAATTTTTCATCAAACAAGCATGTTAATTGCTAGGAACAATGTAATAGGGAATATAATTAAGATATTAATAATCGATTGATAAATCGTGCTATTCACTCGCAGTAATCTGAAGCTCTCGTTAGCCATCATTTTATTTAATCTCAAATCTTTTAATTTTGTTTTAATTTTTTAATCTTTAATTCACTCTCAGCACAGCGGTTGATTTCCAAATGTTTAATGAAATGCATCTCCTTTGTAGTCATCTTTCAAAAGATTTCAAAATTAATTTTATATGAAAGCAGCGTCATAGTCGAAAAAGCTGAGATCCAACTAAGCAATTTTATTGGTCTATCAGACAAAATTGAGTTGCAGTTTCCACCATTTTGACTAGGAAAACACTCAGTGTCATAATTCTAATTATTTTTCTGTTTCAGTCTTTCATGCAGTTGTACAGGTGGAACTGAATGACCCTGATGCAAGAGAAGAGAGAGGCAGATTGTTTATCACCTTTTATAGTAAAGGAGAATCACGAGAATTTGAATTAACAAAAGAGTAAGTTACATGAATTTAGCACGATTGTTTAAGCAATCTACAGTACACACGGTGATGAAAAATCTTCAGTTTCAAACAGATCTACCAGGCAGTCGCGTTGGTAGGATTTCATTTCCGGGGGGACAATAAATGTGGCTCAGTTAATATAAGCCTATACTTAATAATTTCGTAAATCAAGAGGCCCTAATATTCATATCTGATTTGATTATGATCTGATTTTGTCTTTTGTTGATCATTCATGATGCACGATTAACGTAAAATCATTCAAGTTTGTGTGCAATATCTTCAGATGAAGCCTTTAGATCTTTTTGTAAACATTATGCTTTCAAGTATGTTCATCACTATCTGACTCACAGAAATGAACATCTCTCGTGATCGTTGCGCAACAGGGGACATAATAAATTAATAATTCGACATAGAACAATGTTAACATACCCCCGTATAGAACACAAAGATTGTCCCCCGCTCAGATTTCATTTCGGGGGGCCTTCTTGGCTACGCCACTGGTCTGGCACCAGGGTATAGACTAAATCTCGAATTTATTTCTCATGCTTCACTAAAGTCCACTAAGTTACATCACAAAATATTCAGATAAGTCATTGTACTCAAATCAGCTTTCAACTTGATCGCCGTCTAACTCATTACAATGACGGCATCGTTTCAAGAATGAGTTGTAAGTAAATTCAAAACATGCTGGAAAAGTTGTTATTCCACATTCGTTTGGTCGTGCAAGCTCTTGTTAACTTTGTCACTGACACTTCCCCAAATGTCACCAAAGTCACAGTCACGTCTTCTTCATCCATTCCATCTGTTCGTGACACTTTCGCTTAATACGAGCTGCATATCTGTAATAAGGAGAAGCTCGTTGCTGATCAAATTTGTTTCGATTTGACCTTCTTCGAAAGTATGGAAACACTTTTTCTCTGAGCACGTGGAGTCTGCCATGCACGACATGTGGGGTACTCTGTTGACCAAAAAGTGACGTTATGCAGAATACATGCATTTACATGTACATGGAAGGCTGCTTCGTCAGACAAGTGTGTGGAAGGCACCGCCGCTCGTGTTAATTGATTACTTAATGGTGAAATATCAACTTTTTCAACCAACATGTTTGAATCTGTTTACAATTCAGTCATGAAACAAGGCCGTGACTGGATCGAGTTAAGCGTTGGTCAAGTTGAAGGTTAATTCGAGAATTGTGACTGCTCTGAGCGTGTGGTAGTGTAACTTGACCTTATTGCAACTTTTAATCGACGAAATTAACTGAACGGAGAAAGGAAATAAATGATGGTTTATACCTTTTTCTGATTTTATTCTGTCATGTCGAAGAAGTGTTACAAGATGATGGCATTAAGACGATGATGCCCTTAGACCTCATGCCGCCCACTCAACATTTTCACAATTAGCTTTGATGCGGCCCAAGCACCCTTACAAGTATTGAAATCTATAATATTGGATTTCTACAAAACTTATCTTCCTCTTCTTCGAGAGAGATTTCCATGCATTGTTAAACCTCGCTCCGAAATTTTTTTGGAGGGTTTTGCATCCTCGTTTTTTGGAACTGCGTACACATGCGATGAACTGTTCGCCTGATTGAAATGTGTGAAAAATACAGACAAAAATTTGGTAAACACTCTGTATTGCAACAACAAACTTAACTAATGCCCTTGTCGTGTTTTCTGGAGCTCATCAATTCCAGAATCTTTGTATTAAAATAGCTTTCCTTAATATTTAAATAATATCAGGTGTCTTATAGAATTCATCAGAAAGAAATTGTTTTTTTATTTATTAACATTTGAAATGTAGAAAATATTTTCAAATAATGCAATGCAAATTCAAGAGGTTACATTATTTCAAGAGGTGAAAGTGAATAACTAGCATTCAATTAAGTACTGAAAAGTAGGATTTTAATTGGACGTGTTTTAGAAGTTGGATGCGGTCCAGCTCGTTTTCTGCATTGATAATCTAAAAGTAGGCCCAAAAAAGGTGGGCCATCCCTGCATTAAGATGCTGATAACGTCAATGGCAAGTCTCACTTGTCTAAATTGGTTGCTGTAGTTTCAGTAGTATCATCGAATAAGAATTCAAGATTGCATACTAAGACTGCAATGCTATGCATCATGTAAAGGTAACAAACGTTCCATGCATTTTTATACATCGTAGTCCTGAAAACTAGACAGTCTGCTGCAACAGTTACCAAACTACTGATCGCGAAGTTATTTTATCAGCTCTGCCGACGGCACCTAATTCTTTGTTTAAGCTCACGGAAGCGTTCTGATGCCATTTACATTTAGATATCATGTCTAACTTGTCACTAATCCTTCATTACTAAAACCGAGCTTCTGCAGACAATTAATTGTGTTGATTTTTGGGTTATTTAGAGCACCTTTTGAACAGATGGCAGTGATGGTTGAGGTCACAATTTGAAGATCCGTTCACCTTCGTCTGGTGACCACTGATCTGCAGATGAGGAGAACCAGCAGGGCATACTTAATGGGAATTTATTGCATTTATGAGCATTTTCTGCATATTGTAAATTTTAGCACAACCATTCTTTTTAATTCCAGCCCCATCATGATGCAAGGTAATTCCAGCCATCAGTTTCTCTTGAAGTCGACAGAGCCCTACGGAGTGCCATCTAAGATTGATTTCCGTTGGAAGCAGGTATGGACAATCACATCACCGGGGACAATCCCCATCTTTAGAACACCCAAGATCAAAGTGGATCATATCAAAATATTTGTTGGCCTGGACAAGGCAGAGTGAGTGCAATGTCAGGAAGATCATGACAAATTCTTGCTTTTTATTTTTTGAATTTAATTTTGGTTTTAATTCATACGGCTAAAGCATGCAGGGCGACCGCTGACAAAGCTCTAACAGCGTCACTAACCCACCGCGGTGCTCACGGAAGTCAGTCTTGGTTAGTGATCGCTAACCTTGTGATAGTCTATCTGTGATTGGTTTCTACATGCATCAAGAGGTTACTATTGTTGAGTGCCTTGGCCTCAGTAGTGGATTCATGTCAGATAATGTTCGTTTCTTCATCCGACTGATCCTAGAATAGAAATCGTACCGCTTTCATGATTTTTTTCATGAAGCAGGAAATTGATG